>CM055125.1:224021991-224339491 GCA_029206835.1 Rana muscosa | reverse complement strand
ACTGGATAAGATACATATGCATAAACTAGAAGAGTGCCACACTCAGAAAAGATGGAACACACATACACACACACACAATACGCACTGGTATACTCATAAGAAATCAAAGAGTGAAGAAATGACACACAGATAGCACTCTGGGTTACAAACACACACAATAGAATGGATGCTGGGTACCATGTAAATGCATATACTGGAAAGGTGGCACACTCGCAAGAAATGTCACACACACACACAGTTATACAGTATGTATAAAGGGCATCTTGGGATCCCATATACTCTCCCCTGTGAGTATACACAGTGTACTGTATATCAATAAGACAGGGCTCAGATGGATGGGGAGGGGTGGAGTCATACAGAGTTATATAACCTCATAGTGTATTGCTCTGTACATGATACCAGTGTGTAATACACTCAACCTGAACCTCATATTATTCCATCTACTACCCCTATGCCCAGCAAATGCCAGCACACAGATTTGGACCCAAGGTTTCCCACATCACATGTCCGAACTCTAATCCACACTGATAGTGTCCATCCAGTTACCAGCTTCCCTTTACTAATATAAATTAGTTTAATAATCTCCGCAATGGCATCAGAGCCCATCCTGCCTGGATTGTACATGGCATCTTTCTCACTGTGCAATGTAGGCATTGTTTTACACGAAGCTGTGGCCATTATGTGCCCACATAGTATTTCACACAACTACCCATCTGCATGTCCATGTCGTGCCATTTTATATCCGTTTCATGTTCCAATTAACTAGATTGCCACCTATTATTGGCACTATGCCCGTTTGCTTGGTCTTCATTAGAAATGTGTACCCATCAAGAGAACCTGTATAGAAGAACAGGGATTGTTCTCTGTTTCACTCCTAGGATGCGGCAATGCCATGCATTTGCCGCCTTTCTGGGTATGGAAATGTGGCACATTTTACCCTCTCTCCGATCTCAAGGCTACACTGATCAGAGATTAGTGTATCCGATATGTCAATGTGAGAGATGGAGTGCGCCCATTCAATGCCAGTGTTTATGTTGCTGGGGATGGCTTGGTGCCCAAAATGTGCCTGCATTCACTCCAGAATAAGAGCCTGCAGATCGGACTTTATTGCAAAATACATTAATAATGTCAAAGAAGCCTGAATGCCCATTTATACCAAGGGGCTGTGCCAAGATTGTGCCCATATTTATTTGGAGGATAACTGTTCTTAATAAGAGCGTGACTTGCAGTTGCTTGCACTGAGAATGCTTCAAATGGGGATATGCACAGTGCCCATACCTTTTATAATATCTCCTTCATGACCATACATGATTTTTAAACATGACAATTAGGTGAGTGGATATTGCAGTATGTACCCACATAGCGCATGATCTACAAATGCCACACCCGTAGGTGCCCATGATACCTTCACAAACTATTCTCTATATGTGCCAGGCTAGCTGAACAGCATATCCACACGAAGCATGTAGACTATGCTGCTTTGCCTATCTAATGCCCACCTCGCTCTAGGTATCATTGTGCCCATGTCACAAATCTCGCCCTATGCACAGTATGTAGAATAAGCAAGCATACCCATGAAATGCCACCCTTTTTATATCCTTTATCAATCTGTGCCCTATATGAACCAGGCTAGCTAAAAAGGGGACCTACCCATACCATGCTGGCTCCGATAGGTTGCCCAACCAAAGCCACCCTATACATGTCTGTACTGTGGGTATCATCGTAGCCATTTTATATAGACAACCTGTGCCCTGTATGTGCTGGGCTAGCTAAACAGTGTACCCACACTACGTAGACGACAGTTTGCCCATCCAATGCCACCTCTTTCCTGTGTGTACATGTCATTGTGGTCTACATGTTACCTAGACAATCTGTGCCTTATGTGAGCCAATATAGCTGCACAGGATACTTTCTTAAACCATATAGACTAAGCCAGTTTGCCACCTTTTTCTTATCTATAGGTGTCATTCTGGTCCATGTTATCGTGACAACCTGCCCAGTATATTGGTCACCATAGCAGTACCCACCCACACCAAATAGACTACACCAGTCTGCCCATCCAATGCCACCCCTTTCTTATCTGTAGGTATCATTGTGGTCCATTATACCAATACCTAGACAATATGTGTCCTATATGAGCCAGGATAGCTGCACAGTATACCCACTCACAGCAAATACTGTAGACTACGCCAGGTTGCCCATCCAATGCCACCCTTTTATTATTTGTAGGTGTCATTGTGGTCCATATTACCCAGACAATATGTGCCCTATATGAGCCAGAAGAGCTGCACAATATACTCACTCCCAGCAAATAGACTATGCCAGGTTGCCCATCCAATGCCACCCTATTCTTATCTATAGGGTTCATTGTGGTCCATATTACCGCAGACAATATGTACCTATATGAGCCGGCTATACAAGATACCCACTCAAACTATAGACTAAGTCCGTTTGCCACCCTTTCCTGTCTGTAGGTGTAATTGTGGTCCATGTTGTTCTGACAACCTGCCCCCTATATGAGCCAGGCTAGCTGTACCCACCCACACCAAATAGACTACACCAGTTTGCCCATCCAATGCCACCACCTTTACCTGTCGGTTTGTGTCATTATAGTCCATGTTACCCTATATGAGTCAGACTAGCTGACCATGGCACCTATCATCACCATACAGTTTGTCCACCCAATGCCCCCGTTTACCTGGCTGGAGATGAGGTCCTCGCAGACGGACAGAGCCATCTGGATGGCATTGGGCTTGTGGGTGACAGAGGTGGCATTGAGTTGGATCTTCCAGGTGCCATGCCTCTTGTTGGCTTGGTTGACAGCATCCCTGAAGAGCACTTCGTGTTTTTTTGTGCTCAGGACCGCCCCGATATTCACGATTTTGGGGTCACATCCAGCCCGGGCAAACGAGAACAAGAAAAGCACTGCCAGCAAGAACAGGCGCATCCTGTCCATGGACTTGGCACACCCCGGTTGAGCCAACGTCCTGCTTTTTGGGGGGCTCCCCAGCTCCAGACAGGGTGAAACTGAGATGCCAGAGACTGAGGCTTATGTTGGGGGATGGGGGGGGGGCTGGAGGAGGAGGTGGAGGTAGCACAATCAATGATCTTAGGTAGGTCTCAAGAGATCCAAAGCCAATTCCTCCTACTGGTGCCTGAGTGAGGGGGGGGGGGGCTTGGGGTGCAGAATACCCAGTGAATCCGATGACTTGGATAGAGATGAGTGATGGGGGGAGAAGTGATGAGGTGTTAGGATGGGATCAGGATCGATGGCATTGATTGGGAGTGAATAGATGATGATGGGGGTAGATATGAAGGAGGGGGTGTTAGATGAGGGGTGCTGGGTGCATGGCTCGGGTTCTGGGTGCCCACTATTCCGTACAGGCAGAGGGGGCTGCCTGCTTGCTTGCCTTGCTTGCCTTGCTTGCCTGCTGCTGTCCTTGGTGCTGAAATGAGCCTCGGAGCTGTCAGCCCCCTTCTAGCTGGAGCCGTGTTCTCCGCAGTGTCACCGTCTCCACCAATAGAGATTAGGGACTCTTCTCCCAAATAAGGAGCCCACCCACAGTCCCCTCCGATACTTAACCCCCCCTGTGCCAGACTGCTCTCAGCCTTCACGAATTCTCTGCTCCTTTTTTATTTTTTTGCACATCAGTAATAATTAATTGAGGATGATTCAGGTCAATAGGTAATTGGCTCAAGTGCTATTTGTGCACACATGCCCTGTAGGGATTCTCTGAATTTGGCCATTTTTGGAGATTTTTCATTCAAATGATCCCTTGTAGGTAGTGACTATGTATCAGAATCATTCTCTTATGTATTTGCACCCATTGCTGGCCATACATTATCATCATCATCATCATCATTATTATAGCAAACAATTGTCTCCATGGTCAGTTGGCATCCAGCACAAAAATTCTAAATACAATCACAGCTTTTGATTTATTGTGTAGGATTTGTAGGAGGACAGAAGGGATCAGATGACAGTGGACATTGCTGATTGCTTTTAAGCTGATTGTGTGGTGTATATGGCAATCTGTAGTTTCAGAAAAAAAAAAAAAATATTTTCTTACTTTTATTTTTGGGATACAGGTAGGTGAAATGACCTTTGGTGTTGCACTAAAGGATCATTTCCGACATCAAATGGATTACAATGATTGGACAGTTGACTGCATGAAAATAAAATGCCTAAATTAGCTAAAAACATTCCAGGTGCATTAAAAATAAATGTGGTTGATTTGCTAAAACTGGAGAGTGCAAAATCTGCTGCAGCGGTGCATGGTCGCCAATCAGCTTCTAACTTCAGCTATTTCAACCACTTCAGAAGATTTTACCCCCTTCATGACCAGGGCATTTTTTGCTATTCAGCACTGTGCTACTTTAACTGCTTCCTGCCCACCGTATAATAAAATGATGGACAGGCGGGAGCACTCTTGTTCTGGGAGGACGTCATATATAACGTTCTCCCATTCTCGCTGCGCAAGCGGTGGTGCGCAGTGCATCGATTAGTGGTTCGCTGTGTCTCTGGGACACAGCGCATCACCGATTGCAGCAAAGAGACTATGATGTAGGCTCTTTACCATGTCATCAGCTGTGTCCAATCACAGCTGATCACAGTGTAAACAGGAAATGCATGTTATCGGCATTCCTCTCCTCACTCTGACAGCACATGAGGAAAGGAGAGCAGGTAAGCTGCATGCCTCAGAGGAGACAGTGTCCTCATTATCAGTGCAGCGCCAACAGTGGGAACTTGTGCTGTCAATCAGTGCCCACAAGTGCTGCAAATCAGTGCCCACTAGAGCCCACCAGTGCTGCCAATCAGTGCCCACGAGTGCTGCCTGTCAGTGCCCATCAGTGATGACCGTCAGTGCCCATCAGTGCCTGCTCATCAGTGTCAACTATCTGTGCCCATTAGTACCGTCTATCAGTGCCTATCAGTCCCCCCTATGAGTGCCTATCATTGCTGCCTATCTGTGCCGCCTATCAGAGTCTATTATTGCTGCCTATCAGTGCCGCCTATCAGTACCCATCAGTGCTGCATATCCGTGCTGCCTATCAGTGCCCATCAGCGCTGCATTTTAGTGCTATATCATCAGTGCCCATGAGTGCAGCCTTATCAGTGCCCATCAGTGCAGCCTCATCAGTGCCCATCAGTGCAGCTTATCAGTGCCCATTAGTGCAGCCTATCAGTGTCCGTCAATGCATTCTCATCAGCGCACATCAGTGAAGGAAAAATATGACTAATATACAAAATTTTAAAACAGAAACTAAGAATAAAAATTTTTATCGTTTGTTAAAGCGGAAGTAAACCCATAGATTTAACAGTTTCAAAAAGCAATTACATTCCCGGCATGCCGGGAATGCCAACTGTCACATTGTTTGCGCTCTCAACCAAACTGTCAAACCATCCAATGGATGGTGTCATAACTGATCACATGTGCAGCATCATGGCAGTTGAAGATTAAACAGAGGCCTAGATGGCAGCTTCCTTGCCTGAAAATGATAGGAGGGTTTACTTCCACTTTAAGCAAAAAATAAAAAAAAACAGTGGTGATTAAATACCACCAAAAGAAAGCTCTGTCTCAAAAAAATGATAATTTCATATGTGTACAGTGTTACATGATTGCGCAATCGGGACAGTGATAAAAAGCTGAAAATTGGCCTGGGCCAGAAGGGGGTGAAAGTGTGCTGTAGGCAAGTGGTCAACTGGCAATTGTGAGGTCATGCAATACTATCCAAATTAAATTTTTATAATTTTTTTACACAAATAGAGCTTTCTTTTGTTGGTATTTGATCACCACTGGATTTTTTATTTTTTGCAGAAAAAAATAATAATTTTCTACTTTCTGTTATAAAATATATTCAATAAAATAAAATAAAATTTCTTCATAAATTTGGACCAAATTGTATTCTGCTTCAAAAAAAATATCACAATAAGTGTATATCCACTTACCCATACGTCGCTGGATTTTCGGTGGTTATACTGGGATGATGCCTGTGGCCGCAGGCATCCTCTCAGTAACGTTTTTAGAGAGCTGGAGGTCGGCTCGATTGCTATTACAAGCAGGGGGAGGTCTCCCCCTTCTGCGACTCTCTTGGGCTCTCCCATCCCACCAGGAGACCCGAGCGATCAGCCGGCACGTCCACCAGCTGGCCGGACAGCCAAGCAAAGCCAGGATCAGCTTTGATCAGCTGTTCGTGATCGTAACCCAGAAGCGATGACCTGACATCACTTCCGGTTTGCCCGGGTGTCAACTGTGCCATTTTAAAAAAAATTAAGGCATTTAAAAACACTGATCTTGGTGTTTTTAATGCTTTTAAGGGCAGAGGAGGCATTTGGGGGTCTTATAGACCCCAGATCCCTCCATAAAGAGTACCTGTCATGTGCCTATTGCTGTCACAAAGGATGTTTGCATTCCTTGTGACAGCAATACAAGTGATAAAAATAAAATAAAATGAAAGCAAGAGTGTACAAAAAAAGTAAAAAATTTATATTAAAATGTTTTTTTTTAAAGTGCCCCCGTTCCCCCATGCTAGAGCACAAAGGTGAACTTTGGAAGAAAAATAGAATTGCGCTAAACCTATGAATCATAAATAATGATTCATTATATAGATTCTAAATCAATATATGTAATCCACCAGTGTTCAACAGATATATAAATCATAAAATAGATCATACGAATAATGAAAACATATAAATAAAGTCCACCAGTGTTCAAAAAATTAATAAAGTCTATCAATATAAATCAATATAACATCCACCAGTGCTCAAAACCTAATCAATGAAGTCCATCCGTAATGTGTGATGGCCCCTCTAAACGCAATTGGAAAAATGGTGCTGAATCCACCACCAAATTAAAAGAAATCACTTCTTACCAGATGACCGTGATCCCCCGTTACAGAGGATCAAGGAAAGCATGTAGTATAAAGCACAGCTTGATTCCAATACGCAGTGAGCACACTCAAAACTCTTCAGATTGCCTCATTACCATTCAGACCGATGGGTGAATACACGTAGAACATATAAAACATAAATGCTCCAAATAGTGTAAAACCTTTTAAATTTATTTAAAAGAAACAAAGTATTACACTTACAATGGTAGCGTCAATAAAAGCATTATGTCTGAAGTGCCGGCTGGCACACAATCAGACAAACCCGCCCTTCTGGGAAAACGAACTGTAACACATGAGTTGACGTCAGCGTGTCGCTCCGCCCTACGCATTTCGTAAGAGATTACGTCGTCCAGGGACACGTGCCCCTGGACTATGTAATCTCTCACGAAACGCGTGCCCCTGAACGACGTAATCTCTTACGAAACGCGTAGGGTAATGCGCCGCACTGATGTCGCCTCGTGTGTTACAGTTCGTTTTCACAGAAGGACAGGTTTGTCTGATCGTGTGCCGGCCGGCACATCAGACTTCAGGCTTTTATTGACGCTACCATTGTAAGTGTAATACTTTTTTTCTTTTAAATAAATTTAAAAGGTTTTACACTATTTGGAGTATTTATGTTTTATATGTACTACGTGTATCCACCCATTGGTCTGAATGGCAATGAGGTGATCTGAAGAGTTTTGAGTGTGCTCGCTGCGTATTGGAATCAAGCTGTGCTTTATACTACACGCTTTCATTGATCCTCTGTAACGGGGGATCACGGTCATTGATTACGTTTTGAGCACTGGTGGCTGTTATATTGATTTATATTTATATTGATGGACTTTGTTAATTTTTTGAACACTGGTGGACTTTATTTACATGTTTTCATTATTCATATGATCTATTTTATGATTTATATATCTGTTAAACACTGGTGGATTATATATATTTATTTAGAATCCATATAATGAATCATTATCCATGATTCATAGGTTTAGCGCAATTCTGTTTTTCTTCCAATATACTTTTACTGTGTTAGTGTTATACAGGAGAATTGCAGCTTCTGACAAAGTTTTGGGAATAATTTTGTATTTTTATTTTAAGTTTATAACTTTTTTTCATAGCGCAGTTTCTTTCCCTTTTTTTCTATGCACAAAGGTGAACGCATGCATCGGTCCCACACGCACACAAACAGTGATTGTTACATCGCCGTGAATTTCAGATCATGGGCAGTAATTCTAGCACTAGATCTCCTCTGTAAATCTAAAGTGGTCACCTGTAAAGGCTTTTAAAGCGTTGCCTATGGATAGTAAAATTTACGTTGTTTGTTGCCATTGCATGGGCGTGCACAATTTTAAAGCGTGACATGTTTGGTATCTATTTACTTGGCGTAACATCATCTTTTATATTTAACAAAAAATTGGGTTATGTAATGTGTTTGTTTGCATTACAATTCAAAAGAGTATTCCTAAGACAAATCTAGCGAGCTACTAAGTGCGTTCACCAATTAGTAAAACTAATCAAAAGTATTACAGACCAGCTGCTAGCACTAATCACATACCCATAATCATGTGCAAATTGATTACAATAGTGTTACAAGGTGCCGCGCTATGTCATTATTAATAAAATAAATCAGTGCTAGTTCATGTGCACAGATCAATGTTAAAACAAATATATTAACATATTTACATCCCATACAATATTAAAGTGCTCAAAGTTCATTTATAAGTGCAGTGCAGATCTCCCATATGTGACTTGATGAATGAATGGATTACACCAGATGAGATCAATGTTTTAAACCACTGTTGGATCACCTCACACGTGCTCCCACCCTTATGGTGTAGGCTCACCTCAACTAGGCTAAGTCAAAAAACGCTTGTGAGCCACTCCAGGGCTCAATAGGATTAAACCAAATCAGCTGGCTCCTACGTTCCTCCAACCATCCCCTTTTCAGTAGTCAGCTCAAAGGCAAAGGCGCCCAGATCCCGAGTTCCAGAATCAGCGGTGTCCAGTGGAAACAGCAGCGGGAGCACGGCGCCCTCCTAAGCCCACACAGGCGAAATTGCATACATGAACGTGATTTTGCCTGTAGTTTGTCGGTTTGTTTATCGGTTTGTGGTTAAGCTTTGACAAAGAAACCTTGCAGCTGACTGGTTGCTATGCAGAGCTGCACCAGATGCCGCACCCTCCAGTTTTAGTGCATCAATCCCAATTTGTCTATAATCTTACAGTTATTTTTCTTTTAGGAGTCTCTTTCACATGAAAAAAAAGGGAAAAAGGCCCTAGGGCCAAACGTTGCGCCAAATGAACCGTGCTAAAGTGTGTAATAAATCAATTGAATCAAAATATAAGTGAAAAGTAAGCTGCTAGCATATATAGCTAAATACAAATAAAACTATAAAAAATCAAATGTGGTCAAAAGTATGCAGCGCTTATCAATAACATTAACATAGTTAAACAAAATTAACATATGATAAAAAATGTGCTGAGTGATAAAACATTGATAAAAATAATAAATAAAAAAAATGTGAAGTGAAAAGAAAGTCCAAAAACTCAATCCGAGTGGAAATCCTTTAAAAAAAAAAAAAAAAAAAAAACAGTCCAAATTGAAGAAAATGATGTGCTCCAAAACACCTTGAAAAGGGTAGCTTCAACCAGTGAGTGTAATCCTCTAGATAATGCTGACACCCAAAGTGGAGAGAATAAGTTTCTGCTTACCAGAAAGCCATGACTGCAAAATGACAGTCTCGCCTAGCATAGGAAATTAGGTATTCCCACAACCTTAAAATCTCCAATACAGCAGGTTTCCACAGTGTACCTTGATCTCAGACATAAAGGGAAAAGCTCATGGTGTAGTATGAAAAACCAGCGGAGTTTATTAAAAGTTAAATTGCACTTACAGAATCCAAAAGCAAGTTCAGCATTGATGCGATGAAGCAAATAGTTACGGCATTCGTCCGTGTCTCTCACTAAGCTCCGTATGTTCCGCAACGCTGCTTCTCATCCGAGGAAAGCGTGATGATGTCACCGGCCCCTACGCGTTTCGTCACGATGGGACATCAACTGGGGATTGGCCGAAGGCGACCGTCAGCACGCTCTGGATATAAATGCACAGCGGGCGCCATTTTGACTACTGGCACCCATAAGGATGTATTGAGAAAACGAAGGGCAGCTAAATAAAAGCTGAATAATACGGATAGCGGAGAGACATATTAGCAAAACCTAAGGGATACTATAGAAATAGTATAGAGCCATCTAGTGGCCAGATAACCGAGTTGCAAGCATGCAAAACTAAAGAAGCAGGAAGAGACAAGGACTCATGCTCAGAAAAACGGAAATCTTACAATTAGATAAACCGAACACTGAAGTGCTGATAAAAACAGATATATGAATATGTAATAAACAAATAAAAATGGATTACTATAAAAGAACCACCTGACATTTAAAAAAAAATGAAAAATTAAGAATTATTAATAAAACAATTTATGTCCCAGTCCACATTAAGGCCAAAAGGTTTAAAACATTTCATAAGGAATATCCATCTCGTCTCGGACTGAGAGATGGCCCTAACCATATTGGTCCCTCTCCAATGTGGACGAAGGGAATCTATAGCCAAAAATGTAGTTCCCTTAAGTTGACGATTATGATATTTATCATAATGCCTGGATAGATTGTGCTTTGGAAAGCCCCGCAGAATATTACCTATATGTTCACTAAGACGTATGTGCAATTCCCTTTTTGTACGTCCAATGTACTGCTTAGAGCACGGACATTCAATCAGGTACACTACGTACTTAGTGGAACAGGTAATAAATGTGTCAATCTCATACTTGATATTGGTGACTGTAGAGGAAAAGGTGTAATTTTTACGACTTATAAGTGGATTGACCTTACAGACATTACATCTCCGACAAGGAAAAAAACCTTTCATGTTGTGAAAGAAAGAAGGCCTATGAGGTGGATCAATTACATTTGGAGCAACAATCAACCTCAAAGATGGTGCACCTCTATAGATCATCACAGGTTGTTCTGGAATGACAGGGCCTAAAACACTATCATTCCGCAACACATCCCAGTGTTTTTTAAAAATCTTTTTAATAGAGAAGTGCTGATTAGAGAATCGTGTAATCATTGACCATCCGAACTTGTCTGTTAAGGATTCTCCTTTCTTTCTTTTAGTTAGTAAGGAGTTTCTATCCATAACTGCAACGTTATTAATAATTTCATCAATCACAGTCAACTGGTACCCTTTGTTGAGGAATCTCTCTTTTAATAGATTCGCCTGTATATAGTAATCTGAAATATCAGTACAGTTCCGCCTAATCCTCTGAAATTGTCCCTTAGGGACTGAGGCAAGCCAGGAATTGTGGTGACAGCTACCAATAGGGATGAAAGAATTACGATCAGTCTCCTTAAAGAAGGTGGTCGTAAATAAACAACCATCCCTAACGGAATATCACCTTCCCAAATCAATATAATATCATCTATATAGCGTTTCCAAAAAACTAATTGTTTGGGAGGGTTAATATCAATAACCTCTGATTCCCAATGTGCCATAAAGAGGTTTGCCAGGCTGGGGGCAAATTTGGCCCCCATGGCAACACCTCTTGTTTGTAAGAAAAAGTTACCCCCAAACCAAAAATAATTATGGCTAGTAGCGAACCTCAACAAATTCATAATGAAATTTCTTTGTAAGAAGGAAAGAGATGAATCTTGTTGAAGATACAAATCAACTGCCTCATATCCCTGATGATGTGAAATGATTGTGTAGAGCGCACCCCTCCCTCCATTGAAAATCATTCAGCAAATTGAGAACTTGCATGGTGTCTCTCAGATAGGCAGGGGTGTTAACCACCAGGGGTTGTAAAAAATGGTCCACATACTTTCCAATCCTCGAGGTGACGGAATCAAGGCCACTAATTATGGGGTGGCCTGGTGGCTTGGTGGGATGTTTATGTAACTTAGGTAAATAATATATGACAGGAACCCTAGGTGTAATAGGGATCAAATGAGTCTTCTCTTTTTTATTCAGAATCTCCTGTTCAAAACCACTTTCCACAAGGGCAGAGAGCTCCTTCCTGTATTTGACAGTTGGGTTTGTGGCCAAAGGAGTATAGGTAGAATGATCATAAAGTAGTCTATTCATTTCCTCAACATACTGGGATTTATCTAGAACTACAATACCCCCCCCCTTTATCTGCGGGTCGTATCAAAATGTCATTACGTTTACAGATTTGCTTAATGTATTGTTGATGTACATTTTTAGTGTTGTTATTTGGAATGTTGAGTTCCAAAAGATCATGAAGAACAAGTTCCTTAAAAACCTGTACAGAAGGTGCTACAAAACCAGGAGGGTTAAAAAGTGAAGCATTCCTCATGTCAGTATGTCGAATGGTAGAAACATCAGTCGGGTGAACCATATGATTAGTACTAGGCAACCGATTGGTGCTAATGTGAGGCAAAATGCCTCGGGCAACCTGACTAGAATTACCTGTAGGATTCAACATGAAATGTCTCTTAATGTTCACTTTCCTGATGAATTTGTGAACATCAATAAACGTCTCGAACTTATTCAACTTTCGTGGGGGAGCAAACTTCAAACCGTTACTTAAAACTCTTTGCTCACCCACAGAAAGTGTGGCCGTACTTAGATTAAATATGCCACTAATGTCTAATTTCTCCTTTTTTTTGGCCCGGATTCGCCTCCCCCCTCTGGAGCCTCTCGATCGTCGTAGCCTCTTTTTCCCCTGTTGTTGACCATGGGGAAAAAATGACGAGCATTAACATCAAGATCTCGAGGAGATTCAGAATAATATTCTCCCCTAGATAATGGGTAGTCGTTCATTTGATTAGGATGTTGAGTAATCACATAATCTTCCTCATATAAATCATCTTGATACTCAGCACGGGGAGCAAAACGATTATCCAAATGGGTAGATCTTCCCTGAGGTGTTTGCTCTGGAGGGCCAGAATTTTGATAACAAACTAAGTCTCTGGGGTCTCGTGAAGGGTCACCAGATCTTAAATTTTTGGGCCTTTGGGGTCCTGTATTGCTTCTATCATTCACATACCCTCTCATTCTCTGAGGAGCAGGGCCAGGAAACCAATTATTCCTCGAATTATCCCTATAGTCCCAGGGTCTATATGAGACACCATTATCAAAATGGGAACCTCTGGGAACAGGGTAATTCATCTGTCCATGATTAGCATAATTGGGACCTCTAGAACGAGACCTACGTGGCGTGCTTTTAGAATGATATAGGGGTTACATTTTTGCTAGTCCTGATGTATAGATTGTCAAATGGAGATACCTACACAGCTTTCATTGAAAAAAAGAAATACATATAATGATGTATTACAGCTGTATTAGTGTGTGTCTTAATTGAGTTAAAGTGGTACTAAAGTCTAACAATAAAAAAAAAACATCCGGTCCTCCCGAAAAATTAATGGCATAATGTGCTAGTTTGCATTGCAGCGGCACATTGTCATCACTGACAGGTCTTCCAACTTCACCTGGTCTTCCTTCTGAGTTCATAGGCTCTGGCAGTTTGAATAGTTGAGCCGCAATGAAATCATTACTGCACATGAGCACGGGAGTCACGGCTGCGGCACAGAGCTCTAGATTGATGGCACATTCACTGTACCCTCAATTCAAAGTGCAGTGCGCATGCGCCGGTCACCAGCTGCAGAAGTAGTCAATATCTCCTAAACAGTGCACATTTGGGATACACTCATTTTACCTACAGGTAAATTTTATTATAAGCATTCCTGTAGGTAAAAGTGACCAAGCAAGGTTTACTACCAACTTAAGTTTAAATCCCCTTTTTCACAATGTTCTGTTATTTTGTCTTCTCCCAGAACAGTTTTCAGTTATTTTTTCTTTAAAGTGGATGTAAACCTGACATTTTTTTTTTTAATGAAGACTTCTACCTGGTACAGTAGAGGATGTCAATTTATCTGTACCCAGTCTTGCCACAAAGAGTTAATTCAGCTCTGAGCAATCCTCTTGTCTTTTTCTAGTAAGATAAAAAACAACACACAGTTAAGTTTGTGTCGCCACATCCCCCAGTGCTGTGACTGACATCTGATTTCTTTATCTCATGCACAGCATAAGAGAGAGAGAGAGTGTTACGATTCCAGCTTTACATCCCTCCTCCTCTTCTCCAGCTCTGCCAGGATTGGCTGCTCCACACCTCAGCATGATTGAGCATGCAGAAGTCATGTGGTGCTTTTCCTGAGTTTTGACTGGATGTTACTCAAAACTCAGGAATAGGAGAGTAGGAGAGTGTAGAGGTGGGCGGGGAGTCTTGTGACATCATGACTCCGCCTACGAGCTTCGGGAAAGAGACCCGCCCACCTATTCTAGAGTTTTGCCTACTGCTGAAGGGGGTAGACATTTGCAAGGTAGGGATACATCCAGGAGGCTTGCATGTATATATACATTAATACGGTGCGATTAGTTTATACTGGGTAAGTGGTGGGTTTACATCCACTTTAATTTCTAAAGAGTAGCACTATGCTTTAACACAAATCAACCAATCAAAATAAGTTTCCAACAACTTTGCTGCTTTTTCTTTAATTTAAAAAAGAGGGGGTAAAATGCCTGATTCTCAGTGGGGTACCTCCTACATATGCTGATGGGTTGATTCGTTCAGGTTGAACGGGATCCTCCTTAAACAATGAGTAACTATGAAAAAAACTGGTAGGTGTTGGGACAGGGGACCAACAGAAAATTTACAGGTGAATCAACCACAACTCCATCAGCTCCACCACTGGTAGGGCTTCCATCTTCACCTGGTCTTCCTTCTGGGTTCGCTGCCGATAGCTGCATGAGTCACTGGGGGCACGATTCCGGCACTCCATCGCATGCACGCGGGAACCGCTGTTTACAGGACAAGTTTTGAAGGTCCGACGCGGTATGCCGGACCCTTTAGAGCGCATGCGCCGGTGACGTCACAATTTTCTTTAGATTTACCGTCAACTATGTAATACAAGAGCCTACCTAATTGCATACTAATTGAAAGTGTTTAGGTTTGCTCTCATAGTATATGGTTTTTGTAAATCTAAAGGAAAATTGTACAAGAAAATTGTCTAAAAGTTGCACAAAAAATACTATCAAGTGATTGTAACTGTGACGGGAGGGCCCGTGGCACCCAGAATGCCTTGGAAAGTATGAGGTACCCTTGTTTCAGCTCCCCATGCACCTCTTATGTCTAAGTAACTCTAAGTCTATTAGGGGCACAGGGTGAGCAAGAAAATAATGGACATTAAGAATGTGGCTTGGGTTACTTAAAATGGAACCCTATATATGCTATATTAGAAAGACTGACTGATTCATACTGTTAGGAGGTGCTGATGTCAACTCCAGCCACCTGTCTGTCTGTGGTCTGTTATAATGTAAATGAGCCTAGTGTGGCTTTTCTTTCAGCCATTGTCATCTGTGCTAATTGACCCTGCAATTGTATGAAGGAGTTCTGTGTTGATTTGTATGATAATGTATCATCTACTGTGTGAAACTCGGTGACAAGTCTGACCTGTAGTGAAATCCTGATTTATCATAACAATGACCAGGCTGCTTAAAGGGATTAGTTAATGAGCTCATGTTAATTAGGTTTCTGGTCACAGGTGTATTTTTAGAGTAATATGAGCAGGATGTATGCACCTCCTCTTTTACTGTATATAAGATTTGTATTCCTTTTAATAAACTCTCATTCCTGCTTAACCCTCAAGACAGAGCTTCAACTCGTATTTGAGGGAGAATTATTTGTATGAGTTTCTTGTTCAGCTAGTTGGAGTGCCCGGTAGCTGCCTTTGTGTTCGGGAATGGAATTTCCTAAACGACTTTAACTCCTTTTATACTCGAGGTGTCGTTACATTGGTGGCAAGCAGCGGGATGATTCCCACAGCCAGAAGGACAGCTACAAGAGGACACAGGACATTGGAAGCGCAGTTTGAACGGCTGAAGCGCTCTTACCTCAAGGACTTACTGGAGAACTGGGGCAGACCGGCCAACAACCGTAAGAAGAGGGACATTATCGCAGAACTAGTCTAAATGGATAGAGCCGAAAGACCCAACATAACCAAAAGGCCCAGCGTAACAGACAGGACACCCGAAGAGGCAAGTTTTGATCGGGCTGTTAACATAAGACTGGCACATTATGGTCCGAACCCTACAGCCGAGATCATAGACCTAGTTATAGCGGCTGTGGACGCAAATTGGCTACAGCAAAGAGGTGCTGCAGCAGCAGAAGTTACAGCAGCACCAACTGAAAGGACAGGAGAGGTACAGATACTAGCCGCCATGGAAGAGGAATTCAGAAGGAGGTTGTGAGAGATGCAGATACAGCATAGAGGACCAGTATCAGAGCAGGTCTTGCTGGGATGGTCTGATTCTATCCGCTGCGAACTCTGGAAGAAAGTGCTAGCTCTCGAGCAGCAACACCAGGGAAAAGTTCCCCCCTCCACCGATGTAAGGTACTGGTCACAGTATGAAGTACGAATGCTGTTATTGGGGGAACAACCGAAGCAGGAGTGGACAGCTGAGTTAAGCAGGCTGATCCGGGCAGAGATGCGGTTGGACGAGAGCTACAGAGCCCTCCGGTGGTATGTAGCCCAAGAGTGCCCGTGGTCAGCGGATGACAGCCCCACAAAAGGCTTTGACTATGATGGCCTGGGATTGTTGTATTGGAGGCTGTCCAGGGACCCTGACTTTGGGAGTGATCGGGATAGGCATTTGGAGGAAATAATGGAGCACAGAGAGCGAAGACTGAATGTCTCGGAAGGGCACTGGGCACAGGAAGATTTGGAATTTCTGGCCGTTCAGGAATGGGAGCTGGAGATCGCCTACAGACAGCTGCTAGATTCTGCTCAGCAGCAGGGTGGGGCTCCCTTTGCCTGGGACTATCAGGAAATACCAGTTGACAACTCTGAAATCCTTTACAGAGAGAAAAAATGTTGTATCAGCCACAGAGTGGTAGCTGTGGATATCAACAAGAGATACCTAGCGTGCCGCGTCCTGGAGTTTAGATATAGAAAAAAGCTAAATAAGGGGACTTGGACTTTTTAGGCACAGTACACAATTTGTATAAAAAATATAATTTTATTGTACAATACTCTATCATATAAATGTTTCCGTTTAAAAATTATTCACATGTTCTAGGAGAGACAATACACCAATGCCGTTATAATACAACACCATAACTCTAATTACGAACATATAGGGATATTGATAATCCACAACCAGTTTGATACATTCCAGAAAGTTGAGGTATGGTTGAAGCGGCAGAGGTTGTAGGAAAAGATGTAATATTTTCACTCTCGCTCGACAAGTTCCGCGTCCATTGACGCTTCTTCAGGAGCGTGTCATGTGAACTAAACAAAAAATATATTTAAACATAAAACATACATCAGAAAAGATTTTTAATTTATCACCATGCATTAAACAATGCTATAATACATTTAGAGACCTTTTTATTAGAAAAAAGGAGTGTTTACATTTTTGCAAAGGAAATCGGAGAGATACCCAAGATGTACTTACTGGCCTAATGAACAGGGGATAGGTATAGACCGAACCTGGCGGTCGCTATGGAGGCGTGTACCTATTATTAATTGATAAAACTGAATTAATAGTTATAAACCATTACTTTTGAGACATCTGGTTAATTAAACCATATATGTCTATAATTATATAGATAATTTAGGTTCGTGTAGAAAAGACATAGTCAAACTTACTTACGAGCAGGAATAAATCCCTTGGAGGTGGAGAAGGGTCAAAGAGGGTAATATGCTAGATCATAGTTGGAGAGAGGAACCGAATCTCCAAAGGTCTAGGAACCAGAATGATGGATCCTAGAATCTGTATACAAAAAATGTGTACAGAATGTTCATATAGAAAATATAACTAATACAAAGAAAACAAGGGTACTGACTATAAGAGGTCTTAATAATTGTCTTATTTCTAAGGGGTGAAACTTACCCACTAATGTAGTTTAAATATGAAAGAATGGTCAGCCGTATAGTAAAGGATTCGCCAGGAGATCAAAAACACTGTGTCAGGGTCACCTGTGGCCAGGTGACAGATGCACACCGTAGGGGGACAGGAGTGCACCGCGAGGTAGTGAACCCTATGGCTGGCTTCTGCGGATAGGAAACTGGGTGGTTGTGGAAAGCGGGACCAGAGGAGCACAACCGGGATCCCAACGGAAGCGAGAGCCAAGATTCCCCAGGGCGCTGAGTCTAAGACCCAGCTGGTCTTCTCCAGGGCCTCTAGTGTGAGGATGTTACGCTGCAGGCTGGGACCAGGTCGCGGCCCCTGGAGTTTCCTAGCTCACGCCCCGTAGGATAAGGGGAAAAGAGGGGAAGCAGCAGCACACGATAGAGAGAACCGAATAACAAGCTGAAGGTCAGGGGCCACAAGCAGACAAGGATAACGAAGAACGAGCCGAAGGTCAAGGGTCACGAGCAGACAGGGATAGTCGGGGACAAGCCAATAACGTAACAGAGAGACAGACGTAGCACACGGCAGGCAGGAACCCAAACACACAATGCCTAACAAACACGTTGATCAGCAAAGCAGGCTTGCAGTGCACAGGTTAATATAGTGTTCAGTGATAGGGCCTGGGGTGGAGTCAGGCTGGGAGGAGATTATAAAGGAAGCCAGGTGAAGGAGGTCTGGTCTCTAGATGAACACATGAGGAGGAAGGTAAGATGGCAGACAGACATTAATGCATATCCATGACAGTACCCTCCCTCTTACGAGGCCTCCCCCTTCCCCGCCTGGGCCCAGGTTTAGAGGGAAACTTCAGATGAAACTCCTTTAACAGACGAGGTGCAAAGACCTCAGATGCAGTGATCCAAGACCTCTCCTCAGGACCAAACCCTTTCCAATGAACGAGGTACTGAAGAACGCCTTTACAGAGTCGGGAGTCCAGAATTTGACTGATCTCGTACTCCTGATTATCCTCAGAGACAGGCGCCACGGTAGGGAGAGGACGAGAGAATTTATTGAGGACTAAAGGCTTTAGAAGAGCAACATGAAAGGAGTTAGTGATTTAAAGGCTCTTAGGAATCTGGAGTTTGAAACAAACCGGATTCAGTTTAGCAGTTACCGTGTATGGACCGATGAATCGTGGAGCAAACTTCAGAGAAGGAACTCGGAGCTTGATGTTCCTGGTAGAGAGCCAGACTTTGTCCCCTGGCTGAAGAGAAGGCGGTTTACGCCTGCGGCGGTCGGCAAAGCCTTTGAATTTTTCAGCAGCTGCCCGGAGGGAATCATGAACGTGACCCCAAACGGAATTGAGAGACTCCTGAACCGAAGCCAAAGCTGGAATGTCTGGAGAACAGATCATGGGAAGAGGAAGTTGAGGGTGTTTTCCATAAACTGTGAAAAAGGGTGTCTTCTGCGAACTGGTATTCACATGATTGTTATGGGAGAATTCTGCCCACGGGAGTAGAGAGGACCAATCGTCATGGTGAGAAGACACAAAGGTGCGAAGAAAGACCTCTAACTCCTGATTAGCCCTCTCAGTCTGTCCATTGGATTGGGGATGGTAAGAAGAAGAAAAATCCAAGACAATATTGAGGGATTTGCAAAAGGCTCTCCAAAAACGAGACGTGAATTGGACTCCCCTGTCGGAAACAATATGAGAAGGGACCCCATGTAGGCGGAGAATTTCCCGAATGAAAATGGGAACCAAGGCAGGGGCAGACGGAAGACCAGGAAGAGGAACAAAATGAGCCATCTTGGAGAATCGATCGATTACCACCCAAATGACTGTATTATTCTCAGACAGTGGGAGATCGGTGATAAAATCCATGGCAATATGGGCCCAGGGTTCCTTAGGAATGGGCAAGGGCATGAGGAGACCAGCAGGAGCTTGTGTGGAGGATTTGGACTGAGCACAGACATGACAAGCTTTAACGTAGTCTTTGACGTCTGAGCGGAGATTAGGCCACCAGTAGTGACGACTGATGAGTAGGAAGGATCGGAGGAATCCAGAATGCCCTGCCACCTTGGAATCATGTCCCCAACGAAGGATCTTAGCTCTTAGCTCAGTGGGGACAAAGGTCTTACCAGGCGGAATTTTAGACTTCAGGGTGGTAGAGTGGGCAACAATGCATGAGGTGGGAATGATCGGCTCAGGTTCAGGGGCGGACTCCTCGTCCAAAGTGTCAAATGACCTAGAGAGCGCATCAGTCCGACCGTTGCAGGAACCAGGTTTGTAGGTAATCGTGAAATTAAAACGGGCAAAGAAGAGACTCCACCTGGCCTGTCTAGGATTCAGACGTTTAGCATTCTGTAGATACTGTAAATTCTTGTGATCGGTAAAGATCGTTATGGAGTGAGGGGAACCCTCCAAGAGATGACGCCATTCCTCTAACGCCAATTTAATTGCGAGAAGTTCCCGATCACCGATGGCATAATTCCTCTCTGCCTTAGAATTTTTTTTGGAGAAGAACGCACATGGTTGGCGTCTCTTCTCATAGATTTGAAGAAGCACAGCTCCCACCCCCATTGAAGAAGCGTCCACTTCAATAAAAAATGCATTCCCAGGATTTGGTCTCCTCAAGAGGGGGCCAGAAACAAAGGCCTGTTTCAGGTTGTGAAATGCAGAGACAGCTTCGGGAGGCCAGTCTCTGGCATTCACACCCTTCTTGGTCAAAGCGATAATAGGCGCGGCAATGGAAGAGTAATTCCTTATGAACTGCCTATAATAATTAGTGAAGCCAAGAAAGCGCTGTGTGGCCTTGAGGCTAGCAGGAAGAGGCCAGTTGGTGATAGCCAAGACCTTCCCAGGGTCCATACGAAGCCCCAAACATGAGACGAAGCACCCCAAAAACAGGACCTCAGAACATTCAAAGGAACATTTCTCCAGCTTGGCATAGAGATTGTTCTCTCTAAGACGTTGAAGTACAGTGCGGACATGGTTTCTGTGGACGAGCAGATTCTCAGAAAAGATCAGAATGTCATCCAGATAGATGACAACAAACTGGTACAGCAGATCTCTGAAGATTTCATTGACAAAGTTTTGAAACACGGCTGGAGCATTACACAGACCAAAAGGCATCACCAGATATTCGTAATGCCCGTCTCTAGTGTTGAATGCAGTCTTCCATTCGTCACCCTCCCGTATTCGAATGAGATTGTACGCGCCTCTGAGATCCAACTTGGTGAAAATGGAGGCACCCTTCAACCTATCGAATAGCTCAGATATTAAGGGTAAGGGGTATCGATTTTTAATAGTAACCGCATTTAAACCCCGATAATCGATGCAGGGTCTTAAGGTACCATCCTTTTTGGCAACAAAAAAGAACCCTGCCCCTGCAGGCGATGAGGATTTCCGGATGAAACCTCTCTCCAGATTCTCTGCTACATACTCCGACATGGCATGGGTCTCTGGGATGGACAGAGGGTAGGTACGACCCCTGGGTAGAGTTGCTCTGGGGACAAGATCAATAGCACAGTCAAAAGACCTGTGGGGAGGAAGCACCTCAGCTGATTTTTTACAGAACACATCCCGGTAATCGCTGTATGCGGCGGGAAGATCAGAAGAAACAGAAGTGGCAGCAACCGGAAGACTCTCCTTGGGGGTCACCTTGAGAAGACACGACGAGAAACATGAGGAACCCCAGGCCAGGATCTGCCCAGAGACCCAGTCCACATGTGGAGAGTGGAGCTGTAGCCAAGGGAGGCCCAATACAACTGGGGTAGAGGCCTTGGGTAGAATAAGAAAGGATATCCACTCCTGGTGGAGAATCCCTACCGACATCCTAATGGGTAGCGTCTGGAAGCGAATAGGGCCCCCTGGGAGAACAGTGCCATCAATTGCCGAGACTACCAATGGGGTAGTGAGAGGTGAAAGGGTAAGCTTCATAGAAGAAGCAGTTCTCCAATCCATAAAATTGCCGGCAGCCCCGGAATCCAGGTATGCAAGGGTTGACTGAGGAGAAGTGCCTACATGAAGGAACACCGGCAAGAGCAGGCGAGAAAGTGATGTTTCTGGGTCCAATACTCCACCTTCCAAATGTATTAGACCCGAGCGTTTCCCGGACGAAGCGAGCAGGAGTCACGAAAATGACCCTTGCCCCCACAATAGAGGCACAAGCCCAGAGTTCTGCGCCTAGCACGTTCTTCGGGGGTTAGTCTGGTCCGGCCCAGCTGCATAGGTTCTTCAGCAGGTAGAGGATGCTCCACGGAATGAAGGGAGGGGAGCTCAGACTGGCTAGGACCCAGAGAGTGCTGGCGTCTTTTTTCTAAGGACCTCTCTTGAAAACGAATGTCGATCTGGTTGCATAATGAAATTACATCGTCCAGACCGACGGGAATGGCTCTTCCCGCTAATTCGTCTTTCACTCGGTCACAGAGGCCATGTAAAAAGGTAGCGACCAGGGCCTCATTATTCCAGCTCAATTCAGCTGTGTGGATACGGAACTGAAGAGCATATTGCCCCACTGAACTAGATTCTTGGCGAAGACGTAAGACAGCACTAGCCGCTGAAGAAGCCCGAGCCGGCTCTTCGAAGATATTACGAAAGAGCTTCAAGAATTCGGACAGACTGGAAACCACCGGATCGTTCCTCTCCCACAGGGGGGCAGCCCAGGCCAAAGCTTCACCGGAGAGGAGGGAAATGATATAGGCTACCTTAGCCCGGTCAGACAGGAAGCTTTGAGGCTGAAGCTCAAAATGAATAGTGCATTGGCTGAGAAACCCCCTGCAGGCCTTGGAGTCCCCAGAGAAACGGAACGGAGCTGGCAATCTTAGTGAGTGTGAGGCTGCGACTGGTGCGATAGGTACAGCCGCTGGTTGTACTTGGGGTTGCGGATTCGGGGTTCCCAAGGAGACCTGAAGCTGCTCGAATCGAGAAGCCAGATCCTGGAGGAATCGCATCACCTGGGTCTGATTTGATTCCTGGGTCTCAAGTCTGCGAACTATGCCCTGCAATGGATCATCCGCGGGAAGCGGGATGTCAGCCGGGTTCATGGCTGATCAAACTGTCAGGGTCACCTGTGGCCAGGTGACAGATGCACACCGTAGGGGGACAGGAGTGCACCGCGAGGTAGTGAACCCTATGGCTGGCTTCTGCGGATAG
Source organism: Rana muscosa (assembly GCA_029206835.1). Taxonomy (NCBI): domain Eukaryota; kingdom Metazoa; phylum Chordata; class Amphibia; order Anura; family Ranidae; genus Rana; species Rana muscosa. The sequence goes on along the minus strand of CM055125.1, from coordinate 224,316,530 downwards.
GAAACTGGGTGGTTGTGGAAAGCGGGACCAGAGGAGCACAACCGGGATCCCAACGGAAGCGAGAGCCAAGATTCCCCAGGGCGCGGAGTCTAAGACCCAGCTGGTCTTCTCCAGGGCCTCTAGTGGTGAGGATGTTACGCTGCAGGCTGGGACCAGGTCGCGGCCCCTGGAGTTTCCTAGCTCACGCCCCGTAGGATAAGGGGAAAAGAGGGGAAGCAGCAGCACACGATAGAGAGAACCGGATAACAAGCTGAAGGTCAGGGGCCACAAGCAGACAAGGATAACGAAGAACGAGCCGAAGGTCAAGGGTCACGAGCAGACAGGGATAGTCGGGGACAAGCCAATAACGTAACAGAGAGACAGACGTAGCACACGGCAGGCAGGAACCCAAACACACAATGCCTAACAAACACGTTGATCAGCAAAGCAGGCTTGCAGTGCACAGGTTAATATAGTGTTCAGTGATAGGGCCTGGGGTGGAGTCAGGCTGGGAGGAGATTATAAAGGAAGCCAGGTGAAGGAGGTCTGGTCTCTAGATGAACACATGAGGAGGAAGGTAAGATGGCAGACAGACATTAATGCATATCCATGACACACTGCCCATATACCAAAGTATAGGCATAGAGCATCAAATGCGTCCGCTTGTTACCACTAGCCTCATGGTGTATTGTCCATCAGGACACAATGTAACATATGGTCTAAAGGATGGACCTAAATGAGAAAAGCCACAAGTAGTATTTCCTCCGTGTGATTCGGTAAGGTTCAAATAGCTTAAGAGTGGGGCTCAGAAAAATGATCATACCTCACACTGGGTTCTCATCTGGTAACCTCCTAGCCACAACGCCGTCCTGGGCGTCCTTAATTAATAAAACCAAATTAAATGATTGTAGATAATTGCTTTTAAGACGTCTGATTACTCAAACCATAAATGTCTATAATTGTATAGATAAGTTGAGTTCATATAAAAAGAAAAAATATATATATAATCCAACTTACTTTCAAACAGGGAAAATTTCCTTAGAAGTGAAAGAAAGCCATAAAGGGTTACATGCTATATCAAAGTTGAAAGGAAGGACCACGTCTCCAAAAATCTGGGAACCAAAATGGTGAATCCTAAAGTATGTGTATAAGAGATGTGTATAGTAACCAGAGCGTTCATATAAGACATATGTATAAAAAGATTTCTGATTATACAATATCTCAATCATTAACTTATTTCTAAGGGGTAAAACTCACCCACTAATGTGGTTCAAATGTAGACAAGTGGTCAGCTGTATAGTGGGGGATTTGCCAGAAAACCGAAAACGCTGCCCATATATCAAAGTAGAGGCAGAAAACATCAGGTGCGTCCGCTTGTTCGCATGAGCCTCATGATGTATTGTCCGTCAGGACATAATGCAGCATATTAACAAAAGAATGGACCTAAAATGGGGGAAACCACAAGCAGTGATTCCTTTATGTGATACAATAGGATTCAGATGGCTTGAAAATGACGCTCAGAACAATGTATTCGTACCTGACATTGGGTTCCCGTCTATTACCCTCCTAGCAGCAACGCCGTCCTGGGATGCCGGCTCGATATGTAGCACGCTGTAACAGCGTGATATTTAAGGTACATGCCTCTTCCGTAGTCACCGTCCGGGCCAATGGAGAGGCTCGGCGTGACGTCATTCGGAACGGCCGGAGGATCAGCATTGCTGCACGCACATACATCACGCATAGGTGCCGGGATGAATATCCGAACGTAATGCGTGAGTGATCGCGGCAGCATAGAGCTGAACCAAGCCATCTCAATTGGAGACGAGATTAGTCGTCAACCAGAGATGGCAATAGCGCTGCCTAGCATTGCCTGACAGCGCTCGGGCGGCCACACAGCGGCCATAAACGATCCCATCCATTAACCCAAACCCTGCCATGAAACAGACCAGTAGTAAAGGGTCCTAAGTATTCTCCGAAATTCCAAAAGCAAAATTGCGACCTATAATATGAACAAAATATTTATATTCAAAGAAAGCAGAATTTTTTAAATATTCAATATACAATGTGTAGCTAAAAAAAGTCCCATTAGATCTAATATAAGATCATAGGTCATTTTTAGTTTAGCTCAGAATATAATTTAGAACCTTAATATTATATATAACAAAAATATATAGTTCTATGAGTAACCTATTTTTTCTCGACTATTGATTCATTGATTGGAAAAAGGGGAGGGGCCTATATTGACATCTTGATTAGTTGGTTTTTAGGGTATTATTTTGATGTTTATTATTTGAAAAGTATACAACTTTTTCACAGTGATTAACCCTAATATGATTATATCTACAGAAACGCTTTATATGATTGAGCCTCATTGATGCCAGGTGCATGTATGGCATCAAGACGCTCAATCCAATAAGTTTCTTGGCGAAGTATTTGTTTGTCCCAATCACCGCCTCGTGGGTCCCGTCGTACCACAGCGAGGGCTATGAATGATACAAACGAGGTATTAAATTTGTGGTAGAGATCCAAGTGTCTACTTACTGCAGTAATCATTTTGCCATTACCTGAGTAGTATACATGGTCTTTAATACAGGATCGAAATTGTCTAATCGTTTTTCCCACGTAAAACGCACCGCATTGGCAAGTCATTAAATAGACTACTCCCTGTGTGTTACAATCAGCATGAAAATTCAAATTGTAAATGGTGCCATTGGGGAGTATGAATCTGGTACCTACGGAAATCCATGGGCAGAAAGCACATTTGCCACATCGTGTCATCCCATTGGAGATAGATCTGGCCGGTATATCATCATGAAAATGACTGGACGTGAGTTGGTCGCGTAACGATTTTGATCTTCTAAACGTTATATCCGGTTTGGGTTTGATGTATTTATTGAGAACAGGGTCATCACAAAGAAGAGACCAATGATTGGCAAGTATGTTCCTAAGTTCCACATGATGATTTGAATATCTCGTAATAAATCTCACAGGTTGCTCCTGTTTAGTTGTCTTTGTTTTGTATAGTAATGAGTTCCTAGATTGTCGCAGCGCTTTGTTAAATGCGCTACGTAACAGGAATTTGGTGTATCCCCTGGCTCCAAGTCTATCGCGAAGTAAATTCGCCTGTAATTTGAAATCAGCAGTAGATGTACAATTACGGCGAAGTCTAAGGTATTGTGCATATGGTATGCTACGTATTAGAGTATTAGGGTGAGCACTATCTGCATGCAGTAAGGTGTTGCCTGCTGTTTCTTTGCGAAATAGAGTTGAAGCCAGTTGTCCGTCAGGGTCCTTAGTTATGGTTAAGTCTAGGAACGTAACTTTGTCCTTGCTGCTGGACATTGTGAATTTCAAATTAAATGTGTTCACATTAAGCATATCGATAAATCGCTCCAGTGAGTTCAAAGTCCCAGTCCATATGATAAATATATCATCAATGTAGCGTAGCCAACAGGCTACATGGTTAACAGATTCCGCCAAGGAATCATCAGAAAACACATATCGTTCCCACCCCCCCAGGTACAGGTTGGCATAGGCCGGGGCACAACAAGTGCCCATGGCCACCCCCTGTACCTGGAGGAAGTGGGACTCTTGAAAAGTAAAGACATTGTGGGTCAGAACAAACTGGAGCAATCTAAGAATAAACTCGCAGTATTCCCATCGGTGATGATCCTGCTCTCTGAGGAAAGTCCGCACTATCCCGATGCCCTGATCGTGAGGTATGCTGGAGTAGAGAGCCTCCACATCCAACGTCACGAGCAGGGCATCGGGAGGCACGGACATTCCCTCAATATGTTTCAATAGATCGAGAGTGTCTTTGGTATATGAGGGCAGTGCCATGACATGTGGCATTAGGATCGAATCAATCAGCCGACTGGCATTCTCAGTAAGAGAACCGATGCCAGACACTATGGGTCTGCCAGGTGGTGATGTTGGATTTTTGTGTATCTTCGGCAATCAATCAATCAACCAATCAATGAATCAATAGTCGAGAAAAAATAGGTTACTCATAGAACTATATATTTTTGTTATATATAATATTAAGGTTCTAAATTATAGTCTGAGCTAAACTAAAAATGACCTATGATCTTATATTAGATCAAATGGGACTTTTTTTAGCTACACATTGTATATTGTATATTGAATATTTAAAAAATTCTGCTTTCTTTGAATATAAATATTTTGTTCATATTATAGGTCGCAATTTTGCTTTTGGAATTTCGGAGAATACTTAGGACCCTTTACTACTGGTCTGTTTCATGGCAGGGTTTGGGTTAATGGATGGGATCGTTTATGGCCGCTGTGTGGCCGCCCGAGCGCTGTCAGGCAATGCTAGGCAGCGCTATTGCCATCTCTGGTTGACGACTAATCTCGTCTCCAATTGAGATGGCTTGGTTCAGCTCTATGCTGCCGCGATCACTCACGCATTACGTCCGGATATTCATCCCGGCACCTATGCGTGATGTATGTGCGTGCAGCAATGCTGATCCTCCGGCCGTTCCGAATGACGTCACGCCGAGCCTCTCCATTGGCCCGGACGGTGACTACGGAAGAGGCGTGTACCTTAAATATCACGCTGTTACAGCGTGCTACATATCGAGCCGGCATCCCAGGACGGCGTTGCTGCTAGGAGGGTAATAGACGGGAACCCAATGTCAGGTACGAATACATTGTTCTGAGCGTCATTTTCAAGCCATCTGAATCCTAATGTATCACATAAAGGAATCACTGCTTGTGGTTTCCCCCATTTTAGGTCCATTCTTTTGTTAATATGCTGCATTATGTCCTGACGGACAATACATCATGAGGCTCATGCGAACAAGCGGACGCACCTGATGTTTTCTGCCTCTACTTTGATATATGGGCAGCGTTTTCGGTTTTCTGGCAAATCCCCCACTATACAGCTGACCACTTGTCTACATTTGAACCACATTAGTGGGTGAGTTTTACCCCTTAGAAATAAGTTAATGATTGAGATATTGTATAATCAGAAATCTTTTTATACATATGTCTTATATGAACGCTCTGGTTACTATACACATCTCTTATACACATACTTTAGGATTCACCATTTTGGTTCCCAGATTTTTGGAGACGTGGTCCTTCCTTTCAACTTTGATATAGCATGTAACCCTTTATAATAAAAAAATGGTAATCAATACAAGCCACCCTAGTGATTACCCCACCGCGCTGTTTTGACAGAAGAATACAGTGCATCAAATACTAGCAGCAGCCACTTTAAATATATATAACCCTGTGAAAAAAGTAAGTTGGATTATATATATATTTTTTCTTTTTATATGAACTCAACTTATCTATACAATTATAGACATTTATGGTTTGAGTAATCAGACGTCTTAAAAGCAATTATCTACAATCATTTAATTTGGTTTTATTAATTAAGGACGCCCAGGACGGCGTTGTGGCTAGGAGGTTACCAGATGAGAACCCAGTGTCAGGTATGATCATTTTCCTGAGCCCCACTCTTAAGCTATTTGAACCTTACCGAATCACACGGAGGAAATACTACTTGTGGCTTTTCTCATTTAGGTCCATCCCTTAGACCATATGTTACATTGTGTCCTGATGGACAATACACCATGAGGCTAGTGGTAACAAGCGGACGCATTTGATGCTCTATGCCTATACTTTGGTATATGGGCAGTGTTTTTGATCTCCTGGCGAATCCTTTACTATACGGCTGACCATTCTTTCATATTTAAACTACATTAGTGGGTAAGTTTCACCCCTTAGAAATAAGACAATTATTAAGACCTCTTATAGTCAGTACCCTTGTTTTCTTTGTATTAGTTATATTTTCTATATGAACATTCTGTACACATTTTTTGTATACAGATTCTAGGATCCATCATTCTGGTTCCTAGACCTTTGGAGATTCGGTTCCTCTCTCCAACTATGATCTAGCATATTACCCTCTTTGACCCTTCTCCACCTCCAAGGGATTTATTCCTGCTCGTAAGTAAGTTTGACTATGTCTTTTCTACACGAACCTAAATTATCTATATAATTATAGACATATATGGTTTAATTAACCAGATGTCTCAAAAGTAATGGTTTATAACTATTAATTCAGTTTTATCAATTAATAATAGGTACACGCCTCCATAGCGACCGCCAGGTTCGGTCTATACCTATCCCCTGTTCATTAGGCCAGTAAGTACATCTTGGGTATCTCTCCGTTTTTCTTTGCAAAAATGTGAACACTCCTTTTTTCTAATAAAAAGGTCTCTAAATGTATTATAGCATTGTTTAATGCATGGTGATAAATTAAAAATCTTTTCTGATGTATGTTTTATGTTTAAATATATTTTTTGTTTAGTTCACATGACACGCTCCTGAAGAAGCGTCAATGGACGCGGAACTTGTCGAGCGAGAGTGAAAATATTACATCTTTTCCTACAACCTCTGCCGCTTCAACCATACCTCAACTTTCTGGAATGTATCAAACTGGTTGTGGATTATCAATATCCCTATATGTTCGTCATTAGAGTTATGGTGTTGTATTATAACGGCATTGGTGTATTGTCTCTCCTAGAACATGTGAATAATTTTTAAACGGAAACATTTATATGATAGAGTATTGTACAATAAAATTATATTTTTTATACAAATTGTGTACTGTGCCTAAAAAGTCCAAGTCCCCTTATTTAGCTTTTTTCTATATCTAAACTCTGAAATCCTGGCTGAAGAATCGGCAGTGGAAAATCTGAAGATTGCCATCCCCAAAGCTGAAGTGCTGACAACAGGGCAGAGTTTTGCTAACCTCTGCCCAGCACTGATAGTATCTTCTGGGTTCCACAGACAGGAGATGGTGAACCTCTATCCCCAGACACCAGTTTCAGGGACAGGGGGTTTGATAGACTGTTCTGTTAAGGAAGAACAACCTGATGAGCCTCCAGCAGAAGAGCTGGTATCAGGGCCAAACTTCAGTGTGCTCTGCCCAGCACCAGCAGCAGTATCTGTGGAGTTACAAGGAACTTCCCCAGCTGAAGCACTGGTCACCGGACAGAGGGTCCAAGACCTCTGTCCCACACTTGTGGCAGTTCCAGAGGCTCAAGGTGAGAAGGTGGCAATCACTTCCCAGCAGCCAGATGAGGGAACGGAAAAGGAAGCAGCCAGATCACCTCCCCAATGGCAGCTGCACAGTTTGGAAGGGGAGGAAGCCAGCCTCCTGCCCCAACGGATAGCCAAAGCGGATGATGTGGAGTCCCCAGCAGAAGTGCTGGCAATAGAACAGAGTGCTACCAACCTCTGCCCAGCAATGGCAACCACTGTGGAGTTCCAGGGAGCTGGGGCAGTCAGCTCATCTCTCCAGCCACAGATTACAGAATGTATGGACTTAATGGACTGTTCAGAGGATGTTATAGATTATGCATCACCTGCTCAAGTACTGGCAGCAGGACAGAGAACTGCAGACCCCTGCTCTACACCTGTGGCAGTTTGGGAGGCCCGAGGTGAGAAGGTGATGGCTCCTCTCTCCCAGTTGATTTCAGAGATGCAGGGAGGAGAAGCAGCCATTTTACCTCCCCAACAGTTAGTCAGAGTAGATGGTGTGGGGTTTCCAGCAGAAGTGCTGGCAACAGGGCAGAGTGCTACCAACCTCTGCCCAGCACCAGCAACAACTGTGGAGTTCCAGGGAGCCGGGGCAGTTGGCCCCTCTCTCCGGCGACAAGCTGAGGTAGTAAAGCTTTTACTCCCAGCTGAATCACTGGCAGCATGGCAGAATGCTACTGGCCTCTGCGCACAACTGCAGCTTAAGCTGATATCGGAGGATGGGACTGCGGTCTCCACTCACAGCAACCCAGCAGAAGAGCTGGCAACAGAGCAGAGTGCTGCTGGCCTCTGCCCTCAACTAACAGAAGAGGGAGTTCCTGTGGTAGTGGATGGGACTTCGGTCTTCACTGACACAACCCCAGAAAATGGTGCGACACTGAGACAGGAGGATGTCAGCCTTGCATTGCAAGCACTGGGGGATTTTCATCTACCTCAAGTGGATGGGACTTCAATCCCCACCTGTATACCCCAGGGATTCTTGGCAGTCGGCCCAGATGCCCAACAGCATGACGGACTGAGCCCAGTCACCCTGTCTTCTCTCCAGTGGCTGAAAGGACTCCAGGGAGAAGGGCCAGTCCAGTCCTCTCCCCAGCGGCAGATATGTTCTCTGAGAGAAGCAGAGGTTGGCTGGGTGAGTAATGCTCTGTTTGGGACAATTTATTTGGGGTACTGCGTGGATACCGGCATTGGGGGACTGGAACTACTGACTAACTTCGGAGTTAACCCGTCTGGGGTCTCCTCCTGTGTTAGTCTCCTGCCGAAAGGGGAGAGATGTGACGGGAGGGCCCGTGAAACCCAGAATCCCTTGGAGAGTATGGGATAACCTTGTTTCAGCTCCCCATGCACCTCTTATGTCTAAGTCACCCTGGGTCTATTAGGGGCACAGGGTGAGCATGAAAATAATGGACATTAAGAATGTGGCTTGGGTTACTTAAAATGGAACCCTGTATATGCCATATTAGAAAGACTGACTGATTAATACTGTTAGGAGGTGCTGATGTCAACTCCAGCCACCTGTCTGTCTGTTGTCTGTTATAATGTAAATGAGCCTAGTGTGGCTTCTCTTTCAGCCATTGTCGTCTGTGCTAATTGGCCCTGCAATTGTATGAAGGAGTTCTGTGTTGATATGTATGATAATGTATTATCTACTGTGTGAAGCTCGGTGACAACAAGTCTGACCTGTAGTGAAATACTGACTTGTCATAACAATGACAAGGCTGCTTAAAGGGATTAGTTAATGAGCTCATGTTAATTAGGTTTCTGGTCACAGGTGTATTTTTAGAGTAATATGAGCAGGATGTATGCACCTCCTGTTTTATTGTATATAAGATTTGTATTCCTTAGAAATAAACTCTCATTCCTGCTTGACCCTCAAGACAGAGCTTTGTCTCGTATTTGGGGGAGAATTATTTGTATGGATTTCTTGTTCGGCTGGTTGGAGTGCCCGGTAGCTGCCTTTGTGTTCAGGAATGAAATGTCCTAAATGACTTTAACTCCTTTCATACTCGGGGTGTCGTTACAGTAACAATAACGTACTCCCTATAAAAATGACGTACTCAGAATTGCATCTCACTAAGCTAATGAAAGCTCATTTCTCATTGGCTGCTATGTGTTAGTGCTCACTAATGTAGTGCTATGGGGGTTATTTACGAAAGGCAAATCCACTTTGCACTACAAGTGCAAACTACAAGTGCAAAGTGCACTTGAAATTGCACTGAAAGTGCACTTGGAAGTGCAGTTGCTGTAAATCTGAGGTGTAGATCTGAAATGAGGGGAAGCTCTGCTGATTTTATCATCCAATCATGTGCAAGCTAAAATGTTTTTTATTTTCCTTGCATGTCCCCCTCGGATCTACAGTGACTGCACTTCCAAGTGCACTTTCAGTACAATTTCAAGTTCACTTTGCACTTGTAGTTTGCACTTGTAGTGCAAAGGGGATTTTCTTTTCATAAATAACCCCCTATGTGTCCACTGGCCTCAATGATCAAGCATGAATACTTTAGGAGGTTGGATGAGTGTTCAGATCAATATGCATGAATGATGGAGAGAAAAAACTGTGAAGCCAGGGGCATCTTCAGGCTTGCAGCCCAGGCATTGTTGCTGTTGGTCAGTATCGGCAAACAAACTACTCTTCCTCCCACTCTGTTGCGAGCACTTAATGAGGTATGGCACCCTTAAATCAGGGGGGGGGAACGTTGGTATTATGTTAAATTTATAGTATTTGCTTGAGTTCTTATGACTATGCATTTACATGATTTATATCTTTTATGATTTGTGTATTCGAGTTTATAAGCGATAGTTAATTAGTAATTTAAATAAACCAATAAAAGTGATGGGGCCATTCTTCTGCCAATTGATGTGTTGTGTATTTCTTTAAAAAAATTAATATATTGAATGTTTTATGGTTGTTATTTGGGGAAAGGGGGGGGGGGTATGTGTAGCCTGCAATTCCATGTGTGTTGAAATGGTTGCCTTCAGCCTCCATCGGAAGTGCATGTGAAAGGGTGACGACACAAAAGAGCAGTTGGGAGACAGGTGTCAACCTGAAAAACCTGTTTCTGAACAAGGTCCTTTATGGCAGGATTACCAGCAATTATTTTAATGAAAGCTTCAAATAATAAAAATAAAAAACTACTGACACCGTCCACTGCTCTACTGACACCATCTATTACTCTACTGACACCGTCCATGTATTAAGGCTGGTTTCACACTGGGGCGGTGGGGGTGGTGGCGGTATAGCGCCGCTATTTTTAGCGGCGCTATACCGTCGGGATTGTTGAGCTATTCGGCCGCTAGCGGTGCGGTTTTAACCCCCGCTAGCGGCCAATAAAGGGTTAATACCGCGTTATCCCATGCATTTCAATGGGAAGGAGCGGTGGAGGAGCGGTAAACACACCGCTCCTCTCACCGCTCCAAAGATGCGGCTAGCAGAACTTTTTTTACCGTCCAGCTAGCGCACCACTCCAGTGTGAAAGCCCTCAGGGCTTTCACATTGGAGAGAAAGGAGCCGCTGTTTAGGCTCGGTTTGCAGGCGCTATTTTTAGCAAAATAGCGCCTGCAAACCGCCCCAGTGTGAAAGGGGCCTAATACAATTTAAAATGTTTGTTTACATTAATTTCTAATGCCGCGTACACACAATCGGAATTTCCGACAACAAATGTTCAATGTGAGTTTTGGTCAGATATTCCGACCGTGTGTAGGCTCCATCGGACATTTGCTGTCGGAATTTCCGACAACAAATGTTTGAGAGCAGGTTCTCATTTTTTCCGACAACAAAAGTTCTTGTCGGAAATTCCGACCGTGTGTAGCCATTTCGAACGCACAAAAGTGCTGCGCATGCTCGGAATTAATTAGACGCATGCTCGGAATCTATGTAATTAATTTTTCTCGGCTCGCCGTAGTGTTGTACGTCTCCGCGTTCTTGACCATCGGAATTTCCGAGCAACATTTGTGCGACCATGTATATGCAAGACAAGTTTGAGCCAACATCCGTCAGAAAAAAAACACGGTTTTGTTGTCGGAAATTCCGATCGTGTTTACGCGGCATTAGAGTGTGTGTCTGTGTGTGTGTGTGTATATATATATTATATATATATGTAGCGATACCCCCAGTTAAGAGGGCTGCCTTGTTTGTTTTGGGCCCTGTAGTGCACCGCTGTCAACCCCTGGCAATAGGCTCTAGCCTCTCGTGGCACAGTTGGTAAAGGGGATGATAGAATTGCAATCACTCTAGTATTCTTTATGACACAATCCCCTTTATGGTATAGCACAGTAAATGACACTGACAACCAATATACTTAACTATTATTTTTTTACTGTTGGTAAAAGTTAAAATGATAAAACAGTATGCAATGTCACATGCAGAGCCCTGGAATATGGGTATACTTATTAAAACATCAAACATTCAGCAATATGATAAACAGTTTAACAGACCCCGCTGCAGCTATCCTCCGTCGTGAGCAAATATGGCGCTCAGCAATGTCCTATACTACCCAGTCAGGCCTGACTATGATTTGGGTATAGTTCTGTGGAAGAAATCTTCGCTAGCAAAACACATTGGTGCACTTTCAAGAACAATTGTAATCCAACAAAGAAATGATGATCGGTAACTTTGTAATGCCAGGGAGACTAATAACTCAGTTCAGCAGATAGTCTCCCTAGAGTGTAACTGCAATCACTGCGATGGCCCTGGATAAAGTTAATGGGCCCAAAGGTACTGTAATGTAGCTCTGAGCAGGTGCTTTCTCATCCGACCAGACCAGTCCTTGTCCGCTACTTCCGTTACTGTGGACTCGCTTCACAGTGTCCACGACACCCGGATCTTCGGTCCTCCTGATGACAGCACTCGGCAACAGGATCAGACACTCCGCAGGCTCCTCGGTGGAGCGGAAGGCTCTTTAGAAAGACACAAGGCCCAGGCTTCAGGCCTTGTGCACACAACAGGTCAGCACAGGGATCCTCTTGCTAGGAGGGCGGTGTCCAAAGAGAAAGACCCAGGCCCCGCCTCTCCCTTATAAAGTCCACCCCAGCAGTTCTTGCGCGGGGCAAGGCACCCTGGGTGCCTTAAAGCGTGCTGGGAACTGTAGTCTCTTTGAAAAAAAAACGATACCCCGCTACATATATATATATATATATGTATATATATCCCGACACACTATATTGTCAAAAGAATTGGGACGCTTGCCTTTACATGGACATGAACTTTAAAGCGGAGTTCCGCCGAAAAAAAAAAATCAAAAGTCAGCAGCTACAAATACTGCAGCTGCTGACTTTTAATATAAGGACACTTACCTGTCCAGGGCGCCCGCGTTGTCGAGAACCCGAAGCTGATCCATGCCTTGTCTCTCGGGTGCTGCCGCCGCCATCTTCGCTAAGGGAATCAGGAAGTGAAGCCTTGCGGCTTCACTTCCTGGTTCCCTACTGCGCATGCGCGAGTCATGCAGCGCGTCCTCACTGGTCCCCGCTGTCTTCTGGGACCTGTGGGTCTCCCAGAAGACAGCGGGGGGGACAGAGTAGGCGCCGGACGTGGTGTAGGTCACCGCGATCCCCGCAGTGATCTATGCCAGGAAGTGGGAGCAAATACCTGTATTAGACGTTTGAAAAAAGGGGAGAGGGTTTATTGAGACTTTATATGAGGTAATGGGTCAATTATCTCCATCCCTGTTGATTGTATGATAAAGAAGAAAACAAAAAAGGGCGGGACTTTGTATGAAGCATGAGCGGGAAAAGTTAGGATTGGTTGGGGGTAATTAGCAAATCTAGAGTACGTTGTATAATTAATATTTTAATATTTTCACATAATGCATCGTACATGACTATATTACATTATTGAAGAAATGGATAAACCTACACATATTAGATACCTATATAGCAGCAAAAGGGCAAGAAGGTAACAGATTTAAAATTCACAGATTTTGTTGGGGGATAATTTGTTCAAAACAGGAACCCATATACACAGACAGAAAATACAATAATAGAAGACTGCAGTGATACGTGTTTGGAGCATGAAGTTGTAAGCTCTACGTGTTTCGCAACTTTGGTCGCTCATCAGGAGCAAGCATGTTTCTGTAACGACATGAACACATATCAGGTTGATCCAGGGCATCTGATATTATGGGGACTGTGAACAATGGTCAGAGTCCCAGTTGGTACTCACCGAGTATCCATATGTTGCCGGCATGGAAGTCAGGCCAAAACAAACCCCCAAGGGCTGGAACAGCCCCTGCCAGGGACTGAGACAGGATGCCAAAGACAAACGGCCCCCACACAGGGTGCACCCAGGTCGGACAGGCATCAAGCATGGAGTGATGTATGGACTTGAGTCAGTGAATAGTGATGGCTGTAAGGGAGGGAAAAGTGAGAGGTAATGCTTAGCTGATGGTGGTGAAAAAAATAAAAAATATAAGCATTACCTCTCACTTTTCCCTCACATGCTTGATGCCTGTCCGACCTGGGTGCACCCTGTGTGGGGGCCGTTTGTCTTTGGCATCCTGCCTCAGTCCCTGGCAGGGGCTGTTCCAGCCCTTGGGGGTTTATTTTGGGCCTGACTTCCATGCCGGCAACATATGGATACCCGGTGAGTACCAACTGGGACTCTGACCATTGTTCACAGTCCCCATAATGTCAGATGCCCTGGATCAACCTGATATGTGTTCATGTCATTACAGAAACACAATGAATGCTTGCTCCTGATGAGCGACCAAAGTCGCAAAACGCGTAGAGCAGGGATATGCAATTAGCGGACCTCCAGCTGTTGCCAAACTACAAGTCCTATGAGGCATAGCAAGACTCTGACAGCATCATGCATGACAACCAGAGGCAGAGGCATGATGGGACTTGTAGTTTGGCAACAGCTGGAGGTCCGCTAATTGCATATCCCTGGCATAGAGCTTACAACTTCATGCTCCAAACATGTATCACTGCAGTATTCTATTATTGTATTTTCTCTCTGTGTACAGTATATGGGTTCCTGTTTTGAACAAATTATCCCCCAACAAAATCTGTGAATTTTAAATCTGTTATCTTCTTGCCCCTTTGCTGCTATATAGGTATCTAATATGTGTATGTTTATCCATTTCTTCAATAATGTAATATAGTCATGTACGATGCGTTATGTGAAAGTATTAAAATATTAATTATACAACGTACTCTAGATATGCTAATTACCCCCAACCAATCCTAACTTTTCCCGCACATGCTTCATACAAAGTCTCACCCTTTTTTGTTTTCTTCTTTATCACCTGTATTAGACAGGTATCTGCTCCCTCCTCCCCCCCTGAAAGGTGCCAAATGTGACACCGGAGGGGGGAGGATTCCAAAAAGTGGAAGTTCCATTTTTGGGTGGAACTCCACTTTAATGGCATCCCAGTCTTAGTCCGTAGGGTTCAATATTGAGTTGGCCCACCCTTTGCAGCTATAACAGCTTCAACTCTTCTGGGAAGGCAGTCCACAAGGTTTAGGAGTGTGCCTATGGGAATGTTTGACCATTCTTCCAGAAGCGCATTTGTGAGGTCAGGCACTGATGTTGGACGAGAAGGCCTGGCTCGCAGACTGCGCTCTAATTCATCCCAAAGGTGTTCTATCAGGTTAAACATGGCTGCACAGAATTAAAATGTATCTCTTTATTTGAATATACACTATACTCCCAAAAGTATTGGGACGCCTGCCTTTGCACGCACATGAACTTGAAAAATGAAGAACAGAGGTGTTCTATCGGGTTGAGGTCAGGACTCTGTGCAGGCCAGTCAAGTTCCTCCACCCCAAACCCGCTCATCCATGTCTTTATGGAGCTTGCTTTGTGCACTGGTCCAAATCATTTGGTGTGGGGGGGGGGGGGTATTTTGGTGTGGGCTATTTTCCAGGGGTTGAGCTTGCTATAGTGGGCACTTGGCAGGAAGGAGGAGCCAGGAGCGCTACTGGGGGCTTGAGAAGAGGAGAATCCGGGCTGCTCTGTGCAAAACTATTACACAGAGCAGGTAAGTATGACATGTATGTTTTTTTTTTTTTTTAAAAGGGTTCACAATCACTTTAAAACGTATCTTTCCTAAAGTGCAAGAAAAGTTCACTATAAATATCTAAAATATGTAAATTAGTATCAATATAGTTTCAAGTTCAATCAGCATATAAAAAAACATTCAGTAGTCATTTACAATAAAAATAGTTCAATGTTCATTATTAAAGTCTGTTGATCCTCATAAACAATCCTCTTATGAGAAATTAGTGCAGAAGAAAGCAAACATCCAATTCTCAGTATAATAGTGCACTTCCTCCAAGGTGCTCTCTTATGTGTCCATAAACAATAAAGATCCCCTTGTAAAAATAAGCTCACTAACTCCAAATGACTTTTTAAACAGAACTGCATGTCAATCCGCATTTACATCTTTTAAAAGGTTCTAGAAAATGATTCCATCCTTCCGCTTTAAAATCTCCAGGGACTCACCATTTAGCATGAAAAAAGTAGGAAGAGATCTGCATAGCATAAAAAAAACATTTTCTTAAAATATTAAAACAACATAAAAACACAAGGCAGAAGTGCTTAGCCCAGCGCTAAGGAAAAAATTCCCAACCCTCCCCAAATCACACACTGATCGCAAGTATATGTAAGTGATGATCTCACATCTCGTTGCTCCGCCCAACATGTTTTGTCTGAATAGACTTCATCAAAACAGTAAGTAAACCACGACCACTTTATTTTTTTGTTAAAAAAAAAAAGTTTTCCCCGGACTTTGTTTGTGTCTATAGCTACAAAAGTAGCTCAGTCTCCTAAATCCAATCTCCACGGTGCCATAAAATGTTCCAAGGTAGATGTTGATTTTCCAGAAACAGGATGGGAGGTGTGAAAATATGTGAAACCACCCTGCTCAAATTACATAATCCAATCACCATAACGCCATGAAGTCTGGAACAGTACATGTGTTAATTATTTGAGCTACTTAGTTGAAGCTGTCAAATCGAAAGAAATAAAGATATTAAAATGTGGGTGACGGATGGTGTTGAAGGTCCCAGTCCCTGTTTAGGAATGGTTGTTCCAGCTTGACATAGATGGCCTGTTTCATGCCTCTTGAGAAACAGTTGTCCAGGTGTGGGGGGCCTTCTACATCATCTATTATCCATATACAGTATAATGGTGTTTTAAAGCCCAACTATTGGCTGCTGTTGAATGCACCCATTCAGTGTGATCATCTTCTGCACTGAGTGGGTTAAATGCTTACTGGCTTTTGGGGGAAGGAATATGCACAAATACATACCTTGTTATTCACTTCTCAGGCAGCCAGCACTCTCCTTTGCTTTCTAACATGTTGGAATGTGCATGAGCCCTCACTATCCGCCCATATAATCAGGGCCGGACTGGGAATAAAAACCAGCCCTGGAAAAAATGTCATACCAGCCCCATAGCATTAATATACCAGCCCAATAGCATAACGTCATTATTTTCTTGTTCATAAAAGGGAAAACCATACATTTTAAAGCACATTTGAAGAGCGTATTATATATAGATAAGACAGATAGGATATATATGTATAACAGTAAATTTCAGTTAAAAGTGGAGCAATCATCAAGGGGGACACCTGGGACTCTGGGAATGTGGGGGGGGACTCTGATGACCAGAGACGGCCTTCCGCAGAAAGAATACACTAAGGTAAGGAGAGGTCAGAGGCTGTGGGCATGGTACAGGAGATGTCAGAGGCTATGGGCATGGTATAGGAGATGTAAAGATGGCAGAGGCTGTGGGCATGGTACAGGAGATGTCAGAGGCTGCGGGCATGGTACAAGAGATGTCAGAGGCTGCGGGCATGGTACAGGAGATGTCAGAGGCTGCCGGCATGGTATAGAAGATGGTTAGAGACTGAGGACATGATACTAAAGATGGTAAGATATGTACACATGATACAGGAGATGGTCAAAGACTGAAGACATGGTACAAAAGATCAATGCAGCCTCCCCAGTGCCCATCAAATGCAGCCTCAATAATAAGTTCATGACCCTTTTCTAAAAATGTTCTGTGGTTTGGCCACAGTGTGATTGTATGTGTGATTTACCTGCAGTTTTAGGTGTGCTCCTGATGAATTATATTGGACTGTGTGTTTTCTGAATGTGCATCAAAGATGCAGCATGTAAGACTGTAATTTTCATTCATGAAAACAGTATAATAGAATTTATTGGGAGGACACCTAAAACTGGGGGGAAACTGCACATACAATCAAACCACAGTGCAGTAGTCTGAACCAACTATTAGCCCCCATTCCCATTTACTGTGGCTTTGAAATCGTGCAACTTTACCTGAAATCGCATGATTTCAAAGCCGCATCTCACTGTGACTTCAGATGCGACTTTGAAGACATCTGTGTGGCTTCATGCATGGATGTCTATTGAAATCGCACCTGAAATCGCAAAAGTAGTGCATGTACTACTTTTTCAAATTGATGCAGCACTGCATCGATTTGAATACTGCCATTGCTGGCAATAGGATGTGACTTGTCAAATCGCATGACAAATCGCTCCGATGTGAACAGGGCAGTTACAAGAGCTAAAAGCAAACTGGGATGGAAAGGGTGTAAGATTGGTGTGTGGAATGCTGAGCTGAGATCAGAGGCTGCAGGATAGGTGTAGTAAAGATGTATGGAGGGACAGCAGATAAGAGAAGGAGAAGGGAATAAATTAAGGAGGAGGATCAGTGCGGACTTACTGTGATGATCGTGCGGGAAAGGTAGAGAGGGGTGTAGACGGGGTGGAGCAGAGATGAGCTGACCACACTGAGAAAGGGGAAGAAGGTGGAGTGTCCCAGAAGGAGAGCAAGTTGAGGGCGGGAGTGTAGCTTGCTGGAGGAGAGAATAATTATAAGCTGCAGAAATAAGGCAGAGTTGGATGAGCGGAGGAGTCGGCTGTGAATACACAAGTCACTCCTGTCAGTGAGACAAGAGCAGCGACTGAAGCTCTCAGAGCGCCCCCCCCCCCCCCCCCCAGATTAAGACGTCGCTCGTCCTGCCCACCCCTTGTACCGGCCCTGCACACAGCAGGCACCCCCCCCCCCTGTGAAATGTTCGGCCGCGCTGTGAGAAAGGTCCCGCCCTCCTCCTAGATCAGCTCGTGTGATATACGCATTGTTCTGTCTATTACACAAGCTGGTCTAGGAGGAGGGCGGGACCTTTCTCACAGCGCAAACTTTTCACACTCAGCTCTGACCGCTGAGTGTGACATCATGACATGTAGTGGAGGAGGAGGGAGCGGACTGTGCGGAGCGCTGCAGGCAGCCACAGCTTAGCCCAAAGCAGCCTACCGGGAAATGTCCAGGTATCCCGGTAGGCCAGTCCGGCCCTGCATACAATGCAGCACTACTGGTCCTGCATTGTATTTGATGTGAAATGAATCTGCTTTAGAGAGCAGATGCACTCAGAGATGCAGAGAGAGGAAGCCTCTGAAGCAAGGTATACTGCACTTTATTCCTATCTCCCCCTAACCAAATGAGAATTTACCCTATGCAGCGTGTGGGGGAAGGGGGTCACCAACTGCATCATTGCATGGGTAGGTTTTCCTACAGCCAGAAGTGGTTGTACACCCTGTACAACCACTTTCACCTATAGGTAAGCCTAGATTAAGGCTTACCTGTAGGTGCTGGAAATATCTTCTAAACCTACACGGTTAAGGAGATATTTACAATTCCCAGTGGAGGGTTTCTTCTGCGCATGCGCCGAGCAGAGGCGTTGCTAGGGGGGTGCGGGGGGTGCGGTCCGCCCCCGGGTGACACCCGCTAGAGGGGTGACACCCTCCCTTTTTTTTTTTTTTTTTATTTTTTTTTTATTTTTTTATTTTTTTTTTTTTTTTTTTACAGCTGACCCATTCATTGATTAATTTCACCCCGCTGGGCTGGAAGCCTGGAACAACACCTCCAGCGCCGCGGCCGCGCCTGGTGTGTGTCCTCCGGCTCCTTATTCTTCCTATTCCTAAATTCCAATCCTCCTCCCTACCCTACAGAGCCAGCGAGCGACTCAGCCTGTCACATCATCACACTGCACTGTGATGATGTGATGACACGCACTAGCGTTGCTAGCCAGGTGCGGGGGGGCGGGCCGCACCCGGGTGACACCCACCAGAGGGGTGACACCCGTGGGTAGCGCAGCGGCACCACACTGACATTGCCCGCTGCCCTGTGCCTTAGGCTCACGCTGCGGCTGTGTCCCTCAGCGGAGCGGAAGGAAGCCGCCGCCCCCTCTGCCTCCTCTCTGTTTACATCCACAGAGGAGGAGGAGGAGCCCGCGCTCGAGAGACACACCGCTGTGTGTATCTGCCGCTCTGTTCTGAGGTCTGTAAGGTAAGGGGGGCATCTTTACTGATGGGGGGAGGGGGTGTCTGTACTGCTGGGGTCTGCACTAGGGGGAGTTTGCACCAGGGGGGCTGTAACTGAGGGGGTGTCTGTACTGAGGGGGGTCTGGTACCAAGGGGGTGTCTGTACTGAGGGGGGTGTCTGTAACTGAGGGGGTGTCTGTACGAGGGGTGTCTGGTACTGTGGGGGGTGTCTGTAACTGAGCAGGGTGTCTGTAACTGAGGAGGTCTGCACTGAGGTGGGGGTGTCTGTACTGATGGAGCGGTCTGTACTGAGGTGGGGGTGTCTGTACTGAGGGGGTGTCTGTACTGAGGGGGGTGTATGTACTGAGGGGGGTGTCTGTAACTGAGGGGGGTGTCTGTAACTGAGGGGGGGTCTTTAACTGAGGGGGGTCTTTAACTGAGGGGGGGTCTTTAACTGAGGGTGTGTCTGTAACTGAGGGGGTGTCTGTAACTGAGGGGTGGTCTGTACGAGGGGGAGTCTGTACGAGGGGGTGTCTGTACTGAGGGGGGTGTCTGTACTGAGGGGGGTGTCTGTACGAGGGGTGTCTGTAACTGAGGGGGTGTCTGTAACTGAGGGGTGGTCTGTACGAGGGGGAGTCTGTACGAGGGGGAGTCTGTACGAGGGGGTGTCTGTTACTGAGGGGGGTGTCTGTACTGAGGGGGGTGTCTGTACTGAGGGGGGTGTCTGTACGAGGGGTGTCTGTAACTGAGGGGGGGTGTCTGTAACTGAGGGGGTCTGCACTGAGGTGGGGGTGTCTGTACTGATGGAGCGGTCTGCACTGAGGTGGGGGTTCATACTGAGGGAGGCGGGTCTATATTGATGGCGGAGAGTCTGTACTTAGTGGAGCGGGTTTGTACTGAGGGAAGGGATCTATACTGTGGGAGTGGGGTCTGTAGTTAGTGGAGGGGGGTCTGTACTGAGGGGGGACTATAGTTGTTGGGGGGTGACACCATTTTTTTTCGCACCGGGTGACACCAACCCTAGTGACGCCACTGGCGCCGAGGTATTCGGCACATGCGCACTTTAGAAAACTAGGAAAAATCGTGTATTAATAGAGGGTATAAAACAGCTAGAAAAAAACAAAAACTTGGTGGTTCGCCCGGCAGACAAAGGGGGTGCTGTCGTGGTAGTCACCAAGGATGATTACAATACTGAAATACAACGGCTGTTGGGTGATGTTGAAACGTATAGGGTTCTTGCCGCTGATCCGATTAATAAACTACTAATTGAATTGACCAATTGGGTTTATAGAGGTGTAGACCAACATATTCTGATATTGAAAGAAGCTCAATATTTGATTCCACGGGCTCCACGTACCCCAGTATTGTACACGGTGCCCAAAATTCACAAAACCAGAATCAAACCTCCTGGCCGACCCATTATTAGTGGGATAGGGTCCCTTTATTCCCGTGTTGGAGAATATATAGACATATATCTCCAACCACTGGTAGCACAAGGCAAGTCCTATTTAAAGGACAGTAGAGAGCTTATTAGGTCTATATCCACCATATCAGTGACAGCTAACACATTTTTGGTTACAGTTGACGTGGAGTCGCTGTATACTAATATCAAACAAGATGATGCTGTAGTAGCTGTAAGATTGGCTTTGACTGAGCAATCCAAGCTACCCATTGATCAAATCAACTTTTTGATAGAAGGTCTTAAACAAGCTATTGGCCATAACTACTTTTGGGCCCAGGGTCAATTCTTTAACCAAATCAAGGGGGTAGCTATGGGGGCTCGCTATGCTCCCAGTGTAGCTAACCTAGTACTCAATAAGTGGGAAAATTAAACTATATATCATGAACCCAAAGCAGCTCTTTTGTACTACAAAAGGTATATTGATGATATTATCCTATTGTGGGAGGGCCCACTAGAGGATTTATTAATTTTCATCACATATCTTAACAACAACCATTATGGGCTTACATTTACTGCTGAATGGAGTACGGTTACAGTGAACTACCTAGATTTGACCCTGATTAAGAAAAATAACATGATTAGCTCTAAGATCTTTTTCAAGAGCACTGATAGGAATGGGTTTGTGCCAACAACTAGTTGTCATCACCCACAATGGCTAGGAGCTATACCCAAAGGGCAGTACATGAGGATTAGAAGGAATTGTGAGAGTATTACTGATTTCCATGAACAGGCCTCCATCCTAACGGAAAAGTTTATGCAAAAAGGCTACTCTCCTCATGCACTTCAAAAAGCTCAGCATCAAGTAGCCATTATGGATAGAGAAACACTTTTGACTTCAAAGACAAAGTCACCTTTTCAAGGAGACTTGGCCTTTGTTTCTGTCTTTCATAGGCAGTATAAAACAATTGAGCGTACCTTTTAGAAATTTTGGCCCATACTCCTCAAGGATAGAGATCTGGTTAATGTACTTCCTTCAAAACCCAAATTCATCTATAGACGAGCATCAGGGTTAAGGAATATGATAGCACCTAATGTCCCTGACCCCCCATTGAAACCCTTGACTTTTTTGGATGGGTCTGGTTTTCATTATTGCACAATGTGCAAATCTTGTCGCACAACCACCCAACAAGGCCAAAAAATCACCAAGTTACGGTCCTCTGTTACACAACAAGAGTTTTTGGTCAAACCATTAATTACGTGTTATTCCAAATACATTACATACGTTTTGGAATGTCCATGCTCCTTACAATATGTGGGACGCACAACACGAGAATTGAGGGTTAGGATCAATGAGCATGTCACCAATATCTCCAAAGGATTTCCCAATCATAGTGTGTCACGGCACTTTGATCGGTTCCATGCTAGAGATCCTTGCCAGCTCACATTCTACGGAATTGATAGAGCGGTGTCCCACTGGAGAGGTACTGACCTGAAAAAAGCTATATCCCAAAATGAGACCCAATGGCTGTATCGCCTACAGACTCAATATAGACTTAGATCTAAATTGTTTTTTAACTAATGACTAATCTCCCTCTGGTTGTCCATTTTTATATTATACATTTTTATTATTGCTATTTTTCATTATTTTATTATTATTATTATTTTTCTTATTACTATTAAATTGCTTCATATCCCGTTAATTTTTAAACAGATATTTAGGATATATGGAGTAAATTCTGTTATTCCTGTTTTATAAGTGAATTTTTTCTGTTTCAAATGTATTGTTGAAACATTGTGTTCCGCGTTGGTGCTTGTGATCCGGCATTGAGGCTGACACAATTAGCTCTCCAGCTTGGCTTGATTGACAGGCATTTAAAAGACCGCCCATTCAGTGACCCAGTACGCTTCCTGATGGCGGTGTAACGAAACATACGTTGAGGCGGTAGTTGGTCACGTATTCCATCTTATTTCCGGTCCTTGCTGGTTAGCCACTGTAGCAGGTGGAACGCACGCCAGCTTTTTACACGGACGGACGGATCTATTTGGCTTCCATATGCCTTCCAGCCTCAGTGCCGGGCTTAGGCACTACATAATGTAAGCAGCCATTTGGCTTTCCTTTTATATTGTTTTTATATTCTAATAAACGGGATTACACTATTTTTGGCATTATTCGTTTTATCTGCATATTCCAACCGAGTTCATCCTGGGGAGACAGACGGATTTGGGATTATATTCTTTTTACTAGCAAGTGGCATCTTGCAATAAGCGTTATTTGACCCTCTTTTAGTTAAGAGGGTCAACATCTTGGGGTAAGCGGCCATCCATCCATAGCACTTCGGGTGTTTTATCTGTGTTGGTGAAGGTGTCACTTCAAAAAACATACTGGATATTTTTTATGGACTCACTTATGGATTAGCTACGTTTCACCAATTGGATGTTTATATATAATTTTTGGTTTAACTGTTGTTACCATTTATTATTTGATTTATTATTGCTCAGGTACAGCAGCATATGAAGTTCACATTAATCACACCATTGTAATTGCACGTAATTTATCAATATTTAATATTTGTTTAATTACTTTATTGTTACCATATATTAGTTGTAATTATCATATACACTAGCGCCCCCCTTCGTACAAAATTTCACTTTGCACTTTATGGGATACTCATTCAGTTTTTTAGTGGTGCAGTTTTCATTATTACACTATTTTTTATTGTTTGGCGCGAGGTTTTCACATACAATGCACTTTAGAAAGGGCACGCTGTAAGATGCATAGTAGCCCATTATTCCTTTCCTTTGCAGGAAAATAAAGAGGAAGTAAAACCCATCAGGGTTTAATTCCTCTTTAACCACTTAAGCCCCGGACCATTTGGTAGCTAAAGGACCAGAGGTGAATTCAGAATTTTGCACTGCGCTGCATTAACTGTAAATTGTGCGGACATGCAATGTTGTACCCAAACAAAATTTGCGTCCTTTTCTTCCCACAAATAGAGCTTTCTTTTAATGGTATTTGATTGCCTCTGCGATTTTTATTTTTTGCGATATAAACGGAAAAAGACCGAAAATTTTGAAAAAAAATGATATTTTCTACTTTTTGTTATAAGAAAAATCGAATAAACTCAATTTTAGTCATACATTTAGGCCAAAATGTATTCAGCCACATGTCTTTAGTAAAAAAAAACGTCAATAAGTGTATATTTATCGGTTTGCGCAAAAGTTATAGCGTTTACAAACTAGGGTACATTTTCTGGAATTTACACAGCTTTAAATTTATGACTGCCTATCTTATTTCTTGAGGTGCTAAAATGGCAGGGCAGTACAAACCCCCCCCCCAAATGACCCCATTTTGGAAAGTAGACACCCCAAGGAAATTGCTGAGAGGCATGTTGAGCCCATTGAATATTTTTTTTTTTTGTCCCAAGTGATTGAATAATGACAAAAAAAAATTACAAAAAGTTGTCACTAAATGATATATTGCTCACACATGCCATGGTTATATGTGGAATTGCACCCCAAAATACATTCTGCTGCTTCTCCTGAGTACGGGGATACCACATGTGTGGGACTTTTTAGGAGCCTAGCCACGTACGGGACCCCGGAAACCAAGCACCGCCTTCAGGATTTCTAAGGGCGCAAATTTTTGATTTCACTCCTCACTACCTATCACAGTTTTGAAGGCCATAAAATGCCAAAATAGCACAAAACCCCCCCAAATGACCCCATTTTAGAAAGTAGACACCCCAAGGAAATTGCTGAGAGGCCTGTTGAGCCCATTGAATTTTTTTTTTTTTTTTGTCCCAAGTGATTGAATAATGACAAAAAAAAAAAAATTACAAAAAGTTGTCACTAAATGATATATTGCTCACACATGCCATGGTTATATGTGGAATTGCACCCCAAAATACATTTTGCTGCTTCTCCTGAGTACGGGGATACCACATGTGTGGGACTTTTTAGGAGCCTAGCCGCGTACGGGACCCCGAAAACCAATCACCGCCTTCAGGATTTCTAGGCACAAATTTTTGATTTCACTCCTCACTACCTATCACAGTTTCGAAGGCCATAAAATGCCAAAATAGCACAAAACCCCCCCAAATGACCCCATTTTGGAAAGTAGACACCCCAAGCTGTTTGCTGAGAGGCATGGTGAGTATTTTACAGCTCTCATTTGTTTTTGAAAATGAAGAAAGAATTTTTTTTTTTTCTTTTTTTTTTTTCAATTTTCAAAACTTTGTGACAAAAAGCGAGATCTGAAAAATACTCACAATACCTCTCAGCAAATAGCTTGGGGTGTCTACTTTCCAAAATGGGGTCATTTGGGGGGGTTTTGTGCCATCTGGGCATTCCATGGCCTCCGAAACTGTGATAGGCAGTGAGAAGTGAAATCAAAAATTTACACCCTTAGAAAGCCTGAAGGCGGTGATTGGTTTTTGGGGTCCCGTACGCGGCTAGGCTCCCAAAAAGTCTCACACATGTGGTATCCCCGTACTCAGGAGAAGCAACAGAATGTATTTTGGGGTGTAATTCCACATATGCCCATGGCATGTTTGAGCAATATATCATTTAGTGACAACTTTGTGCAAAAAAAAAATTGTCTTTTTTCCGCAACTTGTGTCAACATATAAAATATTCCATGGACTCGACATGCCTCTCAGTATATAGCTTGGGGTGTCTACTTTCCAAAATGGGGTCATTTGGGGGGGGTTTTGAACTGTTCTGGCATTTTATACACAACATTAGGAAGCTTACATCCACTCTTCTAACCACTTGAAGACAAAGCCCTTTCTGACACTTTTTGTTTACATGAAAACATATTTTTTTTTGCAGGAAAATTATGTTGAACCCCCAAACATTATATATATTTTTAAAGCAAAGGCCCTACAGAATAAAATGGTGGGTGTTGCATTTTTTGTTTCTACACAGTATTTGCGCAGCGATTTTTCAAACGCATTTTTTGGGGAAAAAATACACTTTTTTTTATTTTAATGCACTAAAACACACTATATTGCCCAAATGTTTGATGAAATAAAAAAGATGATCTTAGGCCGAGTACATAGATACCAAACACGACATGCTTTAAAATTTCGCACAAACGCGCATTGGCGACAAACTACATACATTTTTAAAAGCCTTTAAAAGCCTTTACAGGTTACCCCGTTAGATTTACAGAGGATGTCTACTGCTAAAATTACTGCCCTCGATCTGACCTTCGCGGTGATACCTCACATGCATGGTGCAATTGCTGTTTACATATGACGCCAGACCGATGCTTGCGTTCGCCATTGGGCAAGAGCAGGGCAGGACAGGGGTGCTTTTTTTTTTTTTTTTTATTATTAATTTTGCTTTTTTATTTTATTTTTAAATTGTTCCTTCCATATTTATTTTTTTTATCATTTTTATTGTTATCTCAGGGAATGTAAATATCCCCTATGATAGTCATAGGTAGTGACAGGTACTCTTTTTTTGAAAAAACTGGGGTCTAGACCCTAGATCTTTCTTCTGCCCTCAAAGCATCTGACCACACCAAGATCGGTGTGATAAAATGCTTTCCCAATTTCCCAATGGCGCTTTTTATATCCGGGGGGGGGACATTCCTTCCCACTGCTTGTAAAAGCAGTCCAGAGGCTAATTAGCCACTAGGGTTGCTTTTACATTAAAGCCGGCCGCTGGCTGAAAAGAATGATACCAAGATGATACCTAAACCCGCAGGCATCAATCTGGTATAACCATTCAAAGTCCAGCAACATACCAGTACGTTGCTGGTCCTTGTTGGACATGTATTGTAATCTTTTTTTTTCATGCAGCCAGGTGGCTGAATGAAAAAAGAGATTGATCGGTGGGTACGCCCACCATTAGAATACCGCCCTTCATCCACCCACTTCTAATGATGGGCATACATGCACCATTTATATATGCCGAAGCATGGGGGCATCCTCCCGCAAAAAAGTTATGCCGCACACACATGGTCGGACTTTTCCACGGGCAAGCCTCCGTCGGAATTTCGACCGTATGTACGCGGCATTAGGAGCAAAATCGCTCCTCCGCCCCTGCTGCCCCAATGCTTCGGCATATTTGCTTTTTTTTTTTAACTGTGGTGGTGAAATCACCTCCTACAGCACTGGAGTCGCAGGGATCAGGCCTGTCTCTGCGAACGCTGCAGTTATGTGTGTTGTGTTTTGTAAGTGACAGTGATCGATCGATACTGCACTTGGGTGGCCTGGGCTGGACGGAGGGGCAAAACGCAGGTGCTAGCAGGTATCTGGGCTGATCCCGCTAACACTGCGTTTTTGGGAACCCTAAACTGCTGGGGGCGCTAGTATAGATCTGATCAGATCAGATATTGATCTGTTCAGATACTATACCACTAAGGGAGGTGTATGCTTCACGCGTGGGTGTTAGCGTTACTGGCACTAACCTGACGCTGCCTGGGGTGTGACGCAGACCCTCTCTGACGCTAAAACCTAATTGATATCACCCGCCGGGCGATCAGGGGGTTAAACCTTTATTGGGTTATATACGGCGGGTGCCTTGACACTATAAAAAGCAAACTAACTAACCAGCGTCACCCGTAACACTTATATGATGATTACTGGTGAAAGGGTTAACTAGGGGCAATTAGGGGGTTAAACCTTTATTAGATAATATATGGGGGTACCTGACGCTATAAAAACCTGCGGCGAACCTAAAAAAAATTACTGGCTACCGATCTGCATCACCGATGCTAATGCCGCGTACACACGATCATTTTTCCCGTCGGGAAAAATGACATTTTTTTGTTTTTCGCCGAGAAAAACGATCGTCTGTGGGCTTTATGCCGTTTTTCTCGTTGAGAAAAACGGCAGGAAAAACGACGAGAAAAATTAGAACATGTTCTAAATTTTCTCATCGTTTTTTCCATCATTTTTTTCTGCGGCAGTTTTCCCATAGGGAGACACTGCCGCGGAGCCCACAGACGGTCGTTTTTCTCGTCAAAGAAAAAAATGACGGGAAAAACGGTCGTGTGTGGGGGAACATGCCGTTCCCTCGTTTTTCATTTTTTTTCATGCCGTGATTCACGGCGGTGTTTTCACCGCCGTGAATCACGATCGTGTGTACGCGCCATAAGACAGCGATCAGAAAAATGATCGCTTAGCGACAGTGGTGATAGGGGGTGAAAGGGTTACCTGGGGGGCGATCAAGGGGGTTAAACCTTTATTAGATATTTTATGGGGGTACCCGACGCTATAAAAACCTGCGGCGAACCTAAAAAAAATTACTGGCTACCGATCTGCATCACCGACGCTAAGACATCGATCAGAAAAATGATCGCTTAGTGACAGTGGTGATAGGGGGTGAAAGGGTTACCTGGGGGGCGATCAAGGGGGTTAAACCTTTATTAGATAATTTATGGGGGTACCCGACGCTATAAAAACCTGCGGCGAACCTAAAAAAAAATACTGGCTACCGATCTGCATCACCGACGCTAAGACATCGATCAGAAAAATGATCGCTTAGCGACAGTGGTGATAGGGGGTGAAAGGGTTACCTGGGGGGCGATCAAGGGGGTTAAACCTTTATTAGATAATTTATGGGGGTACCCGACGCTATAAAAACCTGCGGCGAACCTAAAAAAAAATACTGGCTACCGATCTGCATCACCGACGCTAAGACATCGATCAGAAAAATGATCGCTTAGCGACAGTGGTGATAGGGGGTGAAAGGGTTACCTGGGGGGCGATCAAGGGGGTTAAACCTTTATTAGATAATTTATGGGGGGTACCCGACGCTATAAAAACCTGCGGCGAACCTAAAAAAATTACTGGGTACCGATCTGCATCACCGACGCCAAGACAGCGATCAGAAAAATGATCGCTCAGTGACAGTGGTGATAGGGGGTGAAAGGGTTACCTGGGGGCGATCAAGGGGGTTAAACCTTTATTAGATAATTTATGGGGGTACCCGACGCTATAAAAACCTGCGGCGAACCTAAAAAAAAATACTGGCTACCGATCTGCATCACCGACGCTAAGACATCGATCAGAAAAACGATCGCTTAGTGACGGCGGTGCTAGGGGGTGAAAGGGTTATCTGGGGGATGATCAAGGGGTTAAACCTTTATTAGGGGGGGTTAGGGGGCTACACTGGACCTAAAACTAAATGTAGTGACACTTTTACAGCCACAAATGTCACTGATTGCAGTGATCAGTAAATAAATGGTCACTGCAATCAGTGACACTGTGACTGGGGGCTGGGGGGTGATCTGGGGGGGCCTGGGGGGGGCGATTTATGTGCCTATGTGTGCTGGTGTTAGTGTAGTGTTAGTGCACTGACCTGTGTGTCTTCTCTTGTACGACGCTCGGTATATGTGAGCGCCGCACAGGAGATGACATCACTTCCTCCTGCTTTCTCGGTCTGTGTAAACATTACACAGACAGAGGGGGCATTTCTATTCGCCGGGAGCGATCGCGGGGGGGTGGTCGGAATCGAACGGCCGCCCCCCCATCTCGGAACGCTCCCAGACGAATTCCGACCGCTCACTGTACAGAAGGGGGGTCCGATCGGACCCCCCAACTGTACAAAGGCAATCACGTATGCTCTACGTGATTGTGCCTGTCGGTGCCATTGTGCCGACGTATATATACAGTGAGCGGTCGTTAAGTGGTTAAGTGTCTTCTTTGCAACAATTCACAGCTTCAGATTTATAGTTCAAACAATTAATACTGGTCCCAGACACAGTGATGATAGAAATTTGGTGACTAAGCTTACCAAGGTGGCTATAATTATTAGAGTATATTCCTTAGGCCTCATGCACACAGGACATTTTTTTTCCTCCTCTGGATGCCTTTGCTGCAGGGGAGGAAAAACAGTGTTAAATCGCTCCTAAAGCTGCATTTTGCAAATGTGTTTAGGCACATTTAGAAGCACCAAGTGCTTGGGAGTGCATTCGATTGGTCAAAATATGAATTTACTGTATTTACTAGTGTAACTTATAACATCCAAGTGAAAGATATAACACCAACATGTCAAAAAATAAAATAAAAAACAGAATCACTGAGTCGGAAAAAGGATCACCCCCCTTATGTCAGTATTTTGTTGAACCACCTTTTGCTTTCATAACAGCCTTTAGTCTGTTGGAATTTGTCTCTACTAACTTTGCACATCTAGACTTTGCAATATTTGATCACTCTTCTTTGCAGAACTGCTCAAGTCCAGTTAAATTTGATTGCAAACGTTTGTGGACTGCAGTCTTCAAGTCATTCCACAGATTTTTAATGAGGTTTATATCTGGGCTCTGACTAGGCCATGCAAGGACATTCACCTTTAGACATGTGCCGTTAGTTTTGTTCTGAACAAATATTCAGACTAATTTTTCATTATTTGGAGATTCGTATACAGTGGGGATCGAAAGTTTGGGCACCCCAGGTAAAAATGTGTATTAATGTGCATAACGAAGCCAAGGAAAGATGGAAACATCTCCAAATGGCATCAAATTAAAGATTTGACATTCTTATAATATGTCAAAAAAAGTTAGATTTTATTTCCATCATTTACACTTTCAAAATGACAGAAAACAAAAAAATGGCATCTGCAAAAGTTTGGGCACCCTGCAGAATTTATAGCATGCACTGCCCCCTTTGCAAAGCTGAGACCTGCCAGTGTCATGGATTGTTCTCAATCATCGTCTGGGAAGACCAGGTGATGTCAATCTCAAAGGTTTTAAATGGCCAGACTCATCTGACCTTGCCACAACATTCAGCACCATGGGTTCTTCTAGGCAGTTGTCTAGAAAACTGAAACTGAAAATAGTTGACGCTCACAAAGCTGGAGAAGGCTATAAGAAGATAGCAAAGCGTTTTCAGATGTCAATATCCTCTGTTCGGAATGTAATTAAGAAATGGCAGTCATCAGGAACAGTGGAAGTTAAAGCAAGATCTGGAAGACCAAGAAAAATATCAGACAGAACAGCTCGCAGGATTGTGAGAAAAGCAATTCAAAACCCACGTTTGACTGCACGATCCCTCCAGAAAGATCTGGCAGACACTGGAGCTGTGGTACACTATTCCACTATAAAGAGATACTTGTACAAATATGGTCTTCATGGAAGTGTCATCAGAAGAAAACCTCTTCTACGTCCTCACCACAAAAATCAGCGTTTGAACTTTGCAAATGAACATATAGACAAGCCTGAGGCATTTTGGAAACAAGTTCTGTGGACAGATGAGGTTAAAATAGAACTTTTTGGCCGGAATGAGCAAAGGTACGTTTGGAAAAGAAAGGGCACAGAATTTAATGAAAAGAACCTCTGTCCAACTGTTAAGCATGGGGGTGGATCAATCATGCTTTGGGGTTGTATTGCAGCCAGTGGCACAGGGAACATTTCACGAGTAGAAGGAAAAATGGATTCAATAAAATTTCAGCAAATTTTGGATGGTAACTTGATGCCATCTGTGAAAAAGCTGAAGTTAAAGAGAGGATGGCTTCTACAAATGGATAATGATCCTAAAAACACCTCAAAATCCACGGGGGATTACATCAAGAGGCGTAAACTGAAGGTTTTGCCATGGCCTTCACAATCTCCTGACCTCAACATTATTGAAAACCTATGGATAGACCTTAAAAGAGCAGTGCGTGACAGACAGCCCAGAAATCTCAAAGAACTGGAAGACTTTTGTAAGGAAGAATGGGCAAAGATACCTCAAACAAGAATTGAAAGACTCTTGGCTGGCTACAAAAAGCGTTTACAAGCTGTGATACTTACCAAAGGGGGCAGTACAAGATATTAACTCTGCAGGGTGCCCAAACTTTTGCAGACGCCATTTTTTTGTTTTCTGTAATTTTGAAAGTGTAAATGATGGAAATAAAATCTAACTTTTTTTAACATATTATAAGAATGTCTAATCTGTAATTTGATGCCATTTGGAGATTTTTCCATCTTTCCTTGGCTTCGTTATGCACATTAACCACTTCCCTACCCAGCCATAGTCAAATGACGTCCACAGATGGGATCTCCCATCCTGGCTGGACGTCATATGACGTCCTCGGCTTTGTAGGGGGATATCTGAATGATGCCTGCAGCTAGAGGCATCATTCAGATATCCTTTTCTTGGGCCAGCGATTCTGTGCACCATAAGAATGATCATAGCGGCGGTTCCACCGCTTGATCGTTCTTATAGGCGGCGGGAGGGGACATCCCCCCCTCCCGCCGCCATCCGGTGCTTCTCCGGGCTCTCCCGTGCGATCGGGGACCCGGAGCGAATCTTCCGGCATCGTTGGTGGGTCACGTGATGAGCATAGAGATGACTGGTGACCAGATGGTCACCAGTCATCTCTATGATCGTCGGAGGCCTGGGCGCGATGTGATGACGTCACGCCCGGGCCTCAAATGTAAACAAAGCCGCCATTGCGGCTGTAACTATGAGATCAGTGAAAAAATTTTCACTGATCTCATGCTTTCCAGCCTGGAGGAGAGATGTGGGGTCTTATTGACCCCGCATCTCTCAATAAAGAGAACCTGTCACACACATTCCTATTACAAGGGATGTTTACATTCCTTGTAATAGGAATAAAAGTGATCAAAAAAAAATAAAAATAATAATTGTAAAAAAAAAAAAAATAAGTAAAAAAAAAAAAATAATAAAAAAAAAAAAATTAAAACGCCCCTGTCCCCGGTAGCTCGCGATCAGAAGCGAATGCACACGTAAGTCGCCCACATATGTAAACGCCATTCAAACCACGCATGTGAGGTATCGCCGCGTGCGTTAGAGCGCATGCAACAATTCTAGCACTAGACCTCCTCTGTAATTCTAACCTGGTAACCTGTAAAAAAAATTAAAGCGTCGCCTATGGAGATTTTTAAGTACCGAAGTTTTGCGCCATTCCATGAGTGTGCGCAATTTTAAAGCGTGACATGTTAGGTATCTATTTACTCGGCGTAACATCATCTTTCATATTTTCCCCAAAAATTGGGCTAACCTTACTGTTTTGTTATTTTTTAATTCATGAAACCATTTTTTTTTTAACAAAAGGCGTTTGAAAAATTATTGCGCAAATATCGTGCAAGAAAAAATGTTGCAATGACCGTCATTTTATTCCCTACGGTGTCTGCTAAAAAAACATATATAATGTTTGGGGGTTCTGAGTAATTTTCTAGCAAAAGAATGATGATTTGTACATGTAGGAGAGAAGTGCTAGAATAGGCCCGGTATTGAAGTGGTACAAAAAGCCCTGTATGAAAACTTTCGATCCCCACTGTATATCTGAATACCCAAATTACAGTATAAACAAAGCTTACCGAATAACGAAACTAAATTCGTCCAAATTTCCAAAATTCTAATTGAAATTTGAATCGAATTTTACATCGAATTCCAGTCTAATTCGAATTGTAAACATGTTTCTGAAATTAAAGACTGTGTGTGTTATTAAGGTACCATTTTTGAAATAATGCTGTTTTAGTTAAGCCAAAGGTGATTTATAAAGTCATTGTAATTATTTGATGAAAAATTTTCTTTTGTTTGTTCACTTTGCCACATTCTAATCAAAAAAAAAATCTAAAGTTTTCGATTCCGCTGATTCAAAATTTATCGATTCTAACGCTTTGAATCTAAAAAAATCGGTAAATTCACAGAAATTTTGAAATAGACATAAAATGAAATACGAATAGAAATCCTGAATACAAATTCAACAAATCAACTGAGTTTAACAAACGAAGAAACTAGATTAACGAATCTAAAGGAAAAAACTGAACGATTAATCGTTAAAAGATAGTGATCTCGATTCGACATCCCCCCCCCCCCACACGATCCTAATCCAGCATTTCCATGATTTATGTCAAAAGTGCAGAGCAGTTCCCTGATCACAGCTGTCAAAAGAAAAGCAGCCGGCAATGTTTATCAACAACATTGCTCAGCGCCGAAAGAGACAAATAAAAAGAAACATTGTATCTTTTCTGTCTTTCTGTTTATTCATTTACAGATCAAAGGGATGAACTTTGGTCTGCAAATGAAGTCAGTTTAAAGCAACCTTGTCAAGTAAAAAAATTTTTTTTTTTGTTTTTCATTAAATTGTTGATCTGTTTAACCCCTTAATAACCCTTAGGGCTCATTTACACTTGCTTTAGCTTCAACACGCATTAAAGAGCCTACTGCTTCAACATGCTTTTATGATGTGTTTGTGATGCGTCAGTGGTGCTTCTAAAAAGCTTTGGTGGTGCGTCGATAAAGCTTCAGTGATGCTTCAGTGAAGCTTTAGTGATGCTTTGGTGATGCTCTTTTGAAGCTTGGCAGATGCCCTGTGTGTGTGTGTGTGTGTGTGTGTCGATATCTCATGCCTGCAATTTCTTCAAAACAAAGAGAAGCTAAAGCTGAATTAAAGCCTCTCAAAAGCTGGAGGTGCTTCAAGCTAATTTTGCCATAGAGTTCTATGGAGGCTTTGAAGACCCTTTGAAGCACCACTAAGCAATATGGGATATAATTTTTGAAGCAAAGCAAAAGCAGGTGTAAACAGGACTGTAAGCTAACCATTTTATTTAGTGACAGGGGCTTTGACTGGCGTTCAGACAGCTTTAACAAAGCCTGTCTGAAGCCTTGTTTTGAAGCAAGTGTAAACTAGCCCTTAAAGTGGTGGTAAACCTTTTACCACCTCTTTAACCTACAGGTAAGCCTAGATTAAGGCTTACCTGTAGGTGCTTGAAATATCTCCCAGACCTGCACGGTCTAGGAGATATTTGCAAATCGCCGTACGGCGATTTCTTCTGCACATGCACCGGAGTTAGAAAGGGCACGCTGTGCCGTTTCTATCTCGGGTCATGCCGTTAAAGGCGGCTCCTGCGTGCATGCGCGGAAGTGACATCACGCAACGTCACGCGACTCCGGCCAGTCACAGAGCCGGAGTTCGCGGCCCCGGAATGAAGAGGGGTGAAGAATGGACACTCGCTACTAGCGAGGAAGACGGGGACATCGCGGGCTTCTGCTGCAGGTAAGTGTCACATAATGGGCTACTATAACTTAAAGGTAATTTTTTTATTTCTTTACACATTACATTTTCCATTACATTTCTTTAAATTTGATTGAAGCAAAAAGTATTATGTCTTATTTTATTGCCATCATGTTTGATAACCTAATGTTCAGGGGTTGTAAATCTGTAAAATAAAAAAGTTCTTCCGAGGAGAATCGTGATCTTTTTTCTAAGCAAAAAAAAATAGTGATTCTCATTTTTTCCAGAACCGTGTAGCTCTAAAATTTGATGGTATTTTGCCCCATCCTATCTTCTTCTATCCTGACAAGTGCTTCAAGTTTCTGCTGCAGAGAAACACCAGAAGAAGGATAACCTTCCAACATGACAATGACCCAAAGCACACAGCAAAAATGACCACAGTGGTTGAAGGAGAAAAAGGTGAATGCCCTTGCATGGCCTAGTCAGAGTCCAGACTTACACCCCATTGACAATCTGTGGAATGACTTGAAGACTGCAGTCCACAAATGGTCACCGTGAAATTTAACTGAACTTTGAGGAGTTCTCCAAAGAAGAGTGGGCAAATATTGTAAAGTCTAGATGTGCAAAGTTAGTAGTTAGCATTGCTATCCTCACAGACTCACCTGGTCAACAATTCAGCACCACTTCTTTTGGCCCGATAGACAATTCCGGGCCTGAAGTTAGACTTTAAGCAGTGCAGATTTAAATCCAATTGTCTGTGTTACTGGGCAATGCAGACTGTTCTAATTTTAGACATTTTGATAAAGTATAATCTTTGCTCTTTTATTCCCCTGTTCCTGTTTTCATAAATGAGCTTCATGCAACCTGGGGTCCTCTGATCATGCTCCATCTTATATTACAGGAAGCCATTTTGTGTGGGATGCCGATATCACAGCAAATTAGCCAATTTACACAGCAGAACCTTAACCATCTTTTTGGTACTGTGAAATAAGGTACATGCTAAATGCATTTTCTGCAATGGTGGATGCTTGCTCTCATTTGTTACAATCTTGTTCTTTGCAATAACTAAGATGTAGGCCAGGAGCATCCCAAGACACCTCTGTTATATTTTAATTCACCAGTTTATCAGACAGTACATAACATAGGAAGTCCTTTCTCCAGGGCTGTAATCTCTCACACAGTAACAGAGCCTACGTTATTTTCTCAATTGAAATTTCTAGTTAGAGTTGCCATGGAAACCGGCAGCCAGAAGCCATTCTTAGAACACTCAATGCATTTTAAACCAGAACTTAAAGAACGTGCTTGATTATATTTGTTAAAGGTGCCATTAAGATAAACAGTACCAATGCTATTTATTATGAATATTAGACCCCTTTCACACTGGGGCGGTTTTCAGGCAATTTAGCGCTAGAAATAGCCTCTGCTAAGTGCCTGAAAACCGCCTCCCATTCATTGCAGTGTGTCTTTTTACACAGGGGCTGTGTGCTTGTGGGACGGAAAAAAAAGTCCTGCAAGCAGCATCTTTGGGGCGGGTTGAAAGCGCTGTATACAGCGCTCCCAAAATGTCCCTGCCAATTGGAATGAATGGGCAGCGCTTTCAAAGCACTTTGAAAGCGCAGAAAAACAAGAGTTTTTAACCAGTTTTTTAGTAAAGCGCCGCTAAAACGAGTGCCACTTTACCGTGAACGCAGCCGCGGCCCCAGTGTGAAGGGGGTCTTAAGAAAAAACAATGAATTCTGTTGCACTCATCCACTGGCTGTAGATCTTTGCCACTAACTTTGCAACTTAGGATGAGGTCTTTGTCCATTTGTGCAATGTCACCTAGTATACCCCCCCCCCCCCAATGTCCCTGGAACAAGACATGGTCTTTGCCCCAGCACCTTTACCAATGTTCATAACATTTTATGCACACACTTCATTGGTTCACCCTTGGGTCTTTTGTGGGATCAGGAATAATTTGCAGCTGATGCACTAGAACAACTGGGAACTTGAACATGAGCTATACATAGCATCCTTTTGCACTGTCATAACACCATGTGTTAGAAAAACCAGAGCAGGTTGAAACTTTGATACTGATTGTATCCCAGTAGTATTCGTTTCTTGAGTTGCAAGCTGTTTCAGGTTCCATAAAAAAGCCCAGAGGAGCAACTGTCCGATATCTGTGTGAATGTGTGCTGGACTAATTGAAGTGAGAATTGGTTCTGATGGATATTCAGTCCAACTTCCGTCAAAAAAGAAGCTCTCTAATGAAAGTATAGTAAATGTGAACCTATGAACCACCAGTACCCCCTAAGCGTTCAAGGGGCTTTTCAGGCTAAAAGATGCCATGCAGTGCTTTAGCTGGTCAGGTGCCACACCGGAGCAGAGATTCTTTCAGCTCTGCATATTCAGGCCCAGAGGTGGTTAATGCCACTGAATTGGGCCAGGAATGTCTGCGTTGGTCTGCGAGTGCACGCGGGTCCGCGAGTGCACGCGGGTCCGTTGGTCTGCGAGTGCACGCTGGTCCGCGAGTGCACGCGGGTCCGTTGGTCTGCGAGTGCACGCTGGTCTGCGAGTGCACGCGGATCTGTTGGTCTGCGAGTGCACGCTGGTCTGCGAGTGCACGCGGGTCCGTTGGTCTGCGAGTGCACGCTGGTCTGCGAGTGCACGCGGGTCCGTTGGTCTGCGAGTGCACGCTGGTCTGCGAGTGCACGCGGGTCCGTTGGTCTGCGAGTGCACGCTGGTCTGCGAGTGCACGCGGGTCCGTTGGTCTGCGAGTGCACGCGGGTCCGTTGGTCTGCGAGTGCACGCTGGTCTGCGAGTGCACGCGGGTCCGTTGGTCTGTGGGTGCACGTGGGTCTGCGTGGTACCTGTGTATTGTCTTGTTGAGTACCTGTGTATTGTCTTGTTGAGTACCTGTGTATTGTCTTGTTGAATAGTTGGGTCAGGAAGATAGTGTTAGGTAATTTGGACAGGGTATAATCTCGAATCCTCATTAAATTAATAGGTACGATGCCCAGCGGGTGTGGCGAGGCGACTCGGTGTACATCTTGCAGCATGTATGCGTTCCTTGATCATCTGATCGAGGGCGATTACTGCTGTGCAAAATGTAAACACATTGTTTCCCTGGAAGCCCAGGTTCTGAATCTAGGGAAGCAACTGTCAGCACTGGGAAGTCCCTCCACACTAAAGGAGAGCTGGATACGTACCCGGCAGGTGATGGCAGGGGCCAGCACAGAGGTGGGTGGAGTCAAAGAGGTGCAGGCACTAGAAAATAGTAGATGGGTGACAGTCAGGAAGGGTAGAGGGCGAAGTGCCAGGGAGGCCGATCCAGGGCTGGAGCATCCCAATAAGTATGCTCCATTGAGTGACATTGGTGAAACCAGTCCGGGACCAGCACTGCTGGAGCTGAGGGACTCTCCTAGCTGCCAGGGGAAGAACTCCTCCAGTGAGAGTGGGGGGGAAGCGAAGGGAAAGGAAAGACAGATTCTGGTGGTAGGGGACTCAATTCTTAGAAGGACAGAGAGGGCAATCTGTAACAAAGACCTGAAGCGCCGAACTGTATGTTGTCTACCGGGCGCTCGGGTTCGGCACATCACGGATCTGGTGGACAGATTACTGGGAGGGGCTGGGGAAGACCCAGCTGTCATGGTGCACGTTGGCACCAATGACAAAGTCAGAGGCAGATGGAGTGTCCTAAAGAACGATTTTAGGGACTTAGGAGCTAAATTGAGGAAAAGGACCTCCAAGGTAGTATTCTCGGGAATACTACCGGTACATCGAGCCACACCAGAAAGGCAGAGGGAGATTAGGGAAGTGAACAAGTGGCTGAAGAGCTGGTGTAGTAAGGAGGGGTTTGGGTTCCTGGAGGACTGGGCCGACTTCTCAGTCGATAACCAGTACTATAGAAGGGACGGACTGCACCTAAATGAGGAGGGTGAAGATCAGCTGGGAATAAGGATGGCCAAAAAGTTAGAGGGGTTTTTAAACTAGGTGACAGGGGGGAGGGTCCAGAGATAGTGAGAGTCAGCGGGGAACATATTCTAAAGGGTAGTATTAGGGGCATTAGTGGTAGGGTAACCAAAGAACATAAACCCAAGGTAAGTATAGTAGCAAGTCCTAGTTGCAATCTGGGAACACCCAAGAGGATAGTATGTGACCGGTCAAATAATATTAATGCATTAAAGTGTCTGTTCACCAACGCCAGAAGTCTGCCAAGCAAAATAGGTGAGTTGGAAGCTCTGGTGCATGAGGAGAGCTATGATGTAATCGGTATTGCTGAAACTTGGCTTCATTCCTCACATGACTGGGCTATTAATATTCCTGGCTATGCACTCTTTCGGAAAGACAGGGTAAAAAGGAAGGGTGGAGGGGTCTGTCTCTATGTGAGAAGTGATCTCAAAGCGAGTGTGAAAGAGGACCTGGTGGATGGAGAGTGTGATGAGTCTGAAGCATTATGGGTGGAACTGCATACAGATGTGCGTAGTTCAAAGCTAATCATTGGAGTTTGTTATAGACCACCCAATGTTAATGAGGAGTTAGAGACTCAGCTCCTTGCACAGATGGAAAGGGCTGCAAGGGCTGGGACGGTGATAATAATGGGGGATTTTAACTACCCAGAAATTGACTGGAGTAATGGAACTGCTGGGACAGTTAAAGGGCAAAAATTTATAAACCTATTGCAGGACAATTTTATGGTCCAGTTTATTGAGGCCCCAACTAGGAATGATGCTCTGTTGGACCTGGTAATCTCAAACCATGCAGAGCGTATTACTAATGTTCAGATAAAGGAACACCTGGGTAGCAGTGACCATAACATGATTTCATTTGATGTTAGTTGTAAGCAAAAATCACATACGGGAAAGATAAAAACACTTAATTTCAAGAGAGCAAATTTTCCAAGGATGAGGGCTGCTCTCCAGGACTTAGACTGGGAAGGAATATTGGCATCAATGGGCACAGAACAGAAATGGGAATTCTTCAAAAAGACTGTTTGTGAACTCACTGCAAAGTATATTCCCATGGGCAATAAGTTTAAAAGGCTAAAAATAAAACCTATGTGGCTCACTGCCAAAGTTAAAAAAGCTATAAACTATAAGAAAAGAGCTTTTAAAAAATATAAAAATGAGGGAACACTAGTGTCATTTAAATGTTACAAAGAATATAACAGGATATGTAAAAAGGAAATCAAGGATGCAAAAATTCAAAATGAACGACAGATTGCAAAAGATAGTAGGACAAACCCCAAAAAATTCTTGAAATATATTAATAGTAAAAAGGTCAAGTCTGAGCATGTAGGCCCTTTACAAAATAATCTAGAGTGGGTGACTGGGGACAAAGAGAAGGCTAATTTATTAAATACTTTCTTCAGTTCTGTGTATACAAAGGAGCATGGGGGAGCTCATGTCCAAAATGGGGGTGGTAGTGACACAGCCCCAAATCCACAATGGCTCAAAAGTGATATGGTCCAGAAATATTTAGATGGAATAAAGGTGGATAAAGCACCTGGACCAGATGGCATACACCCACGGATCCTAAAAGAATTGAGCTCTGTAATTTCAAAGCCATTGTATTTAATTTTTAGGGACTCATTAATGACAGGAATAGTACCACTGGATTGGCGCAGGGCCAATGTGGTGCCTATATTTAAAAAGGGAATTAAGTGTTTACCAAGTAACTATAGACCTGTTAGTTTAACTTCTATAGTTGGGAAAATACTGGAGAGATTAATAAAAGACCACATAGATGAGTTCTTGCTGGAAAAAAACTATTTAAGCAACAGACAGCATGGATTCATGAAAGACAGAAGTTGTCAAACAAACCTGATTTCTTTTTATGAAGAGGTAAGTAAGACCTTGGACAGAGGGGTGGCAGTGGACGTGGTATACTTGGATTTTGCAAAAGCGTTCGATACAGTTCCCCACACACGGCTCATGTGTAAGGTAAAGTCTACAGGATTGGAAATATCAGTTTGTAAATGGATAGAAAACTGGCTAAAAGACAGAATTCAGAGAGTAGTGGTTAATGATTCTTACTCTGAATGGTCCAAGGTTATCAGTGGTGTACCCCAAGGTTCAGTGCTGGGACCCTTACTTTTTAATATGTTTATAAATGATATTGGGTCTGAGATCAAAAGTAACATTTCTGTCTTTGCAGATGACACCAAGCTATGCAGTGGAATAACGTCCTTACAGGATGTCGCCAATTTACAAGCCGACCTCAATGCTCTGTCTAATTGGGCGACTATGTGGCAGATGAGGTTTAATGTTGATAAATGTAAAGTTATGCACTTGGGGGCTAATAATATGAATGTATCATACATACTAGGGGGAGTACAACTGGGGGGATCCGTAGTGGAGAAGGATCTGGGGGTTTTGGTAGATCATAAGCTCAATAATGGCATGCAATGCCAAGCTGCGGTTTCCAAAGCGAGCAAGGTCCTTTCTTGTATTAAGAGAGGTATGGTCTCCAGAGAGAGAGATATCATTTTGCCCCTGTTCAAATCATTAGTAAGACCTCATCTGGAATATGCAGTTCAGTTTTGGGCCCCAGTTCTCAAAAAGGATATTGGGGAACTGGAGAAAGTGCAGAGAAGGGCAACCAAACTGATAAGAGGCATGGAGGAGCTCAGCTATGAGGAGAGATTAGAGGAACTGAATTTATTCTCTCTTGAGAAGAGGAGATTAAGGGGGGATATGATCAACATGTACAAATACATAAGGGGTCCATATAGTGAACTTGGTGTTCAGTTATTCACTTTACGGTCAACACAAAGGACAAGGGGGCACTCTTTGCGTCTAGAGGAAAAGAGATTTCACCTCCAAATACGGAAAGGTTTTTTCACAGTAAGAGCTGTGAAAATGTGGAATAGACTCCCTGCAGAGGTGGTTCTGGCCAGCTCAGTAGATTGCTTTAAGAAGGGCCTGGATTCTTTCTTAAATGTACATAATATAACTGGGTACTGACATTTATAGGTAAAGTTGATCCAGGGAATATCCGATTGCCTCTCGGGGGATCAGGAAGGAATTTTTTCCCCTGCTGTAGCAAATTGGATCATGCTCTTCTGGGTTTTTTTTGCCTTCCTCTGGATCAACTGTGGGTATAGAATTGGGTATATGGGATTGTACGATATATGTTTATTTTTTTATTTTTATTTTTATTTTTTGTTTACGGTTGAACTGGATGGACTTGTGTCTTTTTTCAACCTGACTAACTATGAATGGTGGTGTGCGATAAAGGCACTAACCTTCTGTCTGCCCTTCGACAGGGAAAGATGACACATGTGCCATGCCTGGCACATGTCCTCAATTTGGTGGTGCAGCGTTTCTTAAAGAGGTGTAGCACCCTCTAGTCAGGTAGGTGCTAGTGTAAGGATTTTTTAAAATTTAGGCAGGTCTAGCTGGTGGCTAGGCCTGTTTGTTTTCATTCTGGGCTCGGAGTGGCTCAGAGCAGGGCTGGGTGACTCACAGGTAACATCACTGTCACCTCCCTCTTCTTTCTAGAAGGTGCTAGAAAGAGAGGAGTAGAGGAGAGTTGGAGTTGCTTGGGGTATATTAAGAAGCCTTGATGAATCCCTAACTTGGATTGGCAGGGGACAGGCCCCCCTTAATACCCAGGGTCAGCGTTACAAGGGGAAAGGCTCAAAACTCATCCTGCCCCTGCAGAGGGAGCACAGGATGAAATATCTTGAGGACACCTTAAAGAGGAGTTTATGTACCACCTTTTCAGACTCTGGTAGGTTACAGTCTCGTGGAAAAGGTCATTTTGAGGCTTCTGTTGGTCAAAGGAAAAGCAGTGCAGAAGGGGACAGCCTAAGTGATGCATCTAAAAACTTTTTTAGTCCTCGGCGCTCAGGGCTGTCACATCACATCGGCAGCATCTGCATCATATAGTGAAAGATTGTCTAGGGGCGAAAACAGACATGGAGAGCTTTCCAGTAGACAATCCACTGGGTTACTGGGTCATGAGAATAGACCACTGGCCAGAACATGCCCAGCATGCAATTGAGCTGCTGGGCTGCCCTGCATTCAGCATGCTTTGAAATAGGCATTCAGTGCTACCAGAGGTTTTTTGACAGATAAAAAAGTGAGTCTGTCCACAGACTCTGTTGGCCGGCTGACATTTGTAAAAATTATTCTGTTCTGGTTTAGCAGCAGCTATCAGGCCC
This sequence comes from Rana muscosa, assembly GCA_029206835.1. NCBI lineage: Eukaryota > Metazoa > Chordata > Amphibia > Anura > Ranidae > Rana > Rana muscosa. The sequence continues at coordinate 224,273,730 of CM055125.1, read as the reverse complement.
CTGACATTGATGTCGCAGATTAAATGTTTTTGGGATGTGGAATCTCTCACTGTCTAGGCTGCCTAGCTTCTTGGGTGTTGATTTTATGTTGAAGTAATTTATTGGTATAGGTTTCATGAACACAATTAACACCCAATGACCAATTTCTCTGCACCTGTTTGACAGGTGCATATAATAAATTTTTTTTACAGCAAGGCCAATTCTTGCTTTCATCAAGAGTACCTCTAGGGTTATGGTGTGAAGGCACCACCAACACCCAAAGCCCAATTTTTATGCATCTGTTTGACAGGTGCAGGTGCATATACAGTAATTTCAAGTTTTTACAGAAAGGCCTATTCTTGCTTTGATAAAATGTACCTCTATAGGGGTACGATGTGAAGGCACCACCAACACCCAAAGGCCAATTTTTCCGCACCTATTTGACAGGTGCATATACTTAAATTTTTTTACAGAAAGGCCAATTCTTGCTTTCATCAAGAGTACCTCTAGACATTTTCTGCTCTTTCCGGCGGTGTGTTCTCTGAGCATTCCGCAGGGAAATTTTTTCTTCCTTTCACTGGTCTGTAGATCAGCGGCATCTGCTACAGCAGGCTCTATACACAGTACAGATGCCCTACTTTACAGGCGGACTAAGGGGACCCCCCAGGCACTACATTTAAAGGAATTTTTCATTTTTATTGTTTCACTTTGAGCATCATTAAAATCACTGCTCCTTTAAAAACTATCTTTTTTTTCTGTCCCCCAGGGCAGTACCCGGGCCCCCATACCCTTTTTATGGCCAATGACTTGCATAAAAGCCTTCAAAATGTACACTTTTGATTTTTCAAGTTCAGGTCCGACTTTAATAGGGTTTGCGGTTCGGGTCCAAACTTTTGGGATGTTCCAGGGTTCTGGTGCGAACCGAACCGGGGGGTGTTCGGCCTAACTTTACATCTAAGCCAGTGACAGCTGAACAATTGCAAATTGAGAAACAAACAACTAAGAAAAAAAAAGGCTGAGATTATGTATATGTGTAAATGAGATAGTGGGCATAGACATAAAATGTCCGCGGGTGTCAGGTACTACAATATTAGCCTCTCTTCCAAAGCAAAGTGGTTAAAGGATTTATTATATTTAGTGTTATTATCAGTAAAAACTGTATCTTTTTTTTAATAAGACCAGATTTCTTTAAACTATCCTAAATGATTTGTAATGCTTATTTATTCCTAACCGTTTCAAGGCAGTTGATTTTCCGCCAGCCTTAAGCTCCTCATGTCTTAGTAACCTGAGAAGCATCCGAGTTTGTTGACGTTAAATCAAGTTCATGAAAATCCAATAACATAGCTAAAACTTATGCCGCGTACACACGATCGATTTTTTCGACGGTGAAAACACCGTCGAGAAAATCGACGTGAAAAACGAGGAACAACTTGTTCCCCCCACACACGGCCGTTTTAAATGACATTTTTTTTTTGGTCGAAAAAAACGACTGTGTGTCGCGGCAAAAAACGACGGGAATCACGACGAGAAAAATTAGAGCATGTTCTAATTTTTCTCGTCGTGATTAATGCCGTTTTTCCCGTCGAGAAAAACGACAAAAAGCCCACAGACGATCGTTTTTCTCGTCCAAAGGAAAAAATTTCATTTTTCTCGACGGGAAAAATGATCGTGTGTACGCGGCATTAGAGCTTGAATTAATGCTGATGTCACCTGAGCCTACAGTGTGAAAAGCCAAATCACATATAGCATTGCTATGCCATGCTTCAACTACTTGGATGCATACCTGAGAGGTTTGTTTGTAGAATGCCTAGTACACACGATCGGATTTCCGATGGACTAAAATCCGATGGAATTTTCTGTCGGAATTCCGATGAAGCTGACTTCCATCAGACCTGCATACACACTGTCAGACTAAATTCCGACCGTCCAAAACGCGGTTACGTAAAACACTACGACGAGCCGGGAAAAATTAAGTTCAATGCTTCCGAGCATGCGTCGACTTGATTCTGCGCATGCGTGGATTTTTCTCAGATGGAATTCCACACAGACGATCGTTTTTTTTTTCCATCGGAAAAATTTAAAACATGTTCTATTTTTTTACACCGATGGAAAATAGTCTGATCGTTTTTTCCGATGAAAAATGTCCATCAGACTTTTTTCATCAGAAAAAACGATCATGTGTACAGGGCACAAGAATTACATGAATTCATTATTTCTCCTCTGAAGCACTGTGGTTATCTTTTTGGTGCGCTGAAATGTTACAGTATCATTCATTTTGTGTTAATTCCATATTCTGCAGACATGGATAGGTACGCTTTATTTCAGCCCACAACAGAAAGTATTTTTATGTTGGGTAAAGGTATTTTTTAATATATATACTGTATAAAAATGTTCAAGAAATCAGGAATGCAAGCAACATTGCACATTCCAAAGGCGCACAAAAACGCACGTCCTTTTTAATTCTTAATGGCCCCCCAACACACCTTGCTAAGGTGCATAAGAAATTGTGCACTTCAATGTGTTGTGCACCAAAATGCATGGCTGAGAGCCTGAGCCAGCCGCTACTGCCCCCTCTACAGCCCAGTGCTCCAGTGATTTCAAGGGGGCAGAGCAGAGAGAGAGTGACTGACAGTCACCAGCTCTCTGCTCAAGGAGCTCTGAGAACTGAGCGATCAGTGGTGTTTGATCGCTTGGTTTTCAGCATTAAAGCAAGCGGGGGACAGATGCAGATTGGAGTGATGCTGCATCCTTCTAGGTAAGTATGATTACAAAAAGAAATCCCATACTTCTCAATTAAAGTGTATGCAAAGCCACTGCTCTGACTCTTTGATCTGTTTGTGTGTAAATTTCCGCTTAAGCTACTGCGTTCCGTAAACAACAGGCTTTTTACAACAAAAAAGCCAAGGAGGCAGAGGAAAACATGACAGTGAGCCGAAAGCTTCAATTGCTGGCTGGATAGAAGAACATTTGTTCAAAACTGCTTTAAATTCCTTTTAAGGCTGGGTTCACATCGGTGCAATGTTGGACAGCGCATGTGATTCGCACCGCACTTCTGTGCAGATCACATGTGATGTATGTGCGATGCAAACTAAGTTTGCATCGCATTCGAACCGAAATGTAATGGAATCGGACCGAATGGGTGTTCACACCTATGCAATCCTATTCCTGCACCATTTGGCAGTTCGCACTGGGATCTGCAAACTGATCTGAGGGTGTCATTAACTTTGCATTGACACCCGCAGTGGTTTGCAGATGTTAGTGTGAACTGCCGGCAGGTGACATGCAATGTGGGAACCGCGACTAAAGTGATTGTAATAAATGGTCACCTTGCAAAACAACCCATTCAATTTAAAATAGACATGATAGGCAAAACATTTGTGTATGAATTTAATAAAAAATTATAAATACCTTTTTTTCCCCTTTTTTATAAGTGATTACATTCCATCTGTTCCTTCTGTTCTCACCTGCATAAGAGCTGGGGGTGGTGATGCAACAGTACACTGATCTTCTCAGTAAAAGGTTGTGCAGGGGGGGGTCAGGACAAGTCTGATCATTGGAGGAGAGCACACTTAAGCCCTGTACACACGATCGGATATCCTATGGATTTTCGTCCGATGGATTCTTTTCATCAGACAAACCGATCGTGTATGGGACCCATCGGTCTTTTTTCCATCGGTTTTTAAAAATAGAACATGTTTTAAATTTTTCTGATGGATAAAAAACCGATCGAAAACTCAGATCGTCTATGGGCAAGTCCATCGGATCTAAAACCCACGCATGCTCAGAATCAAGTCGACGCATGCTCAGAAGCATTAAACTTAATTTTTCTCGGCTCATCGGAGTGTTTTACGTCACCGCGTTTGGAACGGTCGGTTTTTTGACTGATGGTGTGTGGGCAAGACTGATGGAAAACAGTTTCATCTAATATCCGATGGACAAATCCATCGGACGAAAATCCATAGGATATCCGTTCGTGTGTACGGGGCTTAAGTTTCCACAGCTAGAGAACTGACCATGGTGTGTTTGCCTGCTTAATGTGGTGAGTTTTTAATAGGAAAGCAGAAGGATTGCCAAGAACACCAGGGATTTCACACAAATAAAGCAATACAACGAGAGCAGTATACTTTCTCGTACAAGTTTATGGTACAGCAGTAACAAACACTTAAAGCGGAGTTCCAGGCTATTTTTAGTTTATTAAACCGCTCCTCTCCCCCTCTTCTCCGCGGTGCCGTCATTATAACTGTGAGCACCCGGCCGTGACAGCTTGTGGCTTCACGGCCGGGCGTGCACTGCGCATGCGCGAATTGCGCTGCACTCTCAGAGTGGACAGACGATCTTCTGGAAAGCCCGAAGAAAGCCCGAAGGCTAACACTGCGCTAGAAGTGAAAAAAATTATAATTATGACAAAAATGTGTGAAACAAGATAAAGCTGCCAGCACCTAAAGTTCAGTACAAAATACTTCAAACAAGGTATAAATATAGAGGAAGTGCAGCGCTGATGATAGTGAACAGATGTATGAAAAATGAAAAACAATTGAAATTAATTAAAATAATCAAGTGAAAAAAGTTGAAAAAAGAAAACTAAGGCAGAGTCCCAATACCTGTCACGTGTCCCAGAAGATCGCCTAGAGGGAGGGGCCGCCTAGGGGGAGAGGAGGAGTCGCGGAAGGCGGAAGGAGGAAGTGGCACAGGAAGTCCCCTTCAAAACGAAGAACCCACTCCACCCCAAAAAAATTACATCAAATGTGGCATGTCAGGGGGCGAGGAGTACTTAAAGCGGAAGTTCAACTTTTGGGTGGAACTCCGCTTTAAGGACATGCATAGTGGATAAAATAACATTTTATGGGATTTGTATTTTTATGGATTTCAAATGAGATTTGTGATTGAAGCAAAAACAAATAGTAAATCAAATACAAAAAAAGCAAAGAGGGATGTGGCACTAATAAAGATTCCCCCCAAATACAATCTTGCTTAACGAGTAAATCTAAATTTGATGCCAGATTGATGCATGTATGGACAACATTAGAGGAAATTTGGACAATCTTATAACAGTTGGCAATCTTATAACACAAGGATAAGCCATGGGCCTTTAATTTTCACATTTCATTAGCCTCGGCTAAAAAATACTGTCAATGCTTTGAAAATTAGTATCCTTATCCTGTGTGTTATCTTGGTGAAATGAGCCTTATGCCGCGTACACACGATCGTTTTTAATGACGAGAAAAATGACATTTTTTAAAATGGTCATTAAAAATGATCGTGTGTGGGCTTTCCAGCATTTTTCCCGACGAGAAAAAAGCCGAGAATCACAACGAGAAAAAAAATTTCCATTGTCGTTTTTCTCGTCATGAAAAACGGCCGTGTGTGGGCTTTAACGACGTGAAAAAAAATGCGCATGCTCAGAATCAAGTATGAGACGGGAGCGCTCGTTCTGGTAAAACTAGCGTTCGTAATGGAGATAGCACATTCGTCACGCTGTAACGGACTGAAAAGCACGAGGCTGAAAAGCGCGAATCGTCTCTCAACAAACTTTACTAACATAAGGGGGCGCCATTCGAATGGAACTTCCCCTTTATAGTGCCGTCGTATGTGTTGTACGTCACCGCGCTTTACTCGAACATTTTTTTCCACGATAGTGTGTAGGCAAGGCAGGCTCGAGAGGAAACACGAAAAATCACGTCGAGAAAAATGCAGTTTTTTTCAATGACATTAAAAACGATTGTGTGTACGCGGCATTATGTATGTTTCCTGGTCATTTCACTTAGTACAGCCTCCTTGAACAGACGTTAGAAGCAGGTCTGATCTGCCCTCCCTGTTGCATAGAAACAGAATGGAGTCCGCTGCGGTCTATTCTGTTTGCTTCTATAGTCTCCCGCAGGGTTGAGCTTGTATGACACGAGGTGCACGGCTATACAGAAAAGACACACAGGTTACAGGAGTGCATCTGCTACAGGAAGCCTTTGTGTGTGCGCAAGGTTTGAGATTTAATGACTAGCTGTACTGCAGGGCTAACAGTTGCCATGTGAAGTTTCTGCAACAAATACAAGAACATAGCTTACTGAAGGAAAAGCATTCAGTGCTGCCCTGCACTTGTTTATAATACAAGCATTACAGGCTTGTTACAAAGGCTTGCACGGTATGCTGGGATTTGGGGTTGCTCTACAGCTGGAGGGCAGAAGGTTGACCATAGTTGACCCTTTTTCCAAATAGAACCTTGATCAATAGTATATTCCGAAGGAGAGGAATACACTTAAAGCAGAACTAAACCCTCCAATTATTTACAGCCAAGGAAGCTGCCATCTTAGCCTCTATTTGGACTGCAGTTTCCATGGTACTTAAGGCAGAGGTCCCAGTAAAAATAAATATTAAAAGCCAGCAGCTACAAATACAGCAGCTGCTGACTTTTAGTATATGGACACTTACCTGTCCAGGGCGCCCGCGATGTCGGCAGCCGAAACCGATCTGTCGCTCGAGAATCGGCTGCTGCCGCCGCCATGCTCGGTAAGGGAATCAGGAAGTGAAGCATTGCGGCTTCACTACCCGGTTCCCTACTGCGCATGCGCGAGTCGCGCTGCGTGTCTTCACTGGTCCCCGCTGTGTTCTGGGGCCTGTGTGTCTCCCAGAAGACAGCGGGGAGGACAGAGCAGGCGCCGGAAATGGCGTAGCATAGATCACCGAGGTGATCTATGCCAGGAAGTGGGAGCAAATACCTGTATTAGACATGCCACTGCCACTGACCGGGTGAACTGTTGAGGCCTGTGCCACAGGCCTGATAGCAGGTCTCTGCAACCGACTTGAGTAAATTAGATGAACCGCTGCCACCGGTCACAGAACATGAACCACCTTCCTAGATGAATTGGCCCTTGTTGGGAAAAGACATCCATCCGGACGGTCTCCAGAGGTCCACCCGGCACTGGCAATATGCTGTACCAGCTCTTCGGGAGGATCCCTTCTCTGGTCCCTTACGCCCTGGATTCAGGTGCCCGACACCCGGGGCACCTTAGGACGATCCCTCCCTCGCGGGACGCAGCGGAAGGTACTGGGCCCCAGGCCTCCGGCTGAGCACCTCACCCCAGACTGAAGGTGTCTGGGATGGAACACGAACTCCACGTGTACAGGCCAAGGGCGCCTGGACACCGATCACGGACAGCAGCCCTCAGGCTAAAGGTGCCTGGGACTCCGACCTCGTGGTGAAGATGTCCGCCCCCTTTATACCCTCTCCCAGCAAGCACAGCGGGTTCCCCGCCCCGCAGTACAGCTGCTGCAAGAGGTCACAAAAAGTACGGCACTGCAGTGATGGTTCAACCCCGGCCCAAGGCGACAGCGCCACCTACTGAGCCGCAGGGAACTGAACACCACTGATGTCCTCACACGAATAAAACACAGCCCTACTGTACCAATTAGTGCATCTGAGTCATACTACCACCCAGATGCTGCCCCTAAATAGTACATACCCGCTACATATATATATATATATACTTATACTTTATCCTGTGCAGCTATAGCTCACTGCAGGCCATTCCTGGTGTACCTATTCAAATACATTACAAATACATCAAATACAGGGAGAGGCAGACACTCACAGGCCACTAAAAGAGGGCAAGCAAGCTCTGTGTCTAGAGCCAACAGTGCTGGTTGTGGACACGGTGCATCCTCAGCACGTTACCGTGGGGCACGCTTGTCCTTTTTTTCGGGAGCTGGCCGTGTTGAGCCACAACATGCAGAAGAGTTGGTAGAGTGGATGACCAAGCCATCCTCATCCTCCTCATCCTCTGCCACCCAAGCTCAGAGTACTTTGGCTGCCAATTCGGCCTATTCCATCGGCTCCAGGTCATCAGTTACTCCTTCCCTAGCCCCACCATCATGCAGGGGGGAGTCCCCCAAACTGTTCGACCACAGTGTTGGGTACATGCTGCAGGAGGATGCGCAGCGTTTTGAAGGCTCCGATGATGGTACCCAGCTTGAGGAAGGCGGTAACGTGAGCAGAAAAGAGAGGGGGTGACCAAGAAGGACAACAAACTGGCAGTCATGTTCCCCCAGCTGCAGCATACTGCCAGGTTATCTCCAGTGACGAGGAGGGAGGGGATTATGAGGTCACTGACTCTACGTGGGTGCCTGATAGGAGAGAGGAGGAGTCACATCTCCAACGAGGCAGGATGCCCTCCAGGGGCCAGCTTAAGGGCAGCCAACTGACTGCATTACACCGCAGAGCTCCTCAAGTGCAGGGCGCTGCTGACTCTGCGCGTTTTTCCAAAAGTTCTTTGATGTGGGCCTTTTTTGAGATGTGTGCAGCAGATCGCACCGTTGCTGTTTGCAACATATGTCTGAAGCGTATCAAGCGTGGCCAAAACAGCAGCCGCTTGGGCACCACATGCTTGACCAGACATATGTCGACCTGCCATGCAGTCCGTTGGCAAGCGTACTTATAAGACCCACACCAAAGAACAAGGCGGACCTTTCCTTGCTCCTCATAAGCTGGGATCTCCAACCCCACTATACCTTCAATGCTCTCAGAAACCTGCACTGAGAGGAATGAAGGTGTAGAATTAGGTGTGCCACTGCCAAGTAATTGCGGGCAATCTGCTATCGCTACACCAACGTCCGATTGTAACAGGCAAATTTCCCTAACCCAGTTGCTAAACCGGGTAAAGAAATTCGCTCCCAGCCATCCACATGCCCAGGGGTTGAATGCTAGCTTAGCTAAATTGCTAGCACTCCAACTGCTGCCTTTTCAGCTGGTAGACTCTGCCCCCTTTCGTAAATTTGTGGAATGTGCGGTACCTCAGTAGCAGATTCCCAAATGCCGTTTTTTTTCACGGAAGGCAATTTCGGCTCTCTACCGGCATGTGGAAGGCAATGTCTTGGCCTCGCTGGACAGGGCGGTCAGTGGTAAGGTGCATATTACCGCTGACTCATGGTCCAGCAGGCATCGACAGGGATGACTCTGGGTGACTCTGCTGTCAGCTGGGAAGGATGCAGGACAGGGTGCAGTATTGTTGGAGCTTGTTCCACCACTATGCCTCCAAAATGCTACTAGTGGTGATTCTGGCACACCTCTCTCCTCCACCCCCTCCTCTTCTTCCTGGGAGGTTACAATTTCCTGGTCCTGGACAACGTGTTGCCGATGCGTTCAGACAATTTGTTAGTCTGCAGCCCCAATGTCTGATCGGTTCCAGCAACCATCGCCAGTGTCTGATTTACATGGTGCAGGAATACCTAGGGGCAAGATCAGACTTGGACACGTTTCCAACCGAAAATCCACTGGGTTACTGGGTCTTGAGGATGGATCACTGGCCAGAGCTTGCACAGTATGCAATTGAGCTACTGGCCTGTCCTGCATCCAGCGTTCTTTCGGAACACACATTCAGTGCTGCTGGTGGCTTTGTAACCGATCACAGAGTGCGCCTGTCCACCGACTCGGTTGATCGTCTCCCCTTCATAAAAATGAATCAGTCTTGTATCACCAGCTACCAAGCACCTAATGCTAATGTAACCGATTCATTTTTTTATGAATGAGATCCCTTCAAAACTGCCTATGCTGATGCTGATTGCTGAGTGACAATCCTGTTATGCTGAGTGACTATCCTATTCCTCCTCAATGTTCATGTTGATATTTTTGGTTCTGGGCACCTGCACCAGTGCCTAAAGCCCAATTTTTCTGCCCCTGTTTACCAGGGGCAGGTATAATTGAATTTTTTTCTGTAATATTTTGCAGCAGGGCTCATTCCTGCGCTCAAATAGAGTATCTGTGAGGGGTTGCAGTGTTGTGGCACCAGCGCCAGTGCCTAAAGCCCAAATTTTCTGCCCCTGTTTAACCACTTAAGGACCGCCTCACGCCGATATACGTCGGCAGAATGGCACGGCTGGGCACAAGCACGTACAGGTACGTCCTCTTTAAGATGCCCAGCCTTGGGTCGCGCGCGCGCCGCCGGCGACGAGCTCGCGACCCGGTCCTGAGCTCTGTGACCGCGCCCGCGGGACCCGCAGACCCCATCGCCGCCGGTGTCCCACGATCGGGTTACAGAGCTGAAGAACGGAGAGGTAAGTGTAAACAAACCTCTCCCTGTGCTTCCTAGTGAGACTGTCACTGATCGTCTGTTCCCTGTCATAGGGAACGACGATCAGTGATGTCACACGCCAAGCCATGCCCCCACACAGTAATAATCACACATTAGGTCACACTTAACCCCTTCACCGCCCCCTACAGGTTAACCCCTTCACTGCCAGTGTCATTTTCACAGTAATCAGTGCATTTTTATAGCACTGATCGGTGTAAAAATGACAATAGTCCCAAAATAGTGTCAAAAGTGTCCGATGTGTCCGCCATAATGTTGCAGTCACGATAAAAAAATCTCTGATTGCCGCCATTACTAGTAAAAAAAAAAATATTAATAAAAATGCCATAAAACTATCCCCTATTTTGTAGACGTTCTAACTTTTGCGCAAACCAATCAATAAACGCTTACTGCGATTTTTTTTACCAAAAATATTTAGAAGAATACGTATCGGCCTAAACTGAGGAACAAAATGTTTTTTTTATATATTTTTTGGGGATATTTATTATAGCAAAAAGTAAAAAATATTTAATTTTTTTCAAAATTGTCACTCTATTTTTGTTTATAACGCAAAAAATTCAAACCGCAGAGGTAATCAAATACCACCAAAAGAAATCTCTATTTGTGGGAAAAAAAGGATGCCAATTTTGTTTGGGAGCCACGTCGCACGACCGCACAATTGTCAGTTAAAGCGATCGCAAAAAGTGGCCTAGTCCTTTAGCTACAAAATGTTCCGGGGCTTAAGTGGTTAACAGGGGCGTGTATCATTTAAATGTTTGCTGTAATATTTTGCAGCAGGTCTCATTCCTGTGCTCAAATAGAGTATCTGTGAGGGGTTGCAGTGTTGTGGCACCAGCACCAGTGCCTAAAGCCCAATTTTTCTGCCCCTGTTTAACAGGGGCGTGTATAATTTAAATTTTTTCTGTAATATTTTGCAGCAGGGCTCATTCCTGCGCTTAACTAGAGTATCTGTGAGGGGTTGCAGTGTTGTGGCACCAGCACCAGTGCCTAAGGCCCAATTTTTCTGCCCCTGTTTAACAGGAGCGTGTACTGTAATTACAATTTTTGATCTAATATTTCACAGCAGGGCCCGTTCCTATGCCCACCAAGAGTAACTGTGAGGACTTACAGTGTTGTGACACCACTACCACCAAGGGCCCAATTTTTCTGCCCCTGTTCAACAGGGGCATGTAATTACAATTCTTGATATAATATTTCACAGCAGTGCCCATTCCAGCACCCACCAAGAGTAACTGTGAGGGCTTACAGTGTTCTGATACCACCAACACCAAGGCCCAATTTTATGCAGAGTATATAGGGCAGGCCGTATAGTATATATATGCAGGCGGTCCCCTACTTTCAAACATCCGACTTACAAACAACTCCTACTTACAAAGGGAGGGAGACAACAGGAAGTGAGAGGAAATCTACCCCTGGGAAGGGAAATTCTCTCCTGTAAGAGTTAATATGGGAAAAGGGTGTCTCCACTGATGCTTTATCACCAATCCTCGTTTCCCTAAAAAAAACAAAATTCCAAATCCAATTGTAATCGGGCCAGAAAGTGAGGTGAAATCTTCTGAACAGGGGCACAGACAGCAAAACAAATGTTACAGGGGTGATGATAACCCTTCCCTAGGATATCCAAAAAGCTTCAAAATCAATTTTTTGGCTGGAGCTACACTTACAAAATATACCTGTTCCAAATTACAAACAGATTCAACTTAAGAACAAACATACAGTCCCTGTCTTTCTTGGGACCGCCTGTATACTGCTGTTAAGAGTATTTAGGGCCTGGGGGCCCCACGCCTTTTCTTTTTTTAATTTGGGTGCGGGGTTCCCCTTAATATCCATACAAGACCCAAAGGGCCTGGTAATGGGCTGGGGGGGTACCCATGCCATTTTTCTCAATAATTTTCATCTATATTGCCGGGACCCAACATTACATTAAATCCGCAAGCAGTTTTAAATTACTTTTATTCCTTTAGAAATGTCATTTTGTGCAGGGACTGTTCTAAACACGGTAAACGCGCGCCACTTCACAGGCATACTATAGACGCCCCCAGGTACAATATTTAAAGGAATATTTCACTTTTATTTTTTCACTTTAAGCATCATTAAAATCACTGCTCCCGAAAAAATTGCAGTTTTTAAAACTTTTTTTGCAATGATACATGTCCCCTGGGGCAGGACCCGGGTCCCCAAACCCTTTTTAGGACAATAACTTGCATATTAGCCTTTAAAATTCGCACTTTTGATTTCTCACATTCGAGTCTCATAGACTTTAACGGTGTTCGAAAGTTCGCGCAAACTTTCGGTCCGTTCGCATGTTCTTGATGCGAACCGAACCGGGGGGTGTTCGGCTCATCCCTAATAAATAATCAAACTTGACCCAAACCTGTGGATTGAATATGCAATGTCCCTTTATTATAGGTATTAATTAACTATTTGTCATAGCAACAAAAAATATGTAAATATTTATTAAATAAATAATTAATGAAAAAACCATCATAACATAAATATTACAAATTTATACATAACTATATATAGCTCAGCTATTGAAGCTCAAGCTAACAATTTAATTAAACGTAATAACTCCTTTCAGAGAAAGGGAAAAACTTCATAAAGAGAGCCACAAGAGGGGTAATGGGGGGGGGGGGGGCAGGGTTGTCCTTTCTTCTCACTGCCAACTGCCCTTCTAATGAAGCATTCCATGTTATTTTCTAGGGGACAGCTCCTGACTGTTTTTGGACAACTGACACTACTTCAACTAATCTCTGGTAAGTATTTACATTTTTTTTTTTAAAAGCTTCTAGAAACTTCCTTAGTCTGCCATGATCCCATAGATAGTGATGTAGGGACATTTGCATGCCCCACCCCCCACCTTTCATTCATGGCATGCCTTGAATGTACAGTAACTGCTTTGGGAAACATTTAGGACCTGTTCACAGAGGGCGTATCAATGCATATCCCATGCAAGAGCCATGTTTATCTGCACATGGATGCACAGGTGTTCCGTGCATACCTGGGCAGTTGGTTTTATTGATCTCTATTGGGAAACAGCCGCTACTCCCAATTTGACATACATACAGGTACATGACCCCAAACGCAGACATTGGGAGAAGCAACTGTGTCCATGCAGTCCCTGCATCCCAATAGACAGCAATGGGACTGCCTGCATGGGGATGCATGGGACACCTGTACATCCCTGTGTGGGTAAACACGGCCCTCACATGGGGTAAACAATAAGATGCCCCATGTGAACAAGGTCTTAAATCAATGGGTTTAGTTCCACTTTGAATATAGATGCTGATTGGTCAGTTCTGCCTCAACATCAAAACACGTGACCAATGCCTAGGCACCAATCCTTGCTGAAGGGGAAGAACAGTGTTCAGGCACATCTACGGATTGGCTAGCTTTGCCTGATTAATCTCCAGACCATGTGACCAATGTCTGGGGAGGCGCCTAGACTTGATTCTTGTTTTTGGCTTTAGAACAGTAAGAGGGGTAAAATAACATATTGTTACTTTTAAATAATTGTCTCACTTTAAAGCAAATATTCACCTTTGTGCTATTTCTAATATATTTCCTGTACATTCTGCAGTTCTCCAGGTGCAATTTTAGAAAAAACTACAGATAATACACCAAAAGGTGCCATAGTTTTAAAAAAATAAATAAAAGTGAAGTACACTGGGATGGAGGAGTAAATATCTACCAAGACCACAAACATCTGGACAATGACTCACATTAAGTGCTGCAATAGTTCCTTAGCATGAAGAATACCGTATTTATCGGCGTATAACACGCACAGGCGTATAACACGCAGCCTAACTTTAAGAGGGAAGTTTCAGGAAAAAAACTTTCCACAGCCCCTTGTGTATAACACGCAGGCACAGTTTACCCTCTATTTTCAGGGTAAAAAAGTGAGTGTTATACGCCAATAAATACAGTAATTAAGCTTCTGAGACCTTTTCCCGTGGGTCCACAATGGAGCGATCAAAGTAACCATAACTGATTTAATGAGCCATTTGTAAACTCCATCTTTTAATAAATCGCAGCAAAGTAGCTACTCTGCTACACACAAAACCCTTTATGTTTTATACAGCTGTCAAAGCCTAAAAAGCCCTGGAGCTTTAGTAACCCTTGAAATGCTTTATCTATACCATCTGGTGTCATTTCATACAAGGACAAATAAATATTAGATCTTTAGACCTTACTACTATCGGTGTGTCACTTACTTTGGTTTTTATACATTTGCTCTCTGAAGCCCTCTGGTGTATGTGAACTGCCTTAGCAAGAACATCAAGCTTCATGAATCACACCTTGCCCCATGGTAATAGACTAGAATAGCCTTTGATCCAGCACTTCACCTCCATGCCCTTTAAATGTGAACATCTGAGAAATTTGCATTTATTACTTGGCATATAAGGGGGGCGAAGAGTGATCAGACCAGCCAAGCTTAAAGTTACTGCATGGCTTTAAAGCAAATTTGCAAAAAAGGTTCTTTCCTTTCTCCTCCTGCTTCTGACTCCGCTGAATGCAGCTCTATAGAAAAGAACTAGTCTCATCAAGCCTTCAGAAACCGACACTTCCGGGAGTGTCAATCTCCTGGCCTGCCACTGTGTTTTGAGGCTTCTACCCACCAACCTCCTTTAGTACTTTGTTCTGAATAATGATATAAACAGATTGCTGAGTGTTCTTCAGCTATTCCCTGATTTACCTGTGTCTTGAGCCTTGCCTTCTTGTGCATGACCTGGCTTGCCTTCGACCTGTCTTTGAATACCTGTTTACCTGTTGTGACTTCAGTTTCAGTTTGAACTTTGTATCCTGCCTCCTGATTTGGTACCTCGCTACCAGGCTGTTGTCGGCCATCATCTTGTATTCTGACTTTGCCTTTGCCTTAGGTTCCTGTACCTTGCTGTCCAACTGTTGATGACCTTTGGTTTGTGTCCTGGCTTTGCTCATGTCTTCTGATTGAGTGCCACTGTGTTCAAGCCTCAGGTCCTTGTCATCTGTGTCCTGCAACCAACAGTTGGCACTGCTGCTACATAAGTCCTTGTGCCACTCTGTGTCCTAACATCTCCTATCACCATTACCAGGGGTTTTGAACAAGAGTTGCAAGAGAAGCCCCCTCTCCAGCTTTATATTCAGCAGGTATGTGACAATTGACTATGTTAACTGCATGTGTAAACAAGCCCTAAAAGTAACAGCACAGGCCTCTGGAAATATACTCCCAATGATCCGGTGAGGTACTCATAGTTACATAGCTACGTGATTGGTAAGGTTGAATAAAGACACTGGTCAAGTCAGTCCATTATCCATATCCCTGTACATTGTGTTCACTAAGAAACACATCTAAACTTTTGAATTTATCTACTCTTTCTGCTGATACCACCAACTGTTGAATAAAGTTGCACATCCTTCCTGCTATAACAGTAAAGAGGGGCTGAGATCCCCCTCTGACGTCAGCCGGGAGGTCACGTGACCACTGTGCTGTTCACTCAGCCCCTCCTGCTGTAGCCCTTAGATTGGGGGAGGAGAGCGTTGGGAGGTCACGTGACCACACAGAGGCGATCCGAAAGAAGGTATTTAGCGGGATAATTTTACACAAACATTTACACTGTGTAGTATATCTTGGTATAACAGAGGGGCTGGCAGTAATTCTACTCTGACTTTACTGTCAGCTACTAATATAAGGGTAGGGGCGGGGAGGAGATTGCTGACACATAGGAGCTGACAGGCAGGGAGGGAGGGGAAGAGGGGGAGAGAGAAGAGCAGCGGGATGACTGAGTCACGTAAACTGGTGGAGCACGTATCATGGACCAGCAGTCATGATTACCGTGGTCAGTTTAAATAGGGGGACACAGGAACAGGCAGGATCAACCAGGTTTTTTACAACATAGAAAAGGACAGATTAGACAGCACAAGCACTGTGCTGTTTAACCTGCTTTAAAGAAACAGGATCTCTCTTTTTTTTAGGGTCACAACCTCTTTAATTTTTATAGTCCTTCATCATAATTGAGGTCCTCTAGTCCAGTGTTTCTCAACTCCAGTCCTCAAGGCGCACCAACAGGTCATGTTTTCAGGATTTCCCTCAGATGAAACAGCTGTGGTAATTACTAAGGCAGTGAAACTGATTAAATCACCTGTGCAAAATAATGGAAAGCCTGAAAACATGACCTGTTGGGGCGCCTTGAGGACTGGAGTTGAGAAACACTGCTCTAGTCCACTTATTTATTCAGTTATTAAGCAGTCTGTGAATTCTGGTTGCAAAAGGATTACAGAGAACTTAGGTAAAGGTTGCATCATTTGCCAGATAACCTTAGTAGTTGACCAATCGGTTGCATTTGTTGTCTGTGCCCTTGTGTTCACACTGGATTATTCATATTTCTTATACAGGGGTGCAGGGCCGCCATCAGGAATTTTGGGGCCCCTTACACAGCTTCAGGCATGGGCCCCCTGGAGCAGAGGAGAACCGGGGGGGTGGGTGCTGCCGCCGCAAATTGAGAAGCGGGGGGGCTTTGGGTGCTGCCGAACAAAAGAAAAAAAAAGAGGGGGGTTGGCATCTGGGGCCCTGGGGACCTCTGGGCCCTTTACAAGAAAAAAAATAAAAATAAAACAAAAATCAAATAAAAAAAAAGGGGGGGGTTGCCATCCGGGGCCCTGGGGACCTCTGGGCCCCTTTACAAAAAAAAGGGGGTGTATCCGGGCCCCTTACAGGTGTACTGCCTGTACCCCCCTGATGGCGGCCCTGCTGGGGTGAAACACTGAATATAAGTTGGCCTATTGATTTTTTTACAGAACCCCTTTATGGTAATTACACGCATTTAGACAATTTTAGGAATGTTTTTATTATTCCAATTTTGTGCTTGTTTATGGCACAATTCTGTATATCTATGACATATTCTGCTAAGTTATTTCAGCTATGTAAATACCCCTGTTATGTTTTTTCTGCATTGATAGAAAACATCATTCAAGTACAGATACATGGCCTGTTATATACTGTACAACACCTAGTACGTGACCATTGTAAGCAAAGTGTCTCAGGATTAGTGATGAGCCGAACACCCCCGGGTTCGGTTCGCACCAGAACCCGCGAACGGACCGAAAGTTCGTACGAACATTAGAACCCTATTAAATACAATGGATGCGAACGTTCTAAAGTGCTAATTATAACGACTATTATGCATGTTATTGTCCTAAAAAGGGTTTGGGAACCCGGGTTCTGCACCAGGGGACATGTATCAATGCAAAAAGAAGTTTTAAAAACGGTCGTTTTTCGGGAGCAGTCATTTTAATGATGCATAAAGTGAAAAAAAAAAGTCAAATATTCCTTTAAATATCGTACCTGGGGGGTGTCTAAAGTATGCCTGTGAAGTGCCACGTGTTTCCCGTGTTTAGAACTGTCCCTGCACAAAATGACACTTCTAAAGGAAAAAAAAGCCATTTAAAACTGCTTGCGGCTTTAATGTAATGTCTGGTCCCGGTAATATGGATGAAAATCTTTAAGAAAAATGGCATAGCTACCCCATGACCCCCCCCCCCCCCTACCCCAGCCCATTACCAGCCCCTTTGGGTCTTGTATGGATATTAAGGGGAACCCCGCACATAAAATAAAAAAGGCCCTATATACTCTGAACAGCCGTATACAGGTGGTGCATACAAGACAGGGACTGTAGGTTTGTTCTTATGTAGAATCTGTTTGTAATTTTGAACAGGTACATTGTTTAAGTGTAGCTCCAGCCCAAAAATCTATTTTTAAACTTTTTGGAAAACATAGGTAAGTGTTATCACCCCTGTAACATTTGTTTTGCTGTCTGTGCCCCTGTTCAGAACATTTCACCTCACTTTCCGTCCCAATGACAACTGTTTTTGAAATGTGGTGTTTTTCTTGAAACAAGGATTGCTGATAAAGCATCAGTACAGAGGAGACACCTTTCTCCCATATTAATTCTTACAGGAGAGAATTTTCCTTCCAAGGGGTAGATTTCCTCTCACTTCCTGTTGTCTTCTTGCGTTTGCAAGTAGGAGTCGTTTGTAAGTTGGATGTTTGAAAGTAGGGACCTGCCGTATATACTCTGCAGAAATAGGCCCCTTAGGCCCCTTAGTTGTTGGTGTTGGCACAACACTGTAAGCACTCACAGTTACTCTTGGTTGGTGCTGGAACGCCCTGCTGTCAACTATTATATCAGGAATTTTAATTACATATAATTGTTGAACAGTGGTAGTAAAAATTGGGCCTTTGATGGTGGTGCTGGTGCCACAACACTGTAAGCCCTGACAGTTACTCTTGGTGGGTGCAGCAATGGGCCCTGCTGTGAATTATTAGATCAAGAATTGTAATTGCATGCCCCTGTTGAACAGGGGCTGAAAAATTGGGCCTTTCGTGGTGGTGGTGGTGGTGGTGGTGTTGCCACAACACTGTAAGCCCTCAGAGTTACTCTTGGTGGGTGCAGGAATGGGCCCTGCTGTGAATTATTAGATCAAGAATTGTAATTACATGCCCCTTTTGAACAGGGGCTGAAAAATTGGGCCTTTCGTGGTGGTGGTGGTGGTGGTGGCGTTGCCACAACACTGTAAGCCCTCAGAGTTACTCTTGGTGGGTGCAGCAATGGGCCCTGCTGTGAATTATTAGATCAAGAATTGTAATTACATGCCCCTGTTGAACAGGGGCTGAAAAATTGGGCCTTAGGCACTGGTGGCACAACACTACAACCCCTCACAGATACTGTACTTGGAGCACAGCAATGAGCCCTGTTGCAAAGTATTGCTTCAAAAATTGTAATGACACGCCCCTGTTAAACAGGGGCTGAAAAATTGGGCCTTAGGCACTGGTGGCACAACACTCCAACCCCTCACAGATACTGTACTTGGAGCACAGCAATGAGCCCTATGGCAAATTATTGCTAAAAAAATTGTAATTACACGCCCCTGTAAAACAGGGGCTGAAAAATTGGGCCTTAGCCACTGGTGGCGGCACCCATAAACAAAAATGATCTTCCAAGCTATCATCATCAATCGTATCATTGAGGACTCGGAGGAGGAGGATAGCCAGTCAACATAACAGCACAGGCACTCAGCATCAGCATCAGTCTTGAAGGGATGTGACATGTTAAAATCAATTAGTCTGTTATATCAGCATCAGGTGTGTGGTAGCTGGTGGTGATCCAAGACTGGTTCATCTTGATGAAAGTCAGTCGATCAACCGAGTCGGTGGACAGGCGCACCCTGTGATCCGTGACAAATCCTCCAGCAGCACTGAATGTGCGTTCCGAAAGAACGCTGGATGCAGGACAGGCCAGTAGCTCAATTGCATACTGTGCAAGCTCTGGCCAGTGATCCATCCTCAAGACCCAGTAAGCCAGAGGATTTTCGGTGGGGAAGGTGTCCAAGTCTGACCTTGCCCCTAGATATTCCTGCACCATGTTTATCAGACGCTGGCGATGGTTGCTGGAACCGATCATACTTTGGGGCTGCGGACTAAAGAATTGTCTGAACGCATCGGTCAGACGGCCACCTTCCCCACCGCTCCTTCTTTGACTGGCCGAAGCCTCAGCAACTCGTTGTCCAGGACCAGGAGTTTGTAACCTCCCAGTCTCTGGGAACACGTTGCACAGACCTTTCTGCAAGGCCTCCCGGAGTTGTCTCATCCTCTGCTCCCTCTGCGACGGTAACATAAGGTCCGCAACCTTACCCTTGTACCGTGGATCAAGGAGAGTGGCCAGCCAGTAATGGTCCCTCTCCTTGATCCGAAGAATACGAGGATCCTTCCGCAGACTTTGCAGGATCAGGGAGGCCATGCAGCGTAGGTTTGCTGAGGCATTCGGTCCGGAGTCCTCTGGGTCACTAAGGACGACATGATCCGCAGCCACCTCCTCCCAGCCACGTACAAGTCCACTGGTTTCTTGGGACTGTAAATCATCCCTAAAAGACTGCTGCTGATGATGCTGAGTGCCAGCCTCCACCTCCATGCTGACACAATCCTCCTCCTCCTCCTCCTCTTCCTGTGCGATGGGTGGGACAGAAGGAACACTGTCTGGGTAAAGGGGGCCTTGAGAGGCAAGGAAGTCCTCCTCTTCCTGCCTCTGTTCTGCCTCAAGTGCCCTGTCCATTATTCCACGCAGCGTGTGCTCCAACAGGTGGACAAGAGGTACAGTGTCACTGATGCATGCACTGTCACTGCTCACCATCCTCGTGGCCTCCTCAAATGGTGCCAGGACAGTGCATGCATCCCTGATCATGCCCCACTGGCGTGGAGAAAAAAAACCAAGCTCCCCTGACCCTGTCCTGGTGCTGTAGTCGCACAGGTACTCATTGATGGCCCTCTGCTGCGTGTGCAGCCGCTGCAGCATGGCCAACATTGAGTTCCACCTGGTGGGCATGTAACATATAAGGCGGTTCTTGGGCAGGTTCAACTCCTTTTGCAGCTCAGCCAGGCGAGCACTGGCATTATAAGATCTGCGGAAATGCACACAGACTTTCCTGGCCTGCCTCAGGACATCATGTAAGCCCGGGTACCTGCCCAAGAACCGCTGCACCACCAGGTTAAGGACGTGAGCCACACAGGGCACATGGGTCAGTTGTCCCTGTTGGAGGGCGGAGAGGAGGTTGGTGCCATTGTCGCAAACCATCATTCCTGGCTTAAGCTGGCGTGGCGTCAACCACCTCTCGGCCTGGCCCTGCAGAGCAGACAGGACCTCTGCCCCAGTGTGGCTTCTGTCCCCCAAACACACCAGCGCAAGCACGGCATGGCATCTTTTTGCCTGCGTACTTGCGTAGCCCCTTGAACGGCTACGGAGCACCGCTGGTTCAGAGGACAAACCACAGGAAGAGGCCATGGAGGAAGAAGAAGAGGAGGGGGTGGAGGAGAGAGGTGTGTCACAACCAGTAGTAGCATTTTGGAGGCGTGGCGGTGGAACAACCTCCAACACTACTGCACCTTGTCCTGCATCCTTCCCAGCTGCCAAAAGAGTGACCCAATGGGCCGTGAAAGAAAGGTAACGTCCCTGTCCATGCCTGCTGGACCATGAGTCAGCGGTAATATGCACCTTACCGCTGACCGCCCTGTCCAGCGAGGCCAAGACATTGCCTTCCACATGCCGGTAGAGAGCCGGAATAGCCTTCCGTGAGAAAAAGTGGCGTTTGGGAACCTGCCACTGAGGAACCGCACATTGCACAAACTCACGGAAGGGGGCCGAGTCTACCAACTGAAAAGGCAGCTGTGGAAGCGATAGCAATTTAGCCAAGCTAGCATTCAACCGCTGGGCATGTGGATGGCTGGGAGTGAACTTCTTTCGACGGTCCAGCAGCTGGGGCAGGGAAATTTGCCTGCTAGAATCGGACGTCGGTGTACTGCTAGCAGAGTGGCCGCAACTACTTGGCTGTGACACACCTAATTCTACACCTTCATTCCTCTCAGTGCATGTTTCAGAGAGGACTGAAGTTATAGTGGGGTTGGAGATCCCAGCTGATGCGGTGCAAGGAGAGGTCCGCTTTGTTCTT
This sequence comes from Rana muscosa, assembly GCA_029206835.1. Lineage (NCBI taxonomy): Eukaryota > Metazoa > Chordata > Amphibia > Anura > Ranidae > Rana > Rana muscosa. The sequence goes on along the minus strand of CM055125.1, from coordinate 224,252,197 downwards.
TGGTGTGGGTCTTTGAGGTAGGCTTGCCAACGAGCTGCATGGCAGGTCAACATATGTCTGGTCAGGCATGTGGTACCCAAGCGGCTGATGTTTTGGCCACGCGATATACGCTTGAGACATATGTTGCAAACAGCAGCTGTGCGATCTGATGCACTAGCCTCAAAAAAGGCCCACACCAAAGAACTTTTTGAATGACGGGCAGAGGCAGCGCCCTGCACAGGCGGAGCTCTGCGGTGTGATTCCGTCGGTGTACTGCCCTTACGCTGGCCACCAAAGGGCATCCTGCCTCGTTGGAGATGTGCCTCCTCCTCATCCTCCTCCTCCTCCTCTCTCCTATTAGGCACCCACGTGGAGTCAGTGACCTCATCATCCCCTCCCTCCTCATCACTGGAGCCAATCTGGCAGTATGCTGCAGCTGCTGGAACATGACTGCCAGATTGGTGTCCTTCTTGAGCATCCCCTCTGTCTGCTCTCACGCTACTGCCTTCCTGTAGATGGGTTTCATCATCAGACCCTTCGAAACGCTGGGCATCCTCCTGGAGCATGTACCCAACACTGTGCTCAAACAGTTCGGGGGACTCCTCAGGAGGAGGACATGGTGGGTCTAGGGAAGGAGTGACTGATGATGAGTCTGACATTGATACCAGGGAAGAGAACGCTTTGGCAGCTGCTTTGCCAGTACCCTGAGCCTGGGTGAGAGAGGATGAGGAGGAGGAGGAGGGCTTGGTCATCCACTCTACCAAGTCTTCGGCATGATGTGGCTCAACATGTCCAGCTGCCGAAAAGAAGGACAAGCGTGTCCCATGGCCATGTGCTGATGACAATGCACCGCGTCCACGACCAGCACTGTTGCCCCCAGACACAGAGCCTGCTTGCCCTCTTTTATTGCCTCCTGACTGTCTGCCTCTCCTTGTTTGCCTTCCAGACATTCTAATAGATGGCCTGCAGGGAGATGGGAAAAAAGCAATAAGGGCTACCTTCAGGTGTCCTTCTCTGTCCCTTTACTTAAGGATTTCTAAATATGGTTGAGGATGATTGCTTTCGCACAGAATAGCACAACGACAATTTCCCTGACTGTCCAAAAAACAAGGATTTCAAAGATGGTTGATGAGGAATGCTTTAGCACAGTATAGCACAAGGAGAATTTCCCTCACTGTCCTTCCCTGTCCCTAGAAACAAGGATTATCACAGTGAAAGAAACTGACAGTCTTCCTACCTATAGTTTTCTGTCCCTAGAAAAAATGTTTTTTTAAAGACGGTTGATGAGCAATGCTTTAGCACACTATAGCACAAGGAGAATTTCCCTCACTGTCCTTCCCTGTCCCTAGAAACAAGGATTATCACAGTGAAAGAAACTGACACTCTTCCTACCTATAGTTTTCTGTCCCTAGAAAAAATGTTTTTTTAAAGCTGATTGATGATCAATGCTTTAGCACACTATAGCACAAGTAGAATTTCCCTCACTGTCCTTCCCTGTCCCTAGAAACAAGGATTATCACAGTGAAAGAAACTGACACTCTTCCTACCTATAGTTTTCTGTCCCTAGAAAAAATGTTTTTTTAAAGCTGATTGATGATCAATGCTTTAGCACACTATAGCACAAGTAGAATTTCCCTCACTGTCCTTCCCTGTCCCTAGAAACAAGGATTATCACAGTGAAAGAAACTGACACTCTTCCTACCTATAGTTTTCTGTCCCTAGAAAAAATGTTTTTTTAAAGCTGATTGATGATCAATGCTTTAGCACACTATAGCACAAGTAGAATTTCCCTCACTGTCCTTCCCTGTCCCTAGAAACAAGGATTATCACAGTGAAAGAAACTGACACTCTTCCTACCTATAGTTTTCTGTCCCTAGAAAAAATGTTTTTTTAAAGACGGTTGATGATCAATGCTTTAGCACACTATAGCACAAGGAGAATTTCCCTCACTGTCCTTCCCTGTCCCTAGAAACAAGGATTATCACAGTGAAAGAAACTGACACTCTTCCTACCTATAGTTTTCTGTCCCTAGAAAAAATGTTTTTTTAAAGCTGATTGATGATCAATGCTTTAGCACACTATAGCACAAGTAGAATTTCCCTCACTGTCCTTCCCTGTCCCTAGAAACAAGGATTATCACAGTGAAAGAAACTGACACTCTTCCTACCTATAGTTTTCTGTCCCTAGAAAAAATGTTTTTTTAAAGATGGTTGATGATCAATGCTTTAGCACACTATAGCACAAGGAGAATTTCCCTCACTGTCCTTCCCTGTCCCTAGAAACAAGGATTATCACAGTGAAAGAAACTGACACTCTTCCTACCTATAGTTTTCTGTCCCTAGAAAAAATGTTTTTTTAAAGACGGTTGATGATCAATGCTTTAGCACACTATAGCACAAGGAGAATTTCCCTCACTGTCCTTCCCTGTCCCTAGAAACAAGGATTATCACAGTGAAAGAAACTGACACTCTTCCTACCTATAGTTTTCTGTCCCTAGAAAAAATGTTTTTTTAAAGCTGATTGATGATCAATGCTTTAGCACACTATAGCACAAGTAGAATTTCCCTCACTGTCCTTCCCTGTCCCTAGAAACAAGGATTATCACAGTGAAAGAAACTGACACTCTTCCTACCTATAGTTTTCTGTCCCTAGAAAAAATGTTTTTTTAAAGCTGATTGATGATCAATGCTTTAGCACACTATAGCACAAGTAGAATTTCCCTCACTGTCCTTCCCTGTCCCTAGAAACAAGGATTATCACAGTGAAAGAAACTGACACTCTTCCTACTGTGACAGCAGGAAGGTAAAGTCACCTGGTTGCATCCAGGGGGGTAGATATATTTCTCCCAGATTCAGGCTTTATGCTGACTTATACAACTAGGGAGGGAGTTGATGAAGCCCAGCTGAGGCTAGTGGGCTCATGGATGACTCATACCTCTAGGGAGAGGGCTGGGCGTCGTGCAGGCAGGGAGTTGATGAGACCAGCTGAAGCCTGTCAGTTCGTTTAAGGCCTCTATAAAAACTCCCAGCTTCATTAGATGTTAGCTCATGCCTGGACCCAGACCTGTGTGGACTGTCTAGGGAGAGTGAACCCCTGTGCGGTGAGGCAAAGCCTGTGTGGCTATTTGTTTGGACTTTTACTAAACCAGGGACTTAGGGACTAGGACAGCACCAGGCTGATCCCAGTTGTTAGTTTAGGAAACCTGCATGTTTAGTCAGAGGTCAAACTGACCAGGATTTATTTTGTTTATGTTTCTTTTTGGCTTTGCTGTGTTTTTGTCACTGTACATAGAGAAATAAACCGCACCTTTTGATTTTGAAAACCACAACCTCCGTCTGCTGGCCCTGTTTTTGTGTGGGGAGCCCAACCAGGGGGTCACACACACCCGCTACCGAGTTAACCCCCTCACAGTTGGTGGAGAATGCGGGCAGTTTTTTTTAAGCCAGCATGGAGGAGATACTGAAACAGCTGGCTCTAGCAAATGCCAATCAACAGCAGACAAATGCAGGTTTGCAAAGGAGCCTTGCAGCCCAGCAGCAAGCTCATCAACAAGCCCAGCAGCAATCTGAGGCCCGCTTCATAGACCTGTTACAGAAGCAAGAGCAGAGACTACAACAAATGGAAGCAGTAATGCAGCAACGTCCGCAGACCAGTGAGGAAAGCCGTCCCACTAATACCGCGTCCTTTGGGGTGAGTCGTTTATTGACAAAAATGACTGGAGAGGATGATCCAGAGGTATTTTTGACCACATTTGAAAGGACTGCTGAAAGAGAAAAGTGGCCTGAGGAGCAGTGGGCTGGACTGGTGGCTCCTCTGTTAACTGGTGAATCGCAGAAGGCTTACTATGACCTAGAGCCTGACCAAGCAAAAGACTATGTGATGCTAAAAGCTGAAATATTGGCAAGGCTGGGTGTCACCCTGGCTGTCCGGGCTCAGCGTGTGCATAACTGGACTTTCCAGCTTGGAAAACCCCCCAGGTCTCAAATGTATGATCTCATTCACCTGAGCAGGAAGTGGCTACAGCCAGAGACTTTGTCCGCACCAGAGATTGTGGAACGTGTTGTAATGGATCGGTTTTTGAGAGCTCTTCCTACTGCCATCCAAAAGTGGGTAAGCCATGGAGACCCAGAGACGGCCGGTGGTCTTGTGGATCGTGTAGAGAAATACTTGGCTACAGAGAACCTGACGGCCTCTTCCAGAGACTCTCGGACTTTCCACCCTAAGACCAGACCATCCCCAGGGGCGGATAAGAGGATTCCAAGGGGTGAGGGTGGAGAGAGTGAGAGGGTGGGAGCTCTACCCAAAGTTTGGCGAGAACAGCCTGGGAAGTCAGGGGCTCAAGAGGCAGCCAAATGGATTGTTTGCTACCGCTGCCGGCAAGCGGGACATATTGCAGCAAATTGCCCGGTTGTGGAGGAACCCATGCAATGTGACTTTCTGATGGACAGACGTCAGTCGCTGTGTGCGACAGTCGCATGCACTGCCATTCGGGGAACTGAGAAACATTTATGCAAAATGTGTATTAATGGTAGAAATGTTGTGGTATTACTGGATTCAGGTAGCCTTGTGACCCTGATAAAGGCTGAATTAGTTAAAACAGAGGTCTCTGGGAATAGCAAGGTAGCTGTTATTTGTGTGCATGGGGACACCCGAGAGTATCCAGTGACTACAGTGTGTTTCGAGACCCCCAAAGGTACCCTCTCTCATCCAGTGGGGTTAGTATCTCAATTACCGCATGATGCCATTGTGGGAAGGGATTTTCCGAAGTTCTGGTAACTGTGGGATGATCCTGAGCCCCCCACTGGTGCCCCTATGTACCAGGAATGTGATAGCCAGAACTCCTCTGAGAGTGGTGAGGACTCTCCAGAATTTCCCTTGTCAGTATTGGCAGGGGAGACTCAAGAAACTGGAGAGGAGCCCACCTCCTCAGACGAAAACCTACCGTCTGTGGAGTTTTCTGATCTGGAGGTTCACAGGGAAAATTTTGCCACAGAACAGTTAAAAGACCCCGCCCTAATAAAGGCACGGGAAAACGTAGTGGAAACAGATGGCGAGTTAGTGAACCCAGATAATACCTGCACTTACCCATACTTCAGCGTAGAGAAGGACCTACTGTATCGGGTGGCAAAAAGGGCAGAAGAAACCGTTGAGCAGCTTGTGGTGCCCAAACCTTACAGGAAGTTGGTGTTGGAGTTGGCCCATGGGCACATTCTTGGAGGTCATCTGGGGACAGAGAAAACCCGAGAGAGGGTATTACAGAGATTCTATTGGCCTGGGGTGATGAAGGACATAGAAAATTATTGTTCCTCCTGCCCTGTGTGTCAGAGGTCGGCCCCGATGCCACATTTCCGTAGCCCGCTGGTCCCTCTACCCATCATTGAGGTCCCGTTTGAGAGAATCGCAATGGATTTGGTAGGTCCTATAATCAAGTCCGCTAGGGGGCACCAGTACATATTGGTTATAATGGACTATGCCACCCGTTATCCAGAAGCGATCCCTCTCAGAAATACCTCGGCCAAAACCATAGCCAAAGAGCTATCTCTTGTTTTTAGCCGGGTGGGTATTTGTAAAGAACTGCTTACGGACCAAGGTACACCCTTTATGTCCCGGGTTATGAAAGAGCTGTGTAAATTGTTCAAAGTGACGCAATTGCGTACATCTGTGTATCACCCCCAAACCGATGGGCTGGTTGAAAGATTCAACAAAACCCTAAAACAAATGTTGAAGAAAGTGGTGGATAGAGATGGAAAGGATTGGGACTGTCTACCTCCTTATTTGATGTTTGCTATTAGGGAGGTGCCCCAATCCTCTACGGGATTCTCCCCCTTTGAGTTACTGTATGGGAGACACCCAAGAGGGCTGTTGGATATTGCCAAGGAAACTTGGGAAAGTGAGAGTTCTCCCCACAGGAGTGTGATTGAGCATGTCGCCCTGATGCAAGATCGAATTGCACAGGTAATGCCCATCGTGAAGGAACATTTGGCCCAAGCGCAGTTGGCACAGCAGAGAGTGTACAACCGTGGAGCAAAGACCCGTACCTTTTCCCCGGGGGATAGGATATTGGTACTTGTCCCTACGGTTGAAAGTAAATTCCTTGCCAAATGGCAAGGCCCCTACGAGATAATGGAAAAAGTGAGCGAAGTGAATTACAAGGTCAGACAACCAGGAAGGCGAAAGCCCGAACAGATATATCACGTTAATCTGTTGAAAGCCTGGAGGGATAGAGAGTCCCTAGTCGCAGAAACTTGGTCACCAGCTCAAACTGGTTGCGTGATTCCGGAGGTTGGAATAGCAGCCACCTTGTCACAACCCCAACAACAGGAGGTTAAGGAGTTTGTGCTTCGCAACAAGGAGGTGTTCTCTGAGCTGCCGGGACAAACATCTGGGGTAGAGCATGATATTATTACCCCGCCCGGTGAAAGGGTGAAGTTAAAACCCTATCGGATCCCAGAGGCCCGACGGGAGGCAATACGGGAGGAAGTACAGAAAATGCTGAACTTAGGGGTGATAGAGGAGTCCCAAAGTGATTGGTCTAGTCCCATTGTGTTGGTGCCTAAACCGGATGGGAGCTGGCGATTTTGTAACGATTTTCGTCAGTTGAACAAAGTTACAAAATTTGACACCTACCCCATGCCACGTATAGATGAGTTGATCGACCGGCTGGGAACAGCCCGATACATGACGACTCTTGACCTCACAAAAGGGTATTGGCAAATTCCCCTGGCCAAGTCGGCCAAAGAGAAAACCGCATTTGTAACCCCAGACGGGGCGTTCCAATATAAGAGAATGCCGTTCGGGTTACAGAATGCGCCGGCCACATTCCAGCGGAAAATGGACCAGATACTGAGGCCCCATCGGAAGTATGCTGCGGCTTACCTGGATGACGTAATTGTCCATAGCACAGATTGCGCCTCACATCTGCCAAAAGTGCAAGCAGTCCTAGACTCTATCCGGGAAGCGGGGTTTACGGCTAACCCCAAGAAGTGTACCATTGGGCAGGAGGAGGCCAAATATCTTGGGTACACCATTGGCAGGGGAGTGATAAAACCCCAACTCAACAAAGTCGAGGCCATCCAGAGTTGGCCACGTCCCAACAGCAAGAAGCAGGTACGGGCCTTTCTGGGAATCGCGGGTTATTATCGGCGCTTCATTCCCCACTTTGCTTCTAAGGCTGTGCCCCTAACCAACCTGACGAAAGGGAAAGGGTCGGTCATGATTAAATGGACCCCCGAGGCTGAGGCAGCATTCCAATTCTTGAAACAAGCCTTATGTAGCCAGCCAGTGTTGTACTCACCCGACTTCTCTAAAGACTTTGTCGTACAAAGTGATGCGTCAGATGTGGGGTTAGGAGCAGTATTGTCCCAGGTCTGGAACGGGGAAGAGCACCCAGTCATTTACCTCAGCAGGAAGTTGAAGTCCCATGAGGTAAATTACGCCACGGTTGAAAAGGAGTGTTTAGCGGTGAAGTGGGCTCTAGATTCCCTTCGGTACTATCTGCTAGGTAGGCACTTTGACATGGTTACGGATCACGCTCCGTTAAAGTGGATGGCTCAAAACAAGGAGACAAATAGAAGAGTGAATAGGTGGTTCCTGGCCCTACAGGAATTCAACTTCACAGTAAAGCATCGCCCTGGCGTTCAAATGGGGAATGTGGATGCTTTGTCTCGAGTACATGAATGCCTGATTGCTGGTGTTCCAACCCCAAGGTTAAAACAAGAGGGGGGGGTATGTGACAGCAGGAAGGTAAAGTCACCTGGTTGCATCCAGGGGGGTAGATATATTTCTCCCAGATTCAGGCTTTATGCTGACTTATACAACTAGGGAGGGAGTTGATGAAGCCCAGCTGAGGCTAGTGGGCTCATGGATGACTCATACCTCTAGGGAGAGGGCTGGGCGTCGTGCAGGCAGGGAGTTGATGAGACCAGCTGAAGCCTGTCAGTTCGTTTAAGGCCTCTATAAAAACTCCCAGCTTCATTAGATGTTAGCTCATGCCTGGACCCAGACCTGTGTGGACTGTCTAGGGAGAGTGAACCCCTGTGCGGTGAGGCAAAGCCTGTGTGGCTATTTGTTTGGACTTTTACTAAACCAGGGACTTAGGGACTAGGACAGCACCAGGCTGATCCCAGTTGTTAGTTTAGGAAACCTGCATGTTTAGTCAGAGGTCAAACTGACCAGGATTTATTTTGTTTATGTTTCTTTTTGGCTTTGCTGTGTTTTTGTCACTGTACATAGAGAAATAAACCGCACCTTTTGATTTTGAAAACCACAACCTCCGTCTGCTGGCCCTGTTTTTGTGTGGGGAGCCCAACCAGGGGGTCACACACACCCGCTACCGAGTTAACCCCCTCACACTACCTATAGTTTTCTGTCCCTAGAAAAAATGTTTTTTTAAAGCTGATTGATGATCAATGCTTTAGCACACTATAGCACAAGTAGAATTTCCCTCACTGTCCTTCCCTGTCCCTAGAAACAAGGATTATCACAGTGAAAGAAACTGACACTCTTTCTACCTATAGTTTTCTGTCCCTAGAAAAAATGTTTTTTTAAAGCTGATTGATGATCAATGCTTTAGCACACTATAGCACAAGTAGAATTTCCCTCACTGTCCTTCCCTGTCCCTAGAAACAAGGATTATCACAGTGAAAGAAACTGACACTCTTCCTACCTATAGTTTTCTGTCCCTAGAAAAAATGTTTTTTTAAAGACGGTTGATGATCAATGCTTTAGCACACTATAGCACAAGGAGAATTTCCCTCACTGCCCTTCCCTGTCCCTAGAAACAAGGATTATCACAGTGAAAGAAACTGACACTCTTCCTACCTATAGTTTTCTGTCCCTAGAAAAAATGTTTTTTTAAAGCTGATTGATGATCAATGCTTTAGCACACTATAGCACAAGTAGAATTTCCCTCACTGTCCTTCCCTGTCCCTAGAAACAAGGATTATCACAGTGAAAGAAACTGACACTCTTCCTACCTATAGTTTTCTGTCCCTAGAAAAAATGTTTTTTTAAAGATGGTTGATGATCAATGCTTTAGCACACTATAGCACAAGGAGAATTTCCCTCACTGTCCTTCCCTGTCCCTAGAAACAAGGATTATCACAGTGAAAGAAACTGACACTCTTCCTACCTATAGTTTTCTGTCCCTAGAAAAAATGTTTTTTTAAAGCTGATTGATGATCAATGCTTTAGCACACTATAGCACAAGTAGAATTTCCCTCACTGTCCTTCCCTGTCCCTAGAAACAAGGATTATTGCAGTGAAATAAACTGACACTCTTTCTACCTATAGTTTTCTGTCCCTAGAAAAAATGTTTTTTTAAAGCTGATTGATGATCAATGCTTTAGCACACTATAGCACAAGTAGAATTTCCCTCACTGTCCTTCCCTGTCCCTAGAAACAAGGATTATCACAGTGAAAGAAACTGACACTCTTCCTACCTATAGTTTTCTGTCCCTAGAAAAAATGTTTTTTTAAAGATGGTTGATGATCAATGCTTTAGCACACTATAGCACAAGGAGAATTTCCCTCACTGTCCTTCCCTGTCCCTAGAAACAAGGATTATCACAGTGAAAGAAACTGACACTCTTCCTACCTATAGTTTTCTGTCCCTAGAAAAAATGTTTTTTTAAAGATGGTTGATGATCAATGCTTTAGCACACTATAGCACAAGGAGAATTTCCCTCACTGTCCTTCCCTGTCCCTAGAAACAAGGATTATCACAGTGAAAGAAACTGACACTCTTCCTACCTATAGTTTTCTGTCCCTAGAAAAAATGTTTTTTTAAAGCTGATTGATGATCAATGCTTTAGCACACTATAGCACAAGGAGAATTTCCCTCACTGTCCTTCCCTGTCCCTAGAAACAAGGATTATCACAGTAAAACACACTGACACTCTCCCTACCTATAGTTTTCTGTCCCTAGAAAAAATGATTTTTTAAAGATGGTTGATGATCAATGCTTTAGCACACTATAGCACAAGGAGAATTTCCCTCACTGTCCTTCCCTGTCCCTAGAAACAAGGATTCGCACAGTAAAACACACTGACACTCTCCCTACCTATCCTTCTCTTTCCCTAAACTAAAGGAATCCAGGTTAAGCAAGAAAAAAAAATGTCACTGTCCCTGCCTATGCTTCTCTTTCCCTGCTCCGGAACACACTACACTAGGCCGCCGTGCTGGCGGCCTTTTATAGTGTGGGGCGTGTACTAAACACCCTCAGCAATAATTGGCCACAGGCATCCTGCCTGTGGCCAATCATTGCTCTCCTTGCTGCCGGCGCTGTGATTGGCCAAGCATGCGGGGTCACAGTGCATGCTTGGCCAATCACAGCGCCTGGATGACACTGCGATGGCGTAGTGCATTGTGGGCCGTTCGCGTCACTCGAATTAGGCGCGAACGGCCCAAATCGTTCGATCTTCGTCGAACGATCGAACAGCCGATGTTCGAGTCGAACGTATGTTCGACTCGAACACCGAGCTCATCCCTACTCAGGATGAACCATCCATGCAACCAATTAAAATCTGGCATTTTTCCAGTGCAGGTTCGAGTGCAGGTTCGAAGGTCAATGGAAGAATCAGACTGCTACAGAAAACTCAGACATTTTACCTTTCACATACTCTGATAAAAGACATGTAACACCAGTATGCGATAAAGCTAAACTACATCCCAATAGCTAACTACACATGTGAAATACATGTGATAGAAATATTGTAAATAAATGCCACCCCAGGATGTTTATATACCCCTGCCAGGTCTGGAAGAAACACATACAGTGAGGAAAATAATTATTTGATCCCCTGCAGATTTTGTAAGTTTGCCCACTTACAAAGAAATTAAGGGTTACTGTTTTTTACTATAGGTGTATTTTAAATAATAGAGACAGAATATCAACCAAAAATCCAGAAAAAAACACATAAAACAAATGCTATAAATTAAGTTGCAGTTCAGTGAGTAAAATAAGTTATTGATCCCTAAGCAAAGCATGACTTGATTACTTTGTGGAGAAACCCTTTTTGGCAAGTACAGAGGTAAGACGTTTCTTGTAGTTGGTGACCAGGTTTGCACACATCTCAGGAGGGATTTTGGTCCACTCTTCTTTACAGATCTTCTCTAAATCCTTAAGGTTTCTTGGCTGTCTCTTGGCAACTCGAAGTTTCAGCTCCCTCCATAAATTTTCTGTAGGATTAAGGTCTGGAGACTGGCAAGGCCACTCCATGACCTTAATGTGCTTCTTCTTGAGCCACTCCTTTGTTGCCTTGGTGGTATGTTTTGGGTCATTGTCATGATGGAAGACCCATCTTCAGTGTTCTGGCTGAGGGAAGAAGGTTCTCATCAATGATTTTACAATACATGGCCATGTCCATTGGCCCCTCAATGGGGCAAAGTTGGCATGCACCTTTGGCAGAGAAACAGCCCCAAAGCATCATGTTTCCACCTCTGTGCTTGACTGTAGGGATGGTGTTCTTAGAGTCATAGTCAGCATTTTGTTTCCTCCAAACACGGCAAGTCGAGTTAATGCCAAAAAACCCACTTTTGGTCTCATCTGACCACAGCACTTTCTCACAATCCTTTTTTTAATCATTTAGATGTTCATTGGCATGACTGTACATGTGCCTTCTTGAGGAGGGGGACTCGCTGAGTTTGGAGGAAGAAAAATGATGACTATGCCCCCAAGAGCACCATCCCTACAATCAAGCACAGAGGTGGAAACATTATGCTTTGGGGCTGTTTCCCTGCTATAGGTACAGACTTTGCTGCATTGAGGGGCCAATGGATGGGGCCATGTATTGTAAAATCTTGGATAAGAACTTTCTTCCCTCAGCTAGAACACTGAAGATGGATCATGGATGGGTCTTTCAGCATGACAATGACCCAAAACAAAGGAGTGGCTCAAGAAGGAGCACATTAAGGTCATGGAGTGGCCTAGCCAGTTCCAGACCTTAATCCTATAGGAAATGTATGAAGGGAGCTGAAACTTCGAGTTGCCAAGCGATAGCCAAGAAACCTTAAGGATTTAGAGAAGATCTGTAAAGAAGAGTGGACCAAAATCCCTCCTGAGATGTGTTCAAACCTGGTCACTTATTACAAGAAACGCCTTACCTCTGTGCTTGCCAACAAGGGTTTCTCCATCATTTACCAAGTCATGTTTTGCTTGGGGATCAAATACTTATTTTACTCACTGAACTGCAACTCAATTTATATAACAATTTATAACATTTGTATCATGTTTTTTTCTGGATTTTTGGCTGATATTCTGTCTTTATCATTTAAAATCCACCTATGATAAAAATTGTAGAACCTTAATTTCTTTGTAAGTGGGTAAACTTTCAAAATCTGCAGGGGATCAAATAATGATTTTCCCCACTGTAAAACACACCAATATTCAGGGAAGAATACACATGACTCTTATATTTAGAAAAAAATTGACTATCACTTTTAAAGCTCTTATATGTATACACTATATTGTCAAAAGTATTGAGGCGCCTGCCTTTTTTATGCACATAAACTTTAATGGCATCCCAGTCTTAGTCCGTAGGATTCAATGGTCCACCCTTTGCAGCTTTAACAGCTTCAACTCTTCTGGGAAAGCTGTTCACAAGATTTAGGAGTGTGGCCTCGTACACACGACCGATTTTCTCGGCAAGAACCAGCAAGAAACTTGCTGGCAGAGAGGTCTTGCCGAGTAAATCGGTCGTGTGTACGCTGCTAGCGGGTTTCTCGTCGAGAAAACCGACAAGAAACCTCGACGAGAAAATAGAGAACCTGCTCTCTATTTTCTCGTTGAGATTCTCCTCGGCATGTTTCTCGACGAGAAAAGTGAGTGTGTGTACACTTACCTGTCCGCCCGGAAGCCCGCGCATGTTCGAAATGAATTCGACGCATGCGCGGTAGCTTCCTAGGCATACGTAGGGTATACCAAGATGGCGGACGACGGCATTGAATGTGACGAGCGCATGCTCGACGTAGTCGATGACGTCACCGCGTACACTCCTTTCAAAGAACCACGGGTTCTTTGAAACGAGCGTGTGTACACTCGGCCGGGACAAGTTTCTTGTCCAAGAATCTCGTCAAAAAAAACGACATGTTTTTTTCAACGAGAATCTCGGCCGTGTGTACGAGGCCTGTGTCTTTGGGAATGTCTGACCATTTTTCCAGAAGCCCATTTGTGAGGTCAGACACTGATGTTGGAGAGAAGGCCTGGCTCGCAGTCTCCGCTCTAATTTATCCCAAAGGTGTTCTATCGGGTTGAGGTCAGGACTCTGTGCAGGCCAGTCAAGTTCCTCCACACCAATCTCGCTCATCCATGCCTTTATGGACCTTGCTTTGTGCACTGGTGGGCAGTCATCCCCAAACTGTTCCCACAAAGTTGGGAGCATGAAATTGTCCAAAATGTCTTGAGATGCTGACGCCTTAAGAATTTACTTCACTGGAACTAAGGGGCCAAGCCCAACCCCAAGAAAACAACCCCACACCATAATCCCCCCTCCACCAAATGATTTGGACTAGTGCACAAAGCAAGGTCCATAAAGACATGGATGAGCGAGTTTGGGGTGGAGGAACTTGACTGACCTGCACAGAGTCCTGACCTCAACCCCATAGAATACCCTTGGGATAAATTAGAGCGGAGACTGTGAGCCAGGCCTTCTCGTCCAACATCAGTGCCTGACCTCACAAATGCGCTTTTGGAAGAATGGTCAACCATTCCCATAGACACACTCCTAAACCTTGTGGATAACCTTCCCAGACGAGTTGAAGCTGCAAAGTGTGGGCCAAGTCAATATTGAACCCTACAGACTAAGATTGGGATGCCATTAAGGTTCATGTGTGTGTAAAGGCAGACATCCCAATACTTTTGACAATATAGTGTATGTACTTTGATTGCCTGGAGTTCTACCCTAGATTTTTATTTTTTTTGCACTAAGGCTCTATATTGATTTTCATTGTGCTCAACAGGAAAGGTGTCCCTTTCCCTGTATTTGGGCTAATTTGGGGATGTCCGAATAACGAGCAAAACAAAAATAACTCAAAATAAATAATAAATAAAATAAATTGACATGAGTTCAGGTTATATTCACCTGGAAAGAAAACATTTAAAAACTTTTCATGAATATATGTTATTGCAGAGTGAAGCTGTGACATAAAAGTGTACTCAAAAACAGAACTGATTTGCTATTTTTCTTCTACATGTAGAATGTTTACACTAGTAGATCTATAGAAGAAAAAACTTCAATACTTCAGCCTATTTCAACAAACATATATAAGCTAGTTTGGACAATTTGAATGTTTGATGAATAATGACACCACTTCATTTATTTTGGGGATCTTCATAATTTGATGGATGACATCCAGGCTTTGAAGTGATGCAGTTGCTAAGGAGATGAGAGTCAGTTGCTAGGGAACAGGACCATCTAGTCGGTTTACAGAATAAAGCCACTGTAGAAACAATCGAATACATAAAAGATGGTTAAATGCTAGTGGAAAGAACTGCATACTATTCCCAAATAGAAATGAATACAGTAAAAGGAAATAAGCATCCATCCTTTGAACAGAGCTGCAATTGAAACCAAGACAATGTTTAGCTGGTTTATTTACAGCAAAATGATGATATCTCTGAGGACTGTTATCAGTTACTGGGTGGGAGATTTGTCAGTATGAATTTCTAGATTACATAATTCATTGCAATTGTTAATATGAAAAATAATCAATACTATCTTAGCCTTTCAGAAACTCCGTTTGTGATGTCATGGGTTAAGGCTGCATTCTCTGCGATGTCACTGGTCCTGTGATAATGGATGAAGTGCATTCTAAAGACATCACCAGTCCCTAGTAAACAGGCCATATTCTTATCAATCCAAAAATTGTGTTGCGCTAATCTTCTTAAACCAACTATATATAACTTATGTGATCAAAATATAAAACTCCCGTGCATAAATATAATGTAATCTATATTACTAGTGTAGCGATACCCCCAGTTAAGAGGGCTGCCTTGATTGTTTTGGGCCTTGTAGTGCACCGCTGTCAACCCCTGGCAATCGGCTCTAACCTCTCGTGGCACAGTTAGTAAAGGGGATGATAAAATTTCAATCACTCTAATATTCTCTATGACACAATCCCACAGTAAGGCACACAGTAATGGTATAGCACAGTAAACGACACTGACAACCAGTATACTTAACTCTAATATTTTACTGTTAATAAAGATTTGGATAATAAACAATCATGCAATGACATTTGCAGAGCCCTGCAATGTAAGTACACTTGTGAAGCAGCAAACGTTCAATAATATAGCATACACGTTATCAGACCCCGCTGCAGCTATCCTCCCTCGTGGACAATATGGCGCCCAGAAATGTCCTATACTACCCAGTCAGGCCTGACTATGATTTGGGTATAGTTCTGTGGAAGAAATCTTCGCTAGCAAATACGGTGGTGCACTTTAAGAACAATTGTAATCCAACAAAGTAACGATGATCGGTAACTTTATAATGCCAGGGAGACTGATAGCTCAGTTCTGTAGATAGTCTACTCAAAGTGTAACTGCAATCACTGTGGTGGCCCTGAATACAGTCAGTGGGCCTAAAGATACTGTGGTGTAGTTCTGAGCAGGTGCTCTCTCACCCAACCGGACTAGTCCTTGTCCGTTACTTCCGTTACTGTGACTCGCTTCACAGTGTTCACGACACCCGGGTCTTCGGTCCTCCTGATGACAGCACTCAGCAACAGGATCAGACGCTCCGCAGGCTCCTCGGTGGAGCGGAAGGCTCTTTGGAAAAGCACAAGGCCCAGGCTTCAGGCCTTGTGCTCACAGTAGATCAGCAGATTGCTGGGAGGGCGGTGTCCAAGGAGAAAGAACTGGGGCCCGCCTCCCTCTTATAAAGTCCACCCCAGCAGTCTTTGCACAGGGCAATGCACCCTGGGTGCCTCAAGGTGTACTGGGTACTGTAGTCTCTGGGGAATTAAAGGGCAATACCCCGCTACACTAGCATAACATGATTTTACTAAACATCCTTTATCATGGCAGAAATGGGTGACTATATTACTAAATGGAATAGTGCAATGTTGAAATAAAAGTCCTCTATATTTCAGTGAAATACAAAAAATAAATATCAAAACAGTCTTTCAATTGGTAATCTGTCTTCATGCAAAACTTCCTTGTGTATGTCCCCTTGTAGTGCTAATGTTCAATTGAACTCATGCTCCTCCACGATAAGATGTGCTCTCACCCGATAGCGTGTGACCTTACAACTAAGTAAGGGCAAAAAACAATTTTTTGTCCTGCCCAGGACTTATAGATGAAACTCTCAAGTCCTCCTTCTTCCTCCTAATTGCTCCTGCATCACTTTCCTCATAACATATCACATGTAGCCATAGCCATAGGGATAAGGAAGAAAGTGGCAACAATAGTGCTTATACCGTTATACCATTATCACCATTCCATATGGTGTGGAAGGTGATGCACCTTCCTGCTTTTTGTCCTCCCTGACTGCGAGAAACACTGAAATCTGAAAATACCCTGGGAGGAGAAAGATGTTTGGAAAGAGATCACAAATGACAAGGAACCCAGATTGACTGTGGCTAGGAGAGATGGAGTAGCCAGCTCTCCTAGCTGCAGTCAATCTGGGTTGAGTGAGTTATAGACCTGTTCCCTTAGGGCCTGTCCATGGGGAGCCCATGGTTGCAGAGTAGGAGGAGTCATCGGCTCTGTTGCTTTTATGGAGGAGCTGGTTCTGGGTGGATTAGCTGGAGAGGAGGTTGTGTCGTTTGGTGCTTTCCCAGTGCTGGAAGACCTAATGCCAGAGAAGGAGTTAAGATATCCTGTGGGTCACGGCAGAGAAGTATTTCCCTGCTGTTTGCGTCATTTCAGGAATGGAGCTGCAGTTGGAGGCCGCCTTGGAGCTAGGAGATGCTCCGGGAGCTTTTTGTAGAGCCCCATTGGCCCAGGAAGGTGAAGAACATCATCTTTATCAGAGAGTTTCCAACCAGCTTGTGTGCCCTGGTAATGGTAGTGAAGAAGCCTGATAGTGATGAGGAGCTGGTGAAAGCTATGATAGTGGGACAGGTACCTCATTCTTACTTGCCTCCTAGTTGGGGGCGTGGGTGCCTATCACAGCCCCACAGGTATCTGGTTGTATACAGGGCTGTCTTTAAGGCAGGGCAAAAGGGGCAGCTGCCCTGGGCCCTGTCATTGTTGTGGGGCCCAAAGCAGCTGCCTCATACTTGCCAACTATCCTAGTTTAAATTCCCTTGTCCCTTGAAGTCCTTTGCTGTGTCCTGATATCTCAGTGCTGCTACTAATGCTGCCCAGCTCTGCCCTATTGTTGTGTACGGATGACTCAACTGCAGACCCTGTGTTTACATGTATATAACCATCATTCATATGTAAATAACTGGAACATTAATATGTAACTAGTGGCGGCATTCATATTTAAATAGCTGAGGTCGGCGGCATTAATATGTAAATAAAGGTGGCATTCATATGTATATCATGCTCCACTGCCGTGAAGAAATTATGTGCTGTAACCTTTGGCAACCAATCAGTGAGCAGTATTACTGTACAGTAATCTCTAGCAACCAATCAACAACAAGAAATCATGTGCTGTAACCTCTAGCAACTAATCAGTGAGCCGGAATGTGTGCTGTAACCTATAGCAACCAGTCAGTAAGTGGTAATGATATGCTGTAACCTCTGGCAACCAATAGCAATCACTGCCTGATCTGATACAGTAAACTGATTGTAAGTCTAACTGATATTTATTGTATGTCTCAGAGCAGGTGGAGAGCAAAATTGCATGGGGGGCCCCAAGAATTTTTTTGCCCAGGGTCCAATTAACATTAAAGACGGCTCTGGTTGTATAAGAACAGTACAGGCTGGATTTCCTGTATGTTCCCGAGGCCCAGTTTTGGATCATTGAGGCAGAACAGCAAGATATTTATAAAAACTGCCATGTGGAAACACCTACAAGTGCCAAAGTACATGCGAACTCTGGCCAGGGACTCTGCTAAAATACTTGAATACCATCAATGCTATACCATATGGAACTATTGCACACATTTTTGCATGGACAAGGTGGTGCTGTTCCAGCTTGGAGGGGACAATCTTTGTTACTATGTGCCCTGACAACATTTGGTTACTGGGGAATAGAGGGACTTTCCTGAACCCCAGCTATTATATGTAAAACCCCTCTGACTGGTTGATAAGGAGCTGTAGTTGTTGATGTTCATACTATGTAGTGTATGTGTTTTTGTACTATGTTGTTTGTAACTGTTCAAATACTCAGCTAGGTATTATTCCTGTATATGGAAAATGTTTACTCTTTTTATGATGCATAGATTTTGTATTAAAATATTACAATTTCTTTACTTCCAGCATTGTGGTATCGTTGGCACTGGGACATGCCAATGTTAACAGTGGGGTACTGTAAGAATGGGATAGTGTCCTTTTTCGGGAAACCCCTCCCCTGGGTGAGGCTATCTTAGTCCCTTATAATCTAAAGCTTGGGGCAGAGAGTGATGGGAAAAGGCTACCCCTAGTATACTGTATATGTAAGTGTAGCGGGGTCTCCTTTAAGGCCCCGGGACTACGTTACCCAAAACCCCGTTTGGCACCTAGGGTACATTTTCGCCACGCAGAGACTCATGGGTGGGACTATATAAGAGGAGGGCGAGGCTGAGTTCGGCCTCTTTGGACACCGCGCTGCTATCAACAGGTCTTCCCGTGTAGATCCGCGGCAGTACAGGGCCTGAAGCCAGGGCCTTGCACAACTTCCAGAGAGCCTTCCACCCCACTGCGAGCCTGGGTGGCATCCGACTTCTCCAAGTTGCTGACATCAGTTGGACCAGGGACCCGGCCGTTGCAGACGCTGTGTGCGGAGACACAGTCGTGGAAGTCCCGGACTGGGATCGCGTCCGGAGTGGTGAGCGAGCACCTGCTCAATCCAAAAAAATACTTTACTCTGATTACGCCTAGAGACTGCCTTGGCCCACCAAGTTTTATCTGTTATTCCACCGGAGACTAGTAACAGAACTGGGTCGAGTAGTCTCCGGTGAAGTGTTCTTCTATTACCTATCGTGTGGATTACAAATACTGTTTCTTTCTATATGTGCACCACCGTTCAAGCTGCATGCGAAGAAATTGTTCCCCAAGAGACTAAGTTATATCTGAGTCAGGCCTGACCAGGAGTTAAAACTTTTTGTTGCTGCGCCATAAGGGCGCATAGATAGGGATAGCTGCACTTGGCGGGTAATCGCCAGCATCCTCAGTGTGTACTATATTTACCGTTGCAGGGCTCTGCAGACAATATATGTGTTATGTGTTAATCTATGCCTTTTACACAAAAGTAAACTAGTTATACTTTAACACTTCGCCCTCAGTGTGTTATCATTGTGCATATATTGCTAGATTGTGATAAGATAACAACCCTGAGGCCTCGTACACACGACCGAGTTTCTCGGCAAGAACCAGCAAGAAACTTGCTGGCAGAGATGTCTTGCCGAGAAATTCGTTCATGTGTATGGTTTCTCGTCAAGAAAACCGACAAGTAATCTCGACGAGAAAATAGAGAACCTGCTCTCTATTTTCTCGTCGAGATTCTCGTTGGCATGTTTCTCGACGAGAAAAGTGAGTGTGTGTACACTTACCTGTCCTCCCGGAAGCCCGCACATGTTCGAAATGAATTCGACGCATGCGCGGTAGCTTCCTAGGCATAGGTAGGGTATACCAAGATGGCGGCGACGGCATCGAATGTGACGAGTGCATGCTCGTCGTAGTCGATGACGTCACCGTGTACGCTCCATTCAAAGAACCGCGGGTTCTTTGAATCGAGCGTGTGTACACTCGGCCGGGACAAGTTTCTTGTCCAAGAATCTCGTCGAAAAAAACGACATGTTTTTTTCGACGAGAATCTCGGCCGTGTGTACGAGGCTTTAGACTAACTGTGCCAGAGTGGGTCGAGTAGATTGCCGGGGGTTGGCAGTGCTGTTTTTAGGGCCCAAAACAAATCCAGCGGCTCTCTTAACTGGGGGTAGCACTACATAAGCTTGTAGCCTTAGGAACTGAAAGTGGTTGTAAAGGCTGAAGGTTTTTTACCTTCATGCATTCTATGCATGAAGGTGAAAAATCTTTAGTGTGTAGCTGCCCACTCAGCCCCCCTAATAAATACCTAAACCCAATCTCGATCCAGCGTTATGCACTAGAGCTGAGGCTCTCCCGGATCTCTCCATCCTGATTGGCTGATATGCAGCAGCAGGAGCCAATTGCAGCACAGTTTCAATCACGGCCAGTGAGTTGGGAGCAAAGGGTGGGGCTGAGCCACGCTCTATGTGTCTTAAGGACACAGAGAGCCAGCTTAGGAGCGAGCATGCATGAGTGCCCTCTTACCAAGAGCCTTGATATGGGGGCACTCTGCAAGGGGGAGGGGCCCAGAGTGCCAGCAGGGGACCCAAGAAGAGAAGGATTGGGGCTACTCTGTGCAAAACATATGCACAGAGTTGGTGAGTATGACTTGTTTGTTATGGGCACTTACTATGAGGATAATGGAAGAGTTGAGCGGCCACCCTATGTTAGCCTTTTTCAACCAGGCTGCCTTCAGGTTTTTTTAGGGGGGCCTTGGCAAATGCCTAAAATTTGCCAAACTTTGTATACAAGCCAGTGGGTGGATTAAGCCTGCCTTTTAGATACACAAAGCCACAGGTTTTCATAGTGGACCATTACAACCTTCTAGCAGCCACTGTAACAACCAATTATGTCATCAGTTAATAAGAATGATATTGGGTGCCTGCACAGCATCCTTATTTGCCCCTCCCCTACCCCTGTCTGTCAGCATTGGGGTCATAATAGTGAGGGAGAGAAACTGAGGGAGATGGTAAACACTGGAATACTAGTCAGTACCAGTGTGCAGAGGTGTGTTTGCATTTTGAAGAATAAATCACCTCTAACATTGTGTGTCCTACTTGTGTGGATGTTGCTGCGAAATTGCTGTAAAACTATTAGTTTCGTTTTCTACATTTTAGAATGGGGAGGCCTCGTGATTGTGCAGAATTTTAAAGGGTGCCTTAGCTGAAAGAAAGTGGAGAAACACTGCCCTACAGTATGTTATTGTTGAACTTACACTGTGCAAATATTTATTGATGTCAGAACAAAGGGGCAGAAGTGAAGGATGTAATAACTAAGAACTGTTCTTCATTATGATTCTGCTATAGTGAAAATGCTAAAAGGCAATGTGTGTACATTCCTTATTTCGGGAGGTGGGCCTTGGGCCAAGTGAATGTGAGTGGCCAAAGATGGTGCAAATTCTCATCCCCCATCCCTGTGCAGGAGGACGATGGGAGGGGGCTTGGCCAGCATGGATGCTGCTGGTGATGAATCAGAGCCCTGCTTACAGATAGATAGATTATAGGTAGATAGATAGGTAGATAGCAGCGGCTAGTGCTCAAATTTTTTGGGGGGCGCAAACAAACTGAAAAAAAAATCATCAATTGCCGCCACTGTGCCCATTAAACGCAGCCACTGTGCTCAAACGCCACCAGTTTGCCCCCTCAAATACAGCCAGTTTCCCCTCAAATGCAGCCAGTTTGTCCCCAAATGCAGCCAGTTTCCCCCCAAATATAGCCAGTTTGTCCCCAAATGCAGCCAGTTTGTCCCCAAATACTGCCAGGTTCCCCCCAAATACAGGCAGTTTCCCCCCAAATGCAGCCAGTTTGTCCCCAAATACAGCCAGTTTGTCCCCAAATACAGCCAGTTTGTACCCAAATGCAGCCAGTTTGTCCCCAAATGCAGCCAGTTTTTCCCCAAATGTAGCCAGTTTCCCCCCAAATACAGCCAGTTTGTCCCCAAATGCAACCAGTTTGTCCCCAAATACAGCCAGTTTGTCCCCAAATGCAGCCAGTTTCCCCCCAAATACAGCCAGTTTGTCCCCAAATACTGCCAGGTTCCCCCCAAATACAGCCAGTTTGTCCCCAAATGCAGCCAGTTTGTCCCCAAATGCAGCCAGTTTGCCACCAAATGCAGCCAGTTTCCCCCCAGCCCTGCACTTACCTTCCTTGGGTCAGCGCCATCCTTCTTCCATCCTCGATGTCTTCTCCCACCGCTGGCTCTGATAGGCACTTCCAAATACCAACCAGCCGCTGTTATTCAGATGGCCGGTGCTCAACAGGGGGCCGGCCATGTGAATAGTGGGTGGCAGCGGCGGCGACAATACATAGGTTCATGCATTTGATTAATTTGATTAATTTATGCAATATCTGTTACGGTGACACCCTTCACTCAAAGTCCATCTATTCTCCTTCTCTGTGTTTTTATATGTATAATAGGGGTGGAGGGTGTGTCACTGTGGTGGTAGTCAGGTCAAATCTTTTCTTCTTCTTTTCTTTTTCTGAAATAATAAGTAGCTAATAATAACTATTACTAACTATTAAATTATAGGTAATGGAATTTCCTTAAAAATTTGCCTGTTTATGAACGTAACAAATACGAATTTACCTGAAGATACGAATTATCCGAAATAACAAATGCTGCATCTTAATAAATGGAATGTAAAAAAATAATAATACATAATAATAATAATAATACGTTTTTATTATTATTTATTATTATTAATTTGTTAAGCTCCATTTGTTTAGATGCGGCATTCGTTTTTTCAGGTAATTCGCAACTTCGGATAAATTTGTAATCGTTACATTGACTAACAGCCAAATTTGAAAGGAAATTCGAATACCTATAATTTAATAGTTAGTAATAGTTAATATTCGTTTGTTTTTTATTTCGGATTTTTTAATTTTCGCATTTTCGGATCTTCGGATTTTCATTCTTATTTTCGGATTTTCATTCTTTTGAATTGTCAGATTTTTTGAATTTATGTATTTTCGAATTTACTGAAAAATGTGTTAACCACTTCATTACCGGGTGATTGTCATATGACGTCCGAAGGAGGGATCTCCCATCCTGGACGGGCGTCATATGACGTCATGGGCTTCCCGGCCGTCTAGGGGGCGTGCACGCCGTGTCGCTCGGGACCCGGTGCGCGTGCCTGTCGGCCTCGATGTCCTCCGGGTACCCGCGATTGCCTGTGAACACAGCAGGACCGTGGATCTGTGTGTGTAGACATGTAGAACGTGTATCGGGGTGGGCTCCCCTGGATACAGCGAAGTCACGAACAAGGAAAACAACTCCACCACCAGCTCTTGTTAAAACTGAATTTTACTTAGATGCGGTATTGAACCCAACCGCCAATTCTGAGAACATGCAATAAATTTACAGACACCCAGCCCGAAGGCTGAGACCCTTATGCTGCACAGCGCGGCGCCCTACGTAGGATGCAGGAGAAAGACAAAGTAATTTGCCTATTGGTGGGCACAACCAAACCACCACACCTTACCTGTTAATACCCTAAAAACAACACAAGAATAACTGTATGGGTGTGTGGTGCGGGCTAGCCTGCGGTGCAGCACAACAGTTTACAAACTTACAAAGCTCAACCGTATTTCCCCCTCCCTTAACTGGTGTTGTACCATGCGTCTGCGTGTTCCTCCTGAGCACAACGCGAGTCTATCTTGAGTTTGTAGAAAGTTCATCAGCTCTCCAATTGTGAAGTGTCACTTTAGGTTATGGAGTCCCTGTAGTGAACAGTAGCAACACTTGTGGCCTGACACAAACAGAGACCCTACTAACTATCTACAGGCCTGGTCTCAGTCTCTAGGCGCCAACAAAGTAATGGGTTGCGTGCACGATCTTACCAACCCGGGTCTGCTCTGCATCCGCTGGTGACTCTGACCGGAACAAAATGTCTCTCCAACAAGTATGTGGTCCCGCAGTGTATATTATTTTGTTCCTCAGCTCTCATCCGTCTTCCTGCAAGCAATTCCTTGTTCCTCTGGACAGGACACCCAAACACCTTTATAAAGTGTTTACAGACCGCATCCGCGGCCGACTCTGCCGTCTGGACTCTGGTGGGTACAGCCACCGCATACTTGGTGAAATGCTCTGTCATGACTAGACAGTATGAGTGTCCTGAGGTAGAGTACCCAATCTGTACATAATCGATCATAAGAAGCTCTAGGGGCGCTGAGGTCCGGATGGCCTGAAGAGGAGCCCGTTGTTCAGTACTCTTGCTCAACCCACAGGGTCGACACTTAAGACATGCCTCAGTCACCATGTCTGCCAGATCAGGACAGTATACCAGCCATTGAAGCCACTTGAACGTTTTCTCACTCCCGAAATGGGCTCCCCTTTCATGAGCTTCCCGGGCGGCCTCCGGTCCCCATGACATGGGGATGACAATCTAATGCCGGTACTGCAACTCTGACTGTAAGTATATGGTCCGACACAGGAGGCCCTGGGTAACAGTCAGCTTATCTCACTGCCTCAACAACTTTTGGCTCTCTGGAGTCAGACAGGCCCGGTCTTCTGGCCA
Source organism: Rana muscosa (assembly GCA_029206835.1). Lineage (NCBI taxonomy): Eukaryota > Metazoa > Chordata > Amphibia > Anura > Ranidae > Rana > Rana muscosa. The sequence goes on along the minus strand of CM055125.1, from coordinate 224,227,808 downwards.
AGGCCAGATTTTAGTCCAGACCCATTTTCTCACTTTCCACAGGTCTGGGCAGCCATTCTGAACTCTCTCCCAATCAGCCAACGTCTTGCCTAGCAACATGTGCATCCCGGACGTCACCCCACTTGAATGTGCCACGTCCTGGAACATGGGTACTCGACCAAGGTCAGGAGTTTCAGTGTCCTCTAACTCCTCATCAGCATTCCGATTAGATAACCTAACATGGACTTGGGAGAGTGCATCAGCGTTGCCGTTCTCCCTTCCTGACCGAAACTTGATGCGGTATTGCTACTTAGAAATTCGAGCCAACCACCTCTGCTCCAACGCACCAAGCTTGGCATTCTCCAGATGCTCCAGATGCGCTAACGGGATGTTGTCTGTCATCACGGTCACCTCTGCACCTGTCAGGTACTCCACGAACCTTTCGGTCATGGCCCACACCAGTGGCAGTAGTTCCAATTTAAAGGAGCTATAGTTGTCAGGGTTGCGCTCCGACTCTCTCAGAGACCGGCTGCCATAGGCAATGACTCTTTCACGTCCATCCTGAGCTTGTGATAACACGGCCCCCAAGCCATGTAGGCTCCCGTCAGTGTACAGCAGGAATGGGGTGTCGAACCGCGCATAAGCCAGTATCGGGGCACTGGTCAGCGCCTGCTTCACTGCCTCGAAGGCCTCTTGTTGCCGGGGTCCCCACTCGATGTGCTCTTCCTCTCTCTCAACAGCGGCTAGGTAGACATTATAGAACGTCATGTCGGGCGACATCCGGGTCATCTCTTGCAATTTGTCCCGTAAGAACTTGTTGGAGAGCCCCACTATGAACTGGTCTCGTAGTAGCCGGTCCACCCCCCGGAAGGCTCCCATGGCCTCGGGGTCTCGCCGCTGCATTTCACTTAACATCTCCTGTAGGGCATTGGAGTACTGCATCAGGGTCTCACCCCCTCTGTTGAAGAAGTGGCTCCGCAACTGTACCACTTTGGTGCGCCCCCCTGTGGGCTTTCTCCAGAAGGGAGAATATTTTCTCTAGGGTGTCTCTCTCGGATTCGGGCCTCACCATCACTGTCCGTCTGAGGTCACCCTCTAGAGCCCCCAACGCAACCTCTGCCCGTAGCTCGGGGGTCAGGTTACACATCCTAACTGCACTTTGCACCCTTTCAGTCCAGTCCTGCAACGTCCTGTTTTTACCGTCAAATTTTGGCAGGTGACGCAACAGCGCCCCCACAGGGTAATACCCTACTGGGGCAGACATGGCGGGGCAAGTTGGCCTTGCAGTGGCGCACCCTGAGCTGGGTCCTGGACCGGCGCCAATGGCGCCGGGGGAGGGTCTCCCGCCGCGTTCCCATCCATAACGGTCGCTGTATCCTGCCGACTACGCCAACATGTAGAACGTGTACCGGGGTGGGCTCCCCAGGATACAGCGAAGTCACGAACAAGGAAAACAACTCCACCACCAGCTCTTGTTAAAACTGAATTTTACTTAGACGCGGTATTGAACCCAACTGCCAATTCTGGGAACATGCAATAAATTTACAGACACCCAGCCCGAAGGCTGAGACCCTTATGCTGCACAGCGCGGCGCCCTACGTAGGATGCAGGAGAAAGACAAAGTAATTTGCCTACTGGTGGGCACAACCAAACCGCCACACCTTACCTGTTAATACCCTAAAAACAACACAAGAATAACTGTATGGGTGTGTGGTGCGGGCTAGCCTGCGGTGCAGCACAACAGTTTACAAACTTACAAAGCTCTACCATATTTCCCCCTCCCTTAACTGGTGTTGTACCATGCGTCTGTGTGTTCCTCCTGAGCACAGCGCCAGTCTATCTTGAGTTCTCCAATTGTGAAGTGTCACTTTGGGTTATGGAGTCGCTGTAGTGAACAGTAGCAACACTTGTGTCCTGACACAATCAGAAACCCTACTAACTATCTACAGGCCTGGTCTCAGTCTCTAGGCGCCAACAAAGTAATGGGGTGCGTGCACGATCTTACCAACCCGGGTCTGCTCTGCATCCGCTGGTGACTCTGACCGGAACAAAATGTCTCTCCAACAAGTATGTGGTCCCGCAGTGTATATTGTTTTGTTCCTCAGCTCTCATCCGTCTTCTTGCCAGCAATTCCTTGTTCCTCTGGACAGGATCAAGATCTTGGACACAAGTAACTTCACTCAGCTGCAGTTCTGGTCACTGAAGTCTGTTTCCACACCTGGATGTTGTAGGATTCTCTGCACACAGTCCTCAGAACAAACTCCTTCTCAAAATGTCTGCCTGCTCGCTACGCACTTTCTTTCTCTCTCTCTCTCTCTCTCTTGAATCTCTGTCCATACAGCCCGTTATACTACAGTTCTCCTCTCACTTTCTTTCCTGTGTGGCACAGCACTGATTTGTGTACAGCGTCTCCATGGCTAGAGCCCGTTATCTGTGTCAGGAAAAAACAGCGGCATCTTGTGGCCAAACAGCAGAATGACAGTTAAAGATTTAATTTTAAACAGACAGTGTTCAGACAATGAGAGCTGCTTCCCATCTTACAAACACACAGATCCACGTCCTGTCAGGGGAGAAGAGACAGATCGTGTGTTCCCAGTACAGAGGAACACCGATCGGTCTCCTCCCCTTGTGAGTCCCCTACAGTTAGAATCACTCCCTAGGAAACACAGTTAACCCCTTGATCACCCCCTTGTGTTAACCCCTTCCCTGACAGTCACATTTACACAGTAATCAGTGCATTTTTAAAGGCATTGATCGCTGTACAAATGGGAATGGTCCCAAAAATGCGTCAAAAGTGTCCGATATGTCCGTCGCAATGTCACAGTCACAATAGAAATCGCAGATCACCACCATAACTAGTAAAAATTTAGGGCTGTTACTGATTAAAAATTTTGTGTTCGATTAATCGATTTTTTTTTATTATCGATTAATCGACTAATTTCGATTAATTATAATGCACATAGATCCTACTTTTAGCTGATCTCCTTGCAGGCTGATTCCCAGTGCAGCTACCAACCACTGGAAAAATCGATAGAAGGATACAAAAAACACACAAAGGCAGCGCTCGATGGGAATAGCATTAAAACTTTTATAGTCTTCAAGTAGATAACAAAATAAATATTGCACTGGAGATAAAATCGATGTAGCTACATAAATTGTAAAAATGGTGTGAGCAATACCAAACGGTAGCAAAAGCAGTCATAAAAACATGTAGCTAAGTATGATACTGGTATAAAAATGTGTACAACGATACCACTGCTGAATCCAGATGAGAAGGGGCTAACATCAGTCCATCAGCATGTAGATGTCCCGTGAAGGGCACTATCACAACTCCCAGTGGATGGCTGTAGAATCCCAGGTTGATAGAGGGAAGTGATAGAGGGAAGTGTAACAGCCCTTGCGTGTGGCAGATAGTAAGGTCCCGCCGGCATGCAGATATGAAGGCACAGCAAAGGAGCCCTTCAGAGGGACACGGCAAGCCCCGCCGGTGTCTGTAACATCACCGGATCTCCCTGAAGACCCGGAAGCCGGGGGAGAGGTGTGTACCGATCAAAAGAATTGTAATCGATCAAAAGAATTTTGATCGATCAAAACAATTAATCGATTAATCGAGGAATTAATAGTTAATTTCCACAGCCCTAAAAAAAATTAAATAAATAAAAATGCCATAAATCTATCCCCTATTTTGTAGACGCTATAACTTTTGCGCAAACCAATCAATATACGCTTATTGCGATTTTTTTTTTACCAAAAATATGTAGAAGAATACATATCGGCCTAAACTGAGGAAAATTTTATTTTTGTTTTTTAATAATTGTGATATTTATTATAGCAAAAATATTTTTCAAAATTGTCGCTCTTCTTTTGTTTATAGCGCAAAAAAAAAAACGCAGAGGTGATCAAATACCACCAAAAGAAAGCTTTATTTGTGGGGAAAATAATATAAAAATTTCATTTTGGTACAGTGTTGCATGACCGCGCAATTGTCATTCAAAATGCGACAGCGCTGAAAACTAAAAATTGGACTGGGCAGAAAGGGGGTGAAAATGCCCTGTATTGAAGTGGTTAAACGGGTTTCCGATAATTTTAATATTTCTGAATTAACGAATTTGTCTAATTTTGTCAAAAAACTAATTTGGAACGAAACCAATTGCACAAGTCTAATAGATAGATAGATAGATAGTTGGATAGCAGTAACCCCTCAGGAGCCATTGAGTATTCTGGGTAACCTGTATATTACTGAGTACTGAGCCCTGACCAGATTGTTGCTCCTGCTGACACCACGAAATACCTTGGCCAGGTGATTCTCTGACTGTCACACAAGGGGTAAACATGTACAAGCTGATGAGATGAATGTTTAACTTGTATTAATGCCATTGAAATTGAAAACTGAGCAAAAGAAACAGTTGGCACAGTCTTCCAAATGGCAAAACATCAAAAGAAAAAAGGCAACATAGCACAACACAGTACCCCTTTAAGCCACTCCCACACATCCTGCGGGACTGAAGACTTAAATGCGAGCTCCCAAACTGAGAATTGTTCCCCAAGTGAGTAGATGAGATAAGAAGGAAAGAACAAACACTGGGCTAGCTCACTTGCAGGCTCTCAGTGAGAAGAGTGAGGGTTTAACTCTCAGGATTTTAGGCAAGTACATTTTCCAACAGATACCCCAAACAGATGAAGTAAATTCTGCCGGCTAGTTGGGGCCCTTATGTTGGTACACAATAGGGATGTAGTCTCTTTGAGGAAAATGAGTTGCCCAAGGGATGGTAAAGTAGTGATGGAGTTGCTTAAAAGAAAAAGGGGGGGAAGTGGAAACCACCACTTAAAAAGCTAATTTCTTTCTTGGGTAGCTTGAGTCTAAAGTAGCGTGTGTGTAGAATTCCTGTCTAGCAGGAAGGCAAAGGGGTGTATCCTGGTATACTGCAGGCAGTATTGATAAAGGCGGTGAGGATGTTAGACTGCAGCACTGGATGGATTGTGGCGTCTGTGTCTAAAGATATAGGTCGGTACTGTAAACTGTTCTAGACTCCAGCAACTGAATGCAACAACAGGTTTGAAGGCAATAGCAGCGTTGAGTGGGTTAAGAACCCTCTCACCCAGTCTCACAGAGCAACAGGGCTAAATCATGGCCCCCCATTTGGAGGGCGTCCTGTTTGTCAGTCCTCTTGCATGACTGTGTAGATGGCGATGACCCAGTTCGCCTGTCCTTAGGTTTTGCTAATCTGCCTCCTCAGGATGATCATCTTTCTCTCTGAGCGGCATGCCCAGACAAGTTCTGCAAGCATCAGAGGGCCTTCAAACTTCAGTACAGCTAACAAGGTGCTACAGCCACGCGCTGGAAGAGGCCTGCTTATCAGTTCTGCAGGCGCCAGCCCATCTGGAAGCTTGGGGGGGGTGGAGCTTCGCCTCAGAGGAAATCCAGTGTACCCTGCTAGCAGAGAGGAGCAAGATGGCAGAGTGTGCTTGTGTGTATCCAGCACTAACCTGGTTGCCTGATCTGCAGGAGTGGACACCGGTGGACACCGGTGTCCGGTTGGAGCATCGCAGGGGATTCGCCCTCGGGGTGATCGAGGAGATGGAGCGACTGTGTCTGCTGTGTCCTGAATGCCGAATACCGACCGCAGTGATCAGTGCCTGGATCCGGTGCGGGCATTGCGATGAGCCACTTACCAAGCTAGTATCCAGCAAGCAGGGGCTACAGTACTACTGTGCGGAGCTGCAATTAGGACTGTGCCAATTATAGCTGGAGAAGTCCCGGAAGGCCAGAGTGGGCCTTGGATCACCCGAGCAAGGTGGGGTTGAGTCAGAGCCTGGTAAATCCCCTGCGAAAACCAGTGACATTGGGGAAGAAGAATGAAGATCTGCCGTGGCCTGCAGCTCGGTCCGGGACCTAGTAACCGTAAGTACTGCCCAGCAGAAACCAGATAATGTCCCTGAAATGCTGGCTGCTCCTATGTGCTCTGCTGACCCCACCTGGAAAGAGCCAGCTCAGGAAAGCAGAGACAGGGCTATAGACTGGGGTTCCCCCAGACCGCAGGCAGAATTAGGGTCCCTGGAAGATGAGATAGAGGATTGGTTGTCACACTGTAGCTCAGAGGAGGAATGGGAGATGGGAGGCTCCCTGGTTCAGGAAGAGATCCTGTCTGAGGTGTTAGATGTACCAGATTCTGCTATGGGAACCCGAGGAGCCACAGGAACCCCTGTCAGTACAAGAAAGCCCTTCTACAGCAGGCCTTCCACCACCCACACCAGAGCAGCTGAATTCAAGCAGAGGGTCAGGAGGTCCCCCAACGCTTGTGTCCTGCAAGGAAAAGGGAAGCCAAGAGAGCTACCCAGGTTTTTGAGGTTCCAGAGGGAAGTTCAGCGCAAAACAGCTCTGGAGTGGGGTCTGGATTACCCCTATGTCCCTCCTGACATAATGGACATCATCGAGAACTCCTGGAAAGAGTAGGATGATGACCTGGTGTGGGAGTATATGCACGTCCCTAGGCCTCTGCGGGTGCCAGATTGTGAAGAGATCTGGTTCTGGTTTCAGGACATTCAGAAGAAATGGAGGCGGGGGGGGGGGGGGGAGAGAAATCCACAAAGACAGAATGGTGGTCTTAAAAACACGATAGCCTGCTAGGAGCCACTTTGTCTCTATCAGAAAAGCTGATGGCAGTAGGAGAAGACTGTCTGATCTCAATCTCTACGCCTGAAGGACTGCTGGAGTGTGCAGCTCACAAGTGGAGATTGTCGCATAGACAGCTGGGAGAGAGCTGCCTGTGCTGCTTTTCTGTTTGTTTCTTTGCAGACTAGGCTGGTCTGCCACCCTAACACATGTCAGATGGAGTGTCCCCCTCTGATGAACTTGGGTGAAGCCTAGGTTTGAATACTTACCTCTTACTTCTTTTTTTGCCAAGAGCCTGATGACTAAGGAGGGGCTCCCCTTAACAGACACTCTAATGCCGCATACACACGACCATTTTTCACGACGTTAAAAATGCAATTTTTTAAATTGGACATTAAAAACGATTGTGTGTAGGCTCCAGAGCATTTTTAACGACGTGAAAAATGGGCTTTAAAAAATGAGAACCTGCTCTATTTTTTCACGTCGTTTTTTTTAACGACGTGAAAAACGGTAGTGTGTATGCTTTTACGAGGGGAAAAAAAAACGCGCATGCTCAGAATCAAGTATGAGACGGGAGCGCTCGTTCTGGTAAAACTAGCGTTCGTAATGGAGATAGCACATTCATCAGGCTGTAACGGACTGAAAAGCACGAGGCTGAAAAGTGCGACTCGTCGCTCAACAAACTTTGCTAACATGAAGGGTGGCGCCATCCGAATGGAACTTCCCCTTTATAGTGCCGTCGTACGTGTTGTACGTCACTGCGCTTTGCTCGAGCGTTTTTTTTGATGAACGTGTGTATGCAAGACAGACTTGAGAGGAAACAAGAAAAATCACGTCGAGAAAAACTTCGTTTTTGAAAATGACATTAAAAACGATCGTGTGTACGCGGCATAAGGCAAAAAAATAATAATTTGTGTTTATTTGTTTATATTTTGTCAGTGGGATTATAACCCCCTGCTAACTGAAAATATGTCAGTTGTTAGTAGTAGGATTTTGTGCTTTTTGTTTGCAGGTGTTGTTGTGAGCAGACGCTTACCCTGCCATCACTGGACAACATTTTCCAGCGGTCAGAGGGCTTCCCTTAAGGGGGAGGTGCTCTGGCCCTTTGTTCAAAGTTTCTGTGATACTGTATGTGTTAGTTGCATAGACCTGTAGCCAGGATGTATATAATGTGATGTATGTATATATGGCTTTCAAACAATTTATATTTTTCTACTGCTAAATTGTTTGAACCAGAGCCCCGTCCCAATTTGTTCCCTTTTCCCCTTCCACCTTGCACCTGGGCTCGGGAGTACCCGTTTTGTAAATTCCCAGCCATGGGGACAGGCTGGACTTTGGGGGGGGGGGGGGGGGTGTAGCATCCCTTAGCATAGCTAGTGGGATAAGTGATAGGGTTTTTTGTTAGATTAGGTAAAATGTCAGGCTTGGCTGACAGCCAAGCCTGTGTGTTTTTCTGGGTCAGGGTTCGAGTGACTCAGGTAGGCTGGATAATTCAGCAGCAACTTCTCTGGTGACTCTTCCCTGCTTGCTGGAAACTTGGGGAACTTCCAGAAGCAGTTAGGGGGGGTCTAGGAGGAGCTTGCTGGAGTGTCCTGAGGGCCCTGCCTAATCCCCAACAGAAGGATTAGCAGGGGGCAGGTCCCCTCAAATAATCTGGGTCAGCCCTGCTGGGACAGTGGAGTTTGGTTGGAAGATGGAGATGAAGTGTTAGGCTGTCGGGGCCTTTAAGAGTAGCTCCCCAGTCTGGGGGGGGGGGTGAACTCAGGCCTGGGCTCGGGCACGGAAGGACCCCTTCTCATGACACAGGAAATTCACTCTACTGCAATTTTACAGAAGACCAGCTCTCGTGGAGGCTGAGGGGAAGAAACAAGAGGCAGAGCCCAGGTGGCTGCCAATAGTAATAGAGCTGCCATCAACCCCCTCCCCACGGACTGCTGCCAGTCCGTGACCTGTTGTGGAAAAGGCCGTGGGGCGGGAGGTTGGCAGCAGCGCCATTTCTATTGGCAGCCACCTGGACTCTGCCTCTTGTTTTTTTATCTCGGCCTCCTGCATTCTGGTAACAAGCTTTGCATTCTGGTGGCAAGCTGCATTCTGGTGACAAGCTGCCCATTCTGGTGACAAGCTGCATTCTGGTGGCAAGCTGCCTATTCTGGTGACACGCTGCATTCTGGTGGCAAACTGCCCATTCTGGTGACAAGCTGCATTCTGATGACAAGCTGCCCTTTCTGGTGACAAGCTACATTCTGGTGGCAAGCTGCATTCTGGTGACAAGCTGCTCATTCTGGTGACAAGTGTCATTCTGGTGGTAAGCTGCATTCTGGTGACAAGCTGCATTCTGGTGGCAAGCTGCATTTTGGTGACAAGCTGCATTCTGGTGACAAGCTGCCCATTCTGGTGACACGCTGCATTCTGGTGGCAAGCTGCATTCTGGTGGCAAACTGCCCATTCTGGTGACAAGCTGCATTCTGGTGGCAAGCTGCCTATTCTGGTGACACGCTGCATTCTGGTGGCAAACTGCCCATTCTGGTGACAAGCTGCATTCTGATGACAAGCTGCCCTTTCTGGTGACAAGCTACATTCTGGTGGCAAGCTGCATTCTGGTGACAAGCTGCTCATTCTGGTGACAAGTGTCATTCTGGTGGCAAGCTGCATTCTGGTGACAAGCTGCATTCTGGTGGCAAGCTGCATTTTGGTGACAAGCTGCATTCTGGTGACAAGCTGCCCATTCTGGTGAAAAGCTACATTCTGGTGGCAAGCTGCATTCTGGTGACAAGCTGCCCATTCTGGTGACCAGCTGCATTCTGGTGGCAAGCTGCATTCTGGTGACAAGCTGCATTCTGGTGGCAAGCTGCATTCTGGTGGCAAGCTGCATTCTGGTGACACACGGCATTCTAGTGGCAAGCTGCATACTGGTGACAAGCTGCATTCTGGTGGCAAGCTGCATTCTGGTGACAAGTTTAATTTAATGGCAGGGACTTGGCAAGTGACAAGTTGCATCTGATGTCAGGTGACGTGGCAAGTGACAGGCTGCATCTGGTGGCAGGCGACGTGGCAAGTGACACACTCAGGGCTCCCACTGATTCGGCATTATGGTGAGTTGAACTATTTCATTTTATATTACATTGTAATTAGTGATGAGCCGAACACCCCCGGGTTCGGTTCGCACCAGAACCCGCGAACGGACCGAAAGTTCGTACGAACATTAGAACCCTATTAAATACAATGGATGCGAACGTTCAAATTCTAAAGTGCTAATTATAACGACTATTATGCATGTTATTGTCCTAAAAAGGGTTTGGGAACCCGGGTTCTGCACCAGGGGACATGTATCAATGCAAAAAGAAGTTTTAAAAACGGTCGTTTTTCGGGAGCAGTCATTTTAATGATGCATGAAGTGAAAAAAAAAAAGTCAAATATTCCTTTAAATATCGTACCTGGGGGGTGTCTAAAGTATGCCTGTGAAGTGCCACGTGTTTCCCGTGTTTAGAACTGTCCCTGCACAAAATGACACTTCTAAAGGAAAAAAAAGCCATTTAAAACTGCTTGCGGCTTTAATGTAATGTCTGGTCCCGGTAATATGGATGAAAATCTTTAAGAAAAATGGCATAGCTACCCCATGACCCCCCCCCCCCCTACCCCAGGCCATTACCAGCCCCTTTGGGTCTTGTATGGATATTAAGGGGAACCCCGCACATAAAATAAAAAAGGCCCTATATACTCTGAACAGCCGTATACAGGCGGTGCATACAAGACAGGGACTGTAGGTTTGTTCTTATGTAGAATCTGTTTGTAATTTTGAACAGGTACATTGTTTAAGTGTAGCTCCAGCCCAAAAATCTATTTTTAAACTTTTTGGAAAACATAGGTAAGGGTTATCACCCCTGTAACTTTTGTTTTGCTGTCTGTGCCCCTGTTCAGAACATTTCACCTCACTTTCCGTCCCAATGACAACTGTTTTTGAAATGTGGTGTTTTTCTTGAAACAAGGATTGGTGATAAAGCATCAGTACAGAGGAGACACCTTTCTCCCATATTAATTCTTACAGGAGATAATTTTCCTTCCTAGGGGTAGATTTCCTCTCACTTCCTGTAGTCTTCTTGTGTTTGCAAGTAGGAGTCGTTTGTAAGTTGGATGTTTGAAAGTAGGGACCTGCCGTATATACTCTGCAGAAATAGGCCCCTTAGTTGCTGGTGTTGGCACAACACTGTAAGCACTCACAGTTACTCTTGGTTGGTGCTGGAACGCCCTGCTGTCAACTATTATATCAGGAATTGTAATTACATATAATTGTTGAACAGTGGTAGTAAAAATTGGGCCTTTGATGGTGGTGCTGGTGCCACAACACTGTAAGCCCTGACAGTTACTCTTGGTGGGTGCAGCAATGGGCCCTGCTGTGAATTATTAGATCAAGAATTGTAATTGCATGCCCCTGTTGAACAGGGGCTGAAAAATTGGGCCTTTCGTGGTGGTGGTGGTGGTGGTGGTGTTGCCACAACACTGTAAGCCCTCAGAGTTACTCTTGGTGGGTGCAGGAATGGGCCCTGCTGTGAATTATTAGATCAAGAATTGTAATTACATGCCCCTTTTGAACAGGGGCTGAAAAATTGGGCCTTTCGTGGTGGTGGTGGTGGTGGCGTTGCCACAACACTGTAAGCCCTCAGAGTTACTCTTGGTGGGTGCAGCAATGGGCCCTGCTGTGAATTATTAGATCAAGAATTGTAATTACATGCCCCTGTTGAACAGGGGCTGAAAAATTGGGCCTTAGGCACTGGTGGCACAACACTGCAACCCCTCACAGATACTGTACTTGGAGCACAGCAATGAGCCCTGTTGCAAAGTATTGCTTCAAAAATTGTAATTACACGCCCCTGTTAAACAGGGGCTGAAAAATTGGGCCTTAGGCACTGGTGGCACAACACTGCAACCCCTCACAGATACTGTACTTGGAGCACAGCAATGAGCCCTGTTGCAAAGTATTGCTTCAAAAATTGTAATTACACGCCCCTGTTAAACAGGGGCTGAAAAATTGGGCGTTAGGCACTGGTGGCGGCACCCATAAACAAAAATGATCTTCCAAGCTATCATCAGCATCTCAGTCTTGAAGGGATGTGACATGTTAAAATCAATTAGTCTGTTATATCAGCATCAGGTGTGTGGTAGCTGGTGGTGATCCAAGACTGGTTCATCTTGATGAAAGTCAGTCGATCAACCGAGTCGGTGGACAGGCGCACCCTGTGATCCGTGACAAATCCTCCAGCAGCACTGAATGTGCGTTCCGAAAGAACGCTGGATGCAGGACAGGCCAGTAGCTCAATTGCATACTGTGCAAGCTCTGGCCAGTGATCCATCCTCAAGACCCAGTAAGCCAGAGGATTTTCGGTGGGGAAGGTGTCCAAGTCTGACCTTGCCCCTAGATATTCCTGCACCATGTTTATCAGACGCTGGCGATGGTTGCTGGAACCGATCATACTTTGGGGCTGCGGACTAAAGAATTGTCTGAACGCATCGGTCAGACGGCCACCTTCCCCACCGCTCCTTCTTTGACTGGCCGAAGCCTCAGCAACTCGTTGTCCAGGACCAGGAGTTTGTAACCTCCCAGTCTCTGGGAACGCGTTGCACAGACCTTTCTGCAAGGCCTCCCGGAGTTGTCTCATCCTCTGCTCCCTCTGCGACGGTAACATAAGGTCCGCAACCTTACCCTTGTACCGTGGATCAAGGAGAGTGGCCAGCCAGTAATGGTCCCTCTCCTTGATCCGAAGAATACGAGGATCCTTCCGCAGACTTTGCAGGATCAGGGAGGCCATGCAGCGTAGGTTAGCTGAGGCATTCGGTCCGGAGTCCTCTGGGTCACTAAGGACGACATGATCCGCAGCCACCTCCTCCCAGCCACGTACAAGTCCACTGGTTTCTTGGGACTGTAAATCATCCCTAAAAGACTGCTGCTGATGATGCTGAGTGCCAGCCTCCACCTCCATGCTGACACAATCCTCCTCCTCCTCCTCCTCCTCTTCCTGTGCGATGGGTGGGACAGAAGGAACACTGTCTGGGTAAAGGGGGCCTTGAGAGGCAAGGAAGTCCTCCTCTTCCTGCCTCTGTTCTGCCTCAAGTGCCCTGTCCATTATTCCACGCAGCGTGTGCTCCAACAGGTGGACAAGAGGTACAGTGTCACTGATGCATGCACTGTCACTGCTCACCATCCTCGTGGCCTCCTCAAATGGTGCCAGGACAGTGCATGCATCCCTGATCATGCCCCACTGGCGTGGAGAAAAAAAAACAAGCTCCCCTGACCCTGTCCTGGTGCCGTAGTCGCACAGGTACTCATTGATGGCCCTCTGCTGCGTGTGCAGCCGCTGCAGCATGGCCAACGTTGAGTTCCACCTGGTGGGCATGTCACATATAAGGCGGTTCTTGGGCAGGTTCAACTCCTTTTGCAGCTCAGCCAGGCGAGCACTGGCATTATAAGATCTGCGGAAATGCACACAGACTTTCCTGGCCTGCCTCAGGACATCCTGTAAGCCCGGGTACCTGCCCAAGAACCGCTGCACCACCAGGTTAAGGACGTGAGCCACACAGGGCACATGGGTCAGTTGTCCCTGTCGGAGGGCGGAGAGGAGGTTGGTGCCATTGTCGTAAACCACCATTCCTGGCTTAAGCTGGCGTGGCGTCAACCACCTCTCGGCCTGGCCCTGCAGAGCAGACAGGACCTCTGCCCCAGTGTGGCTTCTGTCCCCCAAACACACCAGCGCAAGCACGGCATGGCATCTTTTTGCCTGCGTACTTGCGTAGCCCCTTGAACGCCTACGGAGCACCGCTGGTTCAGAGGACAAAGCACAGGAAGAGGCCATGGAGGAAGAAGAAGAGGAGGGGTGGAGGAGAGAGGTGTGTCACAACCAGTAGTAGCATTTTGGCGGTGGAACAACCTCCAACACTACTGCACCTTGTCCTGCATCCTTCCCAGCTGCCAAAAGAGTGACCCAATGGGCCGTGAAAGAAAGGTAACGTCCCTGTCCATGCCTGCTGGACCATGAGTCAGCGGTAATATGCACCTTACCGCTGACCGCCCTGTCCAGCGAGGCCAAGACATTGCCTTCCACATGCCGGTAGAGAGCCGGAATAGCCTTCCGTGAGAAAAAGTGGCGTTTGGGAACCTGCCACTGAGGAACCGCACATTGCACAAACTCACGGAAGGGGGCCGAGTCTACCAACTGAAAAGGCAGCAGTTGAAGCGCTAGCAATTTAGCCAAGCTAGCATTCAACCGCTGGGCATGTGGATGGCTGGGAGTGAACTTCTTTCGACGGTCCAGCAGCTGGGGCAGGGAAATTTGCCTGCTAGAATCGGACGTCGGTGTACTGCTAGCAGAGTGGCCGCAAGTACTTGGCTGTGACACACCTAATTCCACACCTTCATTCCTCTCAGTGCATGTTTCAGAGAGGACTGAAGTTATAGTGGGGTTGGAGATCCCAGCTGATGCGGTGCAAGGAGAGGTCCGCTTTGTTCTTTGGTGTGGGTCTTTGAGGTAGGCTTGCCAACGAGCTGCATGGCAGGTCAACATATGTCTGGTCAGGCATGTGGTACCCAAGCGGCTGATGTTTTGGCCACGCGATATACGCTTGAGACATATGTTGCAAACAGCAGCTGTGCGATCTGATGCACTAGCCTCAAAAAAGGCCCACACCAAAGAACTTTTTGAATGACGGGCAGAGGCAGCGCCCTGCACAGGCGGAGCTCTGCGGTGTGATTCCGTCGGTGTACTGCCCTTACGCTGGCCACCAAAGGGCATCCTGCCTCGTTGGAGATGTGCCTCCTCCTCATCCTCCTCCTCCTCCTCTCTCCTATTAGGCACCCACGTGGAGTCAGTGACCTCATCATCCCCTCCCTCCTCATCACTGGAGCCAATCTGGCAGTATGCTGCAGCTGCTGGAACATGACTGCCAGATTGGTGTCCTTCTTGAGCATCCCCTCTGTCTGCTCTCACTCTACTGCCTTCCTCTAGCTGGGTTTCATCATCAGACCCTTCGAAACGCTGGGCATCCTCCTGGAGCATGTACCCAACACTGTGCTCAAACAGTTCGGGGGACTCCTCAGGAGGAGGACATGGTGGGTCTAGGGAAGGAGTGACTGATGATGAGTCTGACATTGATACCAGGGAAGAGGACGCTTTGGCAGCTGCTTTGCCAGTACCCTGAGCCTGGGTGAGAGAGGAGGAGGAGGAGGAGGAGGGCTTGGTCATCCACTCTACCAAGTCTTCGGCATGATGTGGCTCAACATGTCCAGCTGCCGAAAAGAAGGACAAGCGTGTCCCATGGCCATGTGCTGATGACAATGCACCGCGTCCACGACCAGCACTGTTGCCCCCAGACACAGAGCCTGCTTGCCCTCTTTTATTGCCTCCTGACTGTCTGCCTCTCCTTGTTTGCTTTCTAGACATTCTAATGGATGGCCTGCAGGGAGATGGGAAAAAAAGCAATAAGGGCTACCTTCAGGTGTCCTTCTCTGTCCCTTTACTTAAGGATTTCTAAATATGGTTGAGGATGATTGCTTTCGCACAGAATAGCACAATGACAATTTCCCTGACTGTCCAAAAAACAAGGATTTCAAAGATGGTTGATGAGGAATGCTTTAGCACAGTATAGCACAATGAGAATTTCCCTCACTGTCCTTCCCTATCCCTACAAACAAGGTTTAGCACAGTAAAACACACTGACACTCTCCCTACCTATAGTTTTCTGTCCCTATAAAAAATTTTTTTTTTAAAGATGGTTGATGAGGAATGCTTTAGCACAGTATAGCACAATGAGAATTTCCCTCACTGTCCTTCCCTGTCCCTACAAACAAGGTTTAGCACAGTAAAACACACTGACACTCTCCCTACCTATAGTTTTCTGTCCCTATAAAAAAATGTTTTTTTAAAGATGGTTGATGAGGAATGCTTTAGCACAGTATAGCACAATGAGAATTTCCCTCACTGTCCTTCCCTGTCCCTACAAACAAGGTTTAGCACAGTAAAACACACTGACACTCTCCCTACCTATAGTTTTCTGTCCCTATAAAAAATTTTTTTTTTAAAGATGGTTGATGAGGAATGCTTTAGCACAGTATAGCACAATGAGAATTTCCCTCACTGTCCTTCCCTGTCCCTACAAACAAGGTTTAGCACAGTAAAACACACTGACACTCTCCCTACCTATAGTTTTCTGTCCCTATAAAATTTTTTTTTTTTAAAGATGGTTGATGAGGAATGCTTTAGCACAGTATAGCACAATGAGAATTTCCCTCACTGTCCTTCCCTGTCCCTACAAACAAGGTTTAGCACAGTAAAACACACTGACACTCTCCCTACCTATAGTTTTCTGTCCCTATAATTTTTTTTTTTTAAAGATGGTTGATGAGGAATGCTTTAGCACAGTATAGCACAATGAGAATTTCCCTCACTGTCCTTCCCTGTCCCTACAAACAAGGTTTAGCACAGTAAAACACACTGACACTCTCCCTACCTATAGTTTTCTGTCCCTATATTTTTTTTTTTTTAAAGATGGTTGATGAGGAATGCTTTAGCACAGTATAGCACAATGAGAATTTCCCTCACTGTCCTTCCCTGTCCCTACAAACAAGGTTTAGCACAGTAAAACACACTGACACTCTCCCTACCTATAGTTTTCTGTCCCTATAATTTTTTTTTTTTTAAAGATGGTTGATGAGGAATGCTTTAGCACAGTATAGCACAATGAGAATTTCCCTCACTGTCCTTCCCTGTCCCTACAAACAAGGTTTAGCACAGTAAAACACACTGACACTCTCCCTACCTATAGTTTTCTGTCCCTATAATTTTTTTTTTTTTTAAAGATGGTTGATGAGGAATGCTTTAGCACAGTATAGCACAATGAGAATTTCCCTCACTGTCCTTCCCTGTCCCTACAAACAAGGTTTAGCACAGTAAAACACACTGACACTCTCCCTACCTATAGTTTTCTGTCCCTATAAAAAATGTTTTTTTAAAGATGGTTGATGAGGAATGCTTTAGCACAGTATAGCACAATGAGAATTTCCCTCACTGTCCTTCCCTGTCCCTACAAACAAGGTTTAGCACAGTAAAACACACTGACACTCTCCCTACCTATAGTTTTCTGTCCCTATAAAAAATTATTTTTCTTAAAGATGGTTGATGAGGAATGCTTTAGCACAGTATAGCACAATGAGAATTTCCCTCACTGTCCTTCCCTGTCCCTACAAACAAGGTTTAGCACAGTAAAACACACTGACACTCTCCCTACCTATAGTTTTCTGTCCCTATAAAAAAATTTTTTTTTAAAGATGGTTGATGAGGAATGCTTTAGCACAGTATAGCACAATGAGAATTTCCCTCACTGTCCTTCCCTGTCCCTACAAACAAGGTTTAGCACAGTAAAACACACTGACACTCTCCCTACCTATAGTTTTCTGTCCCTATAAAAATTTTTTTTTTTAAAGATGGTTGATGAGGAATGCTTTAGCACAGTATAGCACAATGAGAATTTCCCTCACTGTCCTTCCCTGTCCCTACAAACAAGGTTTAGCACAGTAAAACACACTGACACTCTCCCTACCTATAGTTTTCTGTCCCTATATTTTTTTTTTTTAAAGATGGTTGATGAGGAATGCTTTAGCACAGTATAGCACAATGAGAATTTCCCTCACTGTCCTTCCCTGTCCCTACAAACAAGGTTTAGCACAGTAAAACACACTGACACTCTCCCTACCTATAGTTTTCTGTCCCTATAATTTTTTTTCTTTAAAGATGGTTGATGAGGAATGCTTTAGCACAGTATAGCACAAAGAGAATTTCCCTCACTGTCCTTCCCTGTCCCTACAAACAAGGTTTAGCACAGTAAAACACACTGACACTCTCCCTACCTATAGTTTTCTGTCCCTATAAATTTTTTTTTTTTAAAGATGGTTGATGAGGAATGCTTTAGCACAGTATAGCACAATGAGAATTTCCCTCACTGTCCTTCCCTGTCCCTACAAACAAGGTTTAGCACAGTAAAACACACTGACACTCTCCCTACCTATAGTTTTCTGTCCCTATAATTTTTTCTTTTTTAAAGATGGTTGATGAGGAATGCTTTAGCACAGTATAGCACAATGAGAATTTCCCTCACTGTCCTTCCCTGTCCCTACAAACAAGGTTTAGCACAGTAAAACACACTGACACTCTCCCTACCTATAGTTTTCTGTCCCTATAAAAAATGTTTTTTTAAAGATGGTTGATGAGGAATGCTTTAGCACAGTATAACACAATGAGAATTCCCCTCACTGTCCTTCCCTGTCCCTACAAACAAGGTTTAGCACAGTAAAACACACTGACACTCTCCCTACCTATAGTTTTCTGTCCCTATAAAAAAATTTTTTTTTTAAAGATGGTTGATGAGGAATGCTTTAGCACAGTATAGCACAATGAGAATTTCCCTCACTGTCCTTCCCTGTCCCTACAAACAAGGTTTAGCACAGTAAAACACACTGACACTCTCCCTACCTATAGTTTTCTGTCCCTATAAAAATTTTTTTTTAAAGATGGTTGATGAGGAATGCTTTAGCACAGTATAGCACAATGAGAATTTCCCTCACTGTCATTCCCTGTCCCTACAAACAAGGTTTAGCACAGTAAAACACACTGACACTCTCCCTACCTATAGTTTTCTGTCCCTATAAAAAAATTTTTTTAAAGATGGTTGATGAGGAATGCTTTAGCACAGTATAGCACAATGAGAATTTCCCTCACTGTCCTTCCCTGTCCCTACAAACAAGGTTTAGCACAGTAAAACAGACTGACACTCTCCCTACCTATAGTTTTCTGTCCCTATAATTTTTTTTTTTTTAAAGATGGTTGATGAGGAATGCTTTAGCACAGTATAGCACAATGGGAATTTCCCTCACTGTCCTTCCCTGTCCCTACAAACAAGGTTTAGCACAGTAAAACACACTGACACTCTCCCTACCTATAGTTTTCTGTCCCTATAAAAAATGTTTTTTTAAAGATGGTTGATGAGGAATGCTTTAGCACAGTATAGCACAATGAGAATTTCCCTCACTGTCCTTCCCTGTCCCTACAAACAAGGTTTAGCACAGTAAAACACACTGACACTCTCCCTACCTATAGTTTTCTGTCCCTATAAAAAATTTTTTTTTTAAAGATGGTTGATGAGGAATGCTTTAGCACAGTATAGCACAATGAGAATTTCCCTCACTGTCCTTCCCTGTCCCTACAAACAAGGTTTAGCACAGTAAAACACACTGACACTCTCCCTACCTATAGTTTTCTGTCCCTATAATTTTTTTTTTTTTAAAGATGGTTGATGAGGAATGCTTTAGCACAGTATAGCACAATGAGAATTTCCCTCACTGTCCTTCCCTGTCCCTACAAACAAGGTTTAGCACAGTAAAACAGACTGACACTCTCCCTACCTATCCTTCTCTTTCCCTAAACTAAAGGAATCCAGGTTAAGCAAGAAAAAAAAAATGTCACTGTCCCTGCCTATGCTTCTCTTTCCCTGCTCCGGAACACACTACACTAGGCCGCCGTGCTGGCGGCCTTTTATAGTGTGGGGCGTGTACTAAACACCCTCAGCAATAACTGGCCACAGGCATCCTGCCTGTGGCCAATCATTGCTCTCCTCGCTGCCGGCGCTGTGATTGGCCAAGCATGCGGGGTCACAGTGCATGCTTGGCCAATCACAGCGCCTGGATGACACTGCGATGGCGTAGTGCATTGTGGGCCGCGAATTAGGCGCGAACGGCCCAAATCGTTCGTTGTTCGGCGAACGATCGAACAGCCGATGTTCGAGTCGAACGTATGTTCGACTCGAACACCGAGCTCATCCCTAATTGTAATAATAGAAATAATGCGCTTCAATCATTTTGACACCATATCAACCATGGTGCCATGATGACTGAAGCGCTAACACCAGGTGTTTTGATTATCTTTATCGGCTGATTGTTAAACTTTCTGGAATACACATATTGCTATTGTGGTCACGGTGTAGGATCTGGGCCTGCTGTCCCTTCATCCTTTTTTCTTTCCTTCCTTCCCTCTCCTTCCCTCCCTATCGCTTTCTCTTTCTT
This sequence comes from Rana muscosa, assembly GCA_029206835.1. NCBI lineage: Eukaryota > Metazoa > Chordata > Amphibia > Anura > Ranidae > Rana > Rana muscosa. The sequence continues at coordinate 224,208,117 of CM055125.1, read as the reverse complement.
TCTTTCTTTCTTTCTTTCTCCCTTTCTTTCTTTCTTTCTTTCTTTCTTTCTTTCTTTCTTTCTTTCTTTCTTTCTCCCTTTCTTTCTTTCTTTCTCCCTTTCTTTCTCCCTCCATCCCTTGTTCATCTCAGACTCTAATCACACCCCAATTTGCCACACCCAATATTTAGTTTAAACCACACCCATTTTATGCTGTGGCACACGTTGCTGCTGAATTTTTTCACCCCATTACACCACACCCCCAGGGAGATGTCATATTGTGACGAAACGCGTCAGTAGGAGGGACGTGCTGACGTAGGAACTGACATTTGTGCTTAACCGGCCAGCTCTATATCTTATGCTGTTTTTAAAGCTTCTTGAGTAAGTGTGGTACATTCTTTTATAATAAATATGGTCCATCGGTTTTACACTATGGCAAGTCTGCTTCTCTCCTTGGGTCTCCTCGGGTCATTCTGATCATCGTCTGGGGCTGGGAATCCTTTTCCCCAGGATCCATCTTCAAGCTCAGTATCATCTGTCTGACTCCACTGAGACCCCTGAATGAGAGTTGCTGCTTGGATCCATCTGGAGGTTAAAAGTACCAGGCTGGGTTGATAGCCACAAGCGATAACAAGCTTGCTATCTGGTAAGCTCAAAATCTAAGTGGTGGAGGGATTGTTGTGTCTGTGAATCACTGTCACATTGAGAAGATTTGAAAAGCGATTTAGTCACCTAAAGAGCGATCTTTATAGTTGTGTTGACTTTCAATGAGTGGTTTACACAGTCAACTTTTGCATTTTTATTCTGTTGTTTTTTGCAAAGACTTTCTGTTATTGACTCCTAAACCTAAGCGAGTCACATATTCAGGGCCGCCATCAGGGGGGTATAGGCAGTACACCTGTAAGGGGCCCAGAGGTCCCCAGGGCCCCGGATGGCAACCCCCCTTTTTTTTTTTTTTTAATGTTATTTCTTTTTTTTTTTTAAGGGGCCCAGAGGCCTGGAGGTCCCCAGGGCCCCCGGATGGCAACAACCCCTTTTTTTCTTTTTGTAAGGGGCCCAGAGGCCCGGAGGGCCCCGGATGGCAACCCCGTTTGTTAGTTGTTTTTTTTTTCGTCAGCACCCAAAGCCCCCCCGACCTCAACAATTCACGGCGACAGCACTCCCCCCCCCCGCTTCTCAATTCGTGGCACCCCCCCGCTTCTCAATTTGCGGCAGCCCTCCCCGCTTCTCAATTCACAGCAGCAGCACCCCCCCCCCCCGTTTCTCCTCTGCTCCATGCCTGAAGCTGTGTAAGGGGCTCCAAAATTCCTGATGGCGGCCCTGCACATATTCCATATTTTTATTTTTTAATTTTGGTTTAATTCATCACATTTGGTTCCTAATTTGTATATTTTGTGGTCATGTTTAGTCCTTATATTATCACTTCGTTTATTAGCACCCTGAAAAGCGATTCACACGCTTTGATGAGTGATCCACATGAAAATTAAAGAAGAGGCGTGTGTATATACCGGATGTATATAGTTTGTGTCCCTGAAGAGTTTCTACTGATCAAGTCATCCCATAACAACCCTTCTCCATCCAAGTTTAATTCCCCTAAATAAAAAAACAAACAAAACTGCAAGGATTGCTTCTTGACTCCAGAGTGAATGGAAAATTCATGAGCCTGGCTGTGTAGGGTGGGAGATAACCGTATTCACCAGCGGCTCCTGCGGGGGAAGCCATAGATACCGTAGATAGATAGATAGATAGATAGATAGATAGATAGATAGATAGATAGATAGATAGATAGATAGATAGATAGATAGATAGATAGATAGATAGATAGATAGATAGATAGATAGATAAAGAGATTTACAAGAAATCAACAGATACATTTTTCCCTGGACAGGAACCTTTTACACAGTTATTTGTCAAGAGTTTTATAAACGTCATTTACAATGTTTGCAGGAAACAGAGTTATGTATAAAAAAGACACCAATAAAGATTCCCTATATGTAAGGACGGTGTATTGTAAAATCTGTTTCCTTCAGTTAGCTTTCATATATTCTTGAAGGTAAAAACAGTCTGTGAGAAATACCACTTACACGCATAGTTACATAGTTATATAGTTACATACTTAGTTGGTGAGGTTGAAAAAAGTCCATCAAGTCCAACCTATGTGTGTGCTTTTATGTCAGTATTACATTGTATATCCCTGTATGTTAAAGTGGTTGTTAATCCTGGAAACATTTTTTTTTTTAAATCCCACCTGCAAGCATACTAGCATACTAGCTCATTATGCATCACTTACCTTAGATCGGGGCCCCAGAAGCCATTCTTGTCTCCCTCTCCAACCGCAGCCATCGCTGCGGCGATACCCGGAAGGTTACTTCCGGGTATCGCCGCTCCAGCCAATCACAGCGCCGCTCCGGCGCTGTGATTGGCCGGAGCGGCGAAGACGTCACTCCGCGCTTGCGCGCGGGAGCCGTCAAATCCGGCTAAGCCAGATTTGTGAATGGGATAAACCCTGTGAATGCGCCGTTGCCTACGGCGCGCATGCACCGTAGACACCGATGCATGTCATTTTTTGCAAATATCTCCTAAACCAGGTAGGTTTAGGAGATTTTCTTGCACCTACAGGTAAACCTTAATCTAGGCTTACCTGTAGGTGCAAGTTGCATAAGTGGGTTTACAACCACTTTAAGGTCGTTTAGGCGCCTATCATAGTTTTTTGAAATTATTGCTGCTCCCCTCTGAAACCACTGCTTGTGGAAGAAAATTCCATATTTTTACTGCTCTTACAGTAAAGAACCCTCTACGCAGTTTAAGGTTAAACTGCTTCTCTTCTAATTTTAGTGATTGGTTGTGCATCTTTTTAAGTTTCCTTTTCGCTGAAAAGTTTCATCCCTATTGTGGGGTCACCAGTACGGTATTTGTACATTGAAATCTTATACCCTCTCAAGCGTCTCCTCTCCAGAGAGAATAAGTTCAGTGCTCACAACATTTCCTCATAACTAAGGTACTCCAGTCCCTATATTAGCTTTTTTGCTTTTTTGCCCTTCTCTGGACTCTCTCCAGTTCCAGTACATCCTTCCTGAGGACTGGTGCCCAGAACTGGACGGCATACTCCAGGTGCGGCTGGACCAGAGTCTTGTAGAGTGGGAGAATTATCTTTTTATCTCTGGAGGTAATCCCCTTTTTATTGCATGCCAATATTCTGTTTGCTTTGCTTGCAGCAGCTTGGCATTGCATGCCGTTGCTGAGCCTGTCATCTACTAGGACCACCTTTTCCATCTTAGATTCTCCCAGAGGTTCACCCCCTAGTGAGTAGATTGTATTCATATTTTTGCCTCCCATATGCATAATTTTTTATTTTTCTACAATAAACCTCATTTGCCATGTAGTTGCCCACCACATTCATTTGTTCAGATCTTCTTGCAAGGTTTCCACATCCTGGAAATTATTGCCCTGCTCAGCTTTGTATCGTCCGCAAATACAGAGACTGAGCTGTTCATTGTTTAAGAATAAATGAAATAGGATTGGTCTCAGGATTGGCTCCACTGGACATCAATTCTTCCCTTCTTTTAAAAGAAACTCTACCTTTTAAATCTGAAAAATTAAAGATTGTAAACCTTTTTTTATGTTTGTGTAGCGGAGCCTCATGCTCCCTCTTGGGTTTTCTCGTTTGTTTGGCTTGTGTCTAGGGGTACCTGGGAGAGGAGAGTGCAGGAACACTACACCAAGCTCTCCCCTCGTATGTGTATGAGGGTTGAGCAGAGTTACTTGAATTACCTCCGGGTCTGTTCACTGCATACGAAGCCTCCAGCTGTCCCGTGGAGATGTGTCTGCCAATAACATAGAGCCCCACACCAATCGAAAGTCCAACACTCCTTTATTTCTCTACTTTCAGGGTGAACACAATCAGTTGGACCTTCAGTAACAGACAGACAGGGGTGTGGATACGAGTAGGCCCAGGCACAACTGAGCTCTCCTATTCCTTTGCTAGCGAATAGGCCTGGCGCACGGTCTCTGCCACCGACCGTGAGTTTTGGTCGCTGCCACCGACCGGATGAACCATTGAGGCCCCTGCCACAGGCCTAATAGCAGGTCTCTGCCACTGACCTGAGTTGAATAGTTGGACTGCTGCCACCGGTCATTGAACATGAACCACCATCCTCTTTGAACTTGGCCCCTGTTCGGGAAAGATATCCCTCCGGGCGGTCTCCAGAGGTTCACCCGGCACTGGCAATCTGCTGCACCAGGTCTTCGGATAAGTCCCTCCTCCGGTCCCTTACGCCTCTGGATTCGGGTGCCCCACTCCCGGGGCCCCCTAGGACAATCGCTCCCTCGCGGGACCCAGCGGAAGGTACTGGGCCCCAGGCCTCCAACCGAGTACCTCACCCCAGACTGAAGGTGTCTGGGATGGAACACGAACTCCAGGTGCCCAGGCCTAGGCCGCCTGGACACTGACCGTGAACAGCAGCCCTCAGGCTGAAGGTGCCTGGGACTCGAGCCTCTCCCAGCAAGCACGGCGGGTTCCCCGCCCCGCCATACAACCGCTGCGAGAGGTCACAAAGGGCACGGCACTGCAGCGATGGTTAAACCCCGGCCCAAAGTGACAGCGCCACCTGCTGGGCCGCAGGGAACTATGCATCACTGGTGTCTTCACCAGTTTTAAAAGTATATACCCGCTACATTTGTATGTTAGCCTTTGTGTCCATGCACACATAGCGTTTCAGCAGCTTTTAGGGTCAGAAAAAAACAACACTGCCAGCACGTCCAGGAGCTGTAGAGTATTGGCATAAAAAACGCTTGACGCTTGTAAACATGTGTAAATGCTTGTAAACAAGTAAAGACATGTAAATTCATGTTAACGCTAGGTGCATTTAGCGCTTGAGCATTAATAAAATAAAATAAATTATTATTCTGGCCAATGAAATAAATAAACGCCCAAGCACTTGATGCCTATAAACACGCCTAAATGCTTGTAAAAGTCTTAGATACTTTTACAAGTGTCCGGCGTTTTTTCTGACCAAACGCTGCTGCCAGGAGGAAAGGCTTCTAGGAGAGTTTGCAAAACGTCCTGTGTACATAAGGCCTTATACTTACTTGCTCCGTGCAAAACAGAGCAGCCCCAATTCTACTATTCTGAGGTCCCCGCCGGTGCCAATGACTGTGTCTGAGCCAATGAGGGAGACTCTGCTCTCATGCACATAGCTAGATCGAGATTGGGCACAGGTAAGTTTAAGGGGGGTCTGGGGGGGGGAGGGGTGAAGATGCATTTTGAATGTTTTTTTTACCCTAATGCAGAAAATACATTAGAGTAAAAAATAAAAAAAACTTTCAGGATTTAGACACACTTAAAAGCCTTAGTGGAGCCAAAATAAAAAGCAAAAAAATTAGCACAAGGAACATAATTTAGTTAGTAGGATGAGTCCTTATACTGATGATGGCTCTTTTGATGTGGCGTGGGTTAAAAGAACTAGGCTGTAACAGGCTCTCATAGAAGCCACAACTTCTATGAATTAAATGTCATCTATAAATGGAGGATGACGGATGATTGAAAGTCGTCGTCGTCCCCCCCCCCTCCAGCCAGGAAACTGACCACGCTAGGATGGAAGTCCTTTCATGCCTAGAGTGATAAGTTTGAAATAGGACAGCAGGAGGACTGACAAAATCACCAAGTATTTCACACAAAGGAAACAATACAAAGAAATCAGGATACTCTTTAACACAAGTACATGGTACAACAAAAACATACTGTATCAGGAATGTGAAACCATATTCTTCAGGGTTGAGCTATCAGTTTCAGGTCCATGAATTCCTATATGAATGAAAGCTACTATTGTACCTTTCATTCATAAATTACTAATATATATAGAGAAATAAAATGTTTAAACAATATTTAAGCTCCTTATTAACACTTATGCTGGCCATACACTATACGAAAAATCGTCCGAAAGAACTGTCGAAAAACGGAAGTTCATTCGTGAGCGCAAACGATAGTGCCATCATGTAATGACCAATAAATCGTTCAGTGGACATAAATAAAAAATTTTTTTTTTTTTTTTTTTTTTACATATACCTAGTGCAGAAAGTTCGGACGGGAAACACATTAACCTTCCAATTTATCGTTCGTTCGTCAGAAAATTTCCAAACTTGTCCTTCGTTTTTTCGGCTCAAAAACGTCCCAAAGATTATCGATTTTGTGCCCATTAACTGTCCGAAAAACGAAAGAACAGTCTGAACGACCGATTTTCGCCCGATTTTTCGTATAGTGTATGGCCAGCATTACTGTTTTAAATCATAAAAGAATTATAGGTGCCCAAATTAGTTGTTCTAACCCTAAAATTTGTAGTTCAAATTTTAGATAACCCGATTGTATATATTGACTTCTTCATCCCATTCCCTTAACTTTCTTTTTGAAATGTTTGTATAAAAATGTTTTAAATTTGTAGCAAAATATGGAAGGGGCACATTGGAATCCTTGCTTTGGGTGGCAGGAGGATCTTCTTCCGGAACTGACTCCAGCAACTGTTGCACATGGTTTTTAAGGTGGGCTTCTTGACTGCCTGTGCAATGTGTTGAAATGACTGCTTGTGGTCTCCATCAGGAGAGCAAATGACAAGGTAACAGTGCTGGGGAACAACTGGGGGACAATCCACACTCTTTTAGAAGTGTTCTTCTCATTGTTATACTGCACAGATGCTCCATGTGTCAGACAAAATGGTGTTCAATGACTTCCAGTGCCTCCCCCATATGCAGGGCAGCCATCATAAATTGTGGGGCCCCTTACACAGCTTTAGGCCCAGGTCCCCCCAGACCTGACCGCCAACATTCCCCAGGACCCGCCCACTGGCTGTCCCCCCGAATCTGCCCGCTGGCCATCCCACGTCCTCCACCTTCTCCATCCCATTTTCTCTATCCTATGTCCTCTTTGTCTTCCTGCAATCCCATCTCCTCCATCCCATGTCCACCTCCTCCAGTCAAATGTCCTCCATCCCATGTCCTCCTCCAGTCCCATGTCCTCCATCCCATTCCTCCTCCTCCAGTCCCATCTCCTGCATCCCATTTCCTCCTCCAGTCCCATCTTCTCCTACCAGAGAAGGGGGAAGTGGGACAGAAAATGAGCAGGGGGACAGGTGGGGGGCAGTGGGTTAGGAGGGAGGAAGTGGATCAGGAGGGGGGAGTGTCACAGGAGAAGAGCGGTGTTAAAGGAGGGGCAGCCAGATAAAGGGGGGCAGGCGGGGGGCAGCGGAACTGGAGGGGAAGTGTCATGGGATAAGGTCAGCGGGACAGGAGGGGGGCAGCAGAACTGGAGGGGAAGTGTCATGGGATAAGGTCAGCAGGGACAGGAGGGTGGCAGCAGGAAAGGAGGGGGAAGTGTCATTGAAAGGGGGCAGCGGGAAAGGTGGGGGGCAGCAGAAAAGGTGGGGGGATGGGGCAGTATTACAGATTAGAGGCAATGTCTTATGTGGGGGGAGAGGGGGACAGCGGGGCAGGTGAGAGTGAGTGGGACAGGTGGGAAGCAGTGTCACAGGTGGGAGGCAGTGTCACAGGTTAGGGACAGCGGGGCAGATGAGAGGCAGTGTCACAGGTGGGGGGCAGCGGGACAGGTGGGAGGGAGTGGGACAGGTGGGAGGCAGTGTCACAGGTAGGAGGCAGGGTCACAGGTGGGAGGCAGTGTCAGAGGTGGGGGGCAGTGGGACAGGTGGGAGGCAGTGTCACAGGTGGGGGGCAGCAGGAGACAGCGGGGTAGGTGAGAGGCAGTGTCACAGGTGGGGGGCAGTGGGACAGGTGGGAGGGAGTGGGACAGGTGGGAGGCAGCGTCACAGGTGGGGGGCAGCGGGACAGGTGGGAGGCAGTGTCATAGGTGGGAGGCAGTGTCACAGGTGAGGGGCAGCGGGACAGGTGGGAGGCAGTGTCACAGGTGGGGGGCAGCGGGACAGGTGAGAGGCAGTGTCACAGGTGGGGGGCAGCAGGACAGGTGGGAGGCAGTGTCACACACACCTAGGGAAGCACCAGTCTTCCCAGCTCCCACCTGTCCAGCAGTGCCAGGAGGGGTAGCTGAGCCTGTGTCCCATCTCCACCAAGATCTCCGGTGGCAGCTGCAAGAAAGAGAGGGGGGCTTCTGCACCCTGACCTCCTCCTCCATGGGTCCTCCGCTGGCACCAACTGGCCTCACCCACCCCGCACAGCCCGGCTGGTACACTGGTACCTGACTGGAGCAGAGCCTGCCTGACTGTGACAGCGGCCCGACCTACATGCACAAAAGAACAGAGGGGCTTCTCCATTCAACCTCCCCCTCCATGGGGCCCTCTGACCAGGCACCTGACTTTAACCCACCCCGCACAGTGCCTGACAGCGGGCCCCAGCCTGCACATTTGTGGGATCTGCCCACCTCTCCACCCTCCCCTGCATCCTGGCAGCCGGTCCGCTCTGACGGCAGCTGCCCTGTGTTAAAGATGGCCCGGGTTGTGACCCGTGGTCTGTACCCCCCCCGATGGCAGCCCTGCTCTTATGTTATAAATTGAAGTAATGTGTATTGGTTGTATTGAACACAGTGCATATTGGTAATGACACTTTCAACAGAAGGATTTACAATACACAACTGGAAATGCTTTTTTTAATGTAGCGGGCATTTAAATTTGGGGGGGAGCATCTGGGTTATTCAACCCGGATGCACTAATTGTTAGGGAGTCTGAGAACCTCTTTTGTGGTTCTTGGAGGACTCTGGTGGTGCAAGGTTCCCTGCGGCCTGCAGGTGGCGTTGTCGCCCTGGGCCGGAGTTGAACCCGCACCGCAAGACTGCTCCCTTTTTGTCCTTTCCTGGTGCTGGTGCAGCGGGGCGGGGAACCCGCTGTGACGCAGAAGGAGAGGGGATAAAAAGGGCGGACGCCCTTACCACCGGGTTGTCCGGAGTGGTGGTCCGAGGGTTCAGAGTTCGGAGTTGGAGGACGCGGCCGCACCCAGGCACCTTCAGCCTGGGTGCTGGTGTTCCGGAGATCCGGGCCCAGGTGCCCTTGACCTGGCCGGAGCGAGAGATGGAGTCCATCCCAGGCACCTTAAGCCTGGGGTGAGGTACTATGGCCAAGGCCTGGGGCCCAGTAATTTCGACTGGGTTCCGCGAGGGTGGAGGAGTCCGAGGGGCCCTAAGGTGTTGGGACCTGTATCTAAGGTGAGGAGGCCGGGGAGTGTAACCCTTCCGAATAGCCCGGTACAGCATTAATCCGGTGACGGCAGGGCCTCTGGTAACTCTCTTGGAGGGATGTCTTCCCCCTGACAGGGGCTGCAGCGTAGCGAAGGTAACTCCAGTTCCTGTTCATTAGAGTCGCTGGAAGAGACTCTGAAGCCAAAAAGTACATTTTACAGCCACTGTGCTTAGCAACCGTTGGTGAAACCTCAACGGTTTCGTTTTTTTGAGGATTGTGCCTTGACCTACTCCCCACCAATACTGAACTGTTCTATGGGTCTAAAACTGTTTGCTCACAAAGGACTATTTGTTTGCCGTTATGGAATAAATAAGTGTTGGACCTTTTCAGTGTGTGGTACTCCAGTTACTGGGAGCAAAGGGGGTTGTCAGCAGAACAGACTTGGCTCTGAGCGTATACACAGCCCGAAGGTAATCTGGTGCTGGCCTTCACCTCTACATGCTGTAATCTAGAGCAGGGTTCCCCAACCCTCGGTCCGCGGCCCACTACCGTGGCCTATTTTCAGCCAGGCCGCGAAGGCTGCACTGTGAGGTGCGGCGGCGGGCAAGCAGAGAAATGGCAAGCGACAAGGTGGCAAGTGACAATCCACATCTGGTGGCAGGCGACGTGGCAATCCACACCTGGTGGCAGGTGACATGCAATCCACACCTGGTGGAAGGCGACGTGGCAAGTGACAAATCACATCTGGTGGCAGATTCTGCATTATGGTGAGTTTGAACTATTTCATTTTATATTACAATGCAATGACAGAAATAATGCGCTTCAATCATCCCAACTAGGGATGAGCTCGGTGTTCGAGTCGAACATACGTTCGACTCGAACATCGGCTGTTCGATCGTTCGACGAAGATCGAACGATTTGGGCCGTTCGCGCCAAATTCGAGTGACGCGAACGGCCCAAAATACACTGCGCCATTGCAGTGCAATCCCGGCGCTGTGATTGGCCAAGCATGCACTGTGACCCCGCATGCTTGGCCAATCACAGCGCCGGCAGCGAGGAGAGCCATAATTGGCCACAGGCAGGATGCCTGTGGCCAATTATAGCTCAGGGGGGTTTAGTACACGCCCCACACTATAAAAGGCCGCCAGCGCGGCGGCCTTGTGTAGTGTGTTCCGGCGTGCAGGGAGAGAGAAGGATAGGCAGGGACAGTGTTTTTGCTATTTGTTCATTAACCTTGTGTGCAGGGAGAGAGAAGGATTGGCAGGGACAGTGTCAGTGATATTATTTGCTAAACCTTGTGTGCAGGGAGAGAGAAGGATAGGCAGGGACAGTGTCAGTGATATTCTTTGCTAAACCTTGTGTGCAGGGAGAGAGAAGGATAGGCAGGGACAGTGTCAGTGATATTCTTTGCTAAACCTTGTGCATTTACAGTGTGTTGGCGTGCAGGGACAGAGAAGGATAGGCAGGGGACAGTGTCAGTGTCATTTTTGCTAAGCCTCCTGCACAGTATACACCTGAAGCTAGCCCTTAGTGCTGTGTTTTCCTGTTGTGTAACACAGGCAGGCATCTGCAGCACTTACACAGGGCGTAGTGTGCCTCCTGCACAATATACACCTGAAGCTAGCCCTTATTGCTGTGTTTTTCTGTTGTGTAACACAGGTAGGCATCTGCAGCACTTACAGCGGGCGTAGTGTGCCTCCTGCACAGTATACACCTGAAGTTACCCCTTATTGCTTGTGTTTTTTTTCTTTTGTGTTACACTAACAGGCATCTGCAGCACTTACAGTGAGCGTAGTGTGCCTCCTGCACAATATACTCCTGAAGCTAGGCCTTATTGCTGTGTTTTCCTGTTGTGTAACACAGGCAGGCATCTGCAGCACTTACAGCGGGCGTAGTGTGCCTCCTGCACAATATACACCTGAAGCTAGCCCTTATTGCTGTGCTTTCCTGTTGTGTAACACAGGCAGGCATCTGCAGCACTTACAGCGGGCGTAGTGTGCCTCCTGCACAGTATACACCTGAAGCTACCCCTTATTGCTTGTGGTTTTTTTCTTTTATGTTACACTAACAGGCATCTGCAGCACTTACAGCGGGCGTAGTGTGCCTCCTGCACAATATACACCTGAAGCTAGCCCTTAGTGCTGTGCTTTCCTGTTGTGTAACACAGGCAGGCATCTGCAGCACTTACAGCGGGCGTAGTGTGCCTCCTGCACAGTATACACCTGAAGCTAGCCCTTAGTGCTGTGTTTTCCTGTTGTGTAACACAGGCAGGCATCTGCAGCACTTACACAGGGCGTAGTGTGCCTCCTGCACAATATACACCTGAAGCTAGCCCTTATTGCTGTGTTTTCCTGTTGTGTAACACAGGTAGGCATCTGCAGCACTTACAGCGGGCGTAGTGTGCCTCCTGCACAGTATACACCTGAAGCTACCCCTTATTGCTTGTGGTTTTTTTCTTTTGTGTTACACTAACAGGCATCTGCAGCACTTACAGTGGGCGTAGTGTGCCTCCTGCACAATATACTCCTGAAGCTAGCCCTTATTGCTGTGTTTTCCTGTTGTGTAACACAGGCAGGCATCTGCAGCACTTACAGCGGGCGTAGTGTGCCTCCTGCACAATATACACCTGAAGCTAGCCCTTACTGCTGTGTTTTCCTGTTGTGTAACACAGGCAGGCATCTGCAGCACTTACAGCGGGCGTAGTGTCCCTCCTGCACAATATACACCTGAAGCTAGCCCTTAGTGCTGTGCTTTCCTGTTGTGTAACACAGGCAGGCATCTGCAGCACTTACAGCGGGCGTAGTGTGCCTCCTGCACAGTATACACCTGAAGCTACCCCTTATTGCTCGTGGTTTTTTTCTTTTATGTTACACTAACAGGCATTTGCAGCATTTACAGCGGGCGTAGTGTGCCTCCTGCACAATATACACCTGAAGCTAGCCCTTAGTGCTGTGCTTTCCTGTTGTGTAACACAGGCAGGCATCTGCAGCACTTACACAGGGCGTAGTGTGCCTCCTGCACAATATACACCTGAAGCTAGCCCTTATTGCTGTGTTTTCCTGTTGTGTAACACAGGCAGGCATCTGCAGCACTTACAGCGGACGTAGTGTGCCTCCTGCACAGTATACACCTGAAGCTACCCCTTATTGCTTGTGGTTTTTTTCTTTTGTGTTACACTAACAGGCATCTGCAGCACTTACAGTGGGCGTAGTGTGCCTCCTGCACAATATACTCCTGAAGCTAGCCCTTATTGCTGTGTTTTCCTGTTGTGTAACACAGGCAGGCATCTGCAGCACTTACAGCGGGCGTAGTGTGCCTCCTGCACAATATACACCTGAAGCTAGCCCTTATTGCTGTGTTTTCCTGTTGTGTAACACAGGCAGGCATCTGCAGCACTTACAGCGGGCGTAGTGTCCCTCCTGCACAATATACACCTGAAGCTAGCCCTTATTGCTGTGTTTTCCTGTTGTGTAACACAGGCAGGCATCTGCAGCACTTACAGCGGGCGTAGTGTGCATCCTGCACAGTATACACCTGAATCTAGCCCTTAGTGCTCGTGTTTTTTTTATTTTATGTTACACTAACAGGCATCTGCAGCACTTACAGCGGGCGTAGTGTGCCTCCTGCACAATATACACCTTAAGCTAGCCCTTAGTGCTGTGCTTTCCTGTTGTATAACACAGGCAGGCATCTGCAGCACTTACAGCGGGCGTAGTGTGCCTCCTGCACAGTATACACCCGAAGCTATCCCTTATTGCTCGTGGTTTTTTTCTTTTGTGTTACACTAACAGGCATCTGCAGCACTTACAGTGGGCGTAGTGTGCCTCCTGCACAATATACACCTGAAGCTAGCCCTTATTGCTGTGTTTTCCTGTTGTGTAACACAGGCAGGCATCTGCAGCACTTACAGTGGGCGTAGTGTGCCTCCTGCACAGTATACACCTGAAGCTACCCATTATTGCTGTGTTTTCCCATCTCCCTGCAGGCCATTAGAATGTCTGAAAGGCCAACAAGGAGAGGCAGACAGTCAGGAGCCAATAAAAGAGGGCAAGCAGGCTCTGTGTCTATAGACAACAGTGCTGGCCGTGGATGCGGTGCATCGTCATCAGCACGTGGCCATGGGACACGCTTGTCCTTATTTTCGGCAGCTAGACGCGTTGAGCCGCATCATGCCGAAGACTTGGTAGAGTGGATGACCAACCCCTCCTCATCCTCCTCATCCTCTCTCACCCAGGCTCAGGGTACTGGCAAAGCAGCTGCCAAAGCGTCCTCTTCCCTCGTATAAATGTCATCATCAGTCACTCCTTCCCTAGACCCACCATGTCCTCCTGAGGAGTCCCCCAAACTGTTTGAGCACAGTGTTGGGTACATGCTCCACGAGGATGCCCAGCGTTTCGAAGGGTCTGATGATGATACCCAGCTAGAGGAAGGCAGTAGCGTGAGAGCAGGGAGAGGGGATGCTCTAGAGGGACAGCAATCTGGCAGTCATGTTCCAGCAGCTGCAGCATACTGGCTCCAGTGATGAGGAGGGAGGGGATGATGAGGTCAATGACTCCACGTGGGTGCCTGATAGGAGAGAGGAGGCACATCTCCAACGAGGCAGGATGCCCTCGGGGGGCCAGCGTAAGGGTAGCACACCGACTGAATCACACCGCAGAGCTCCGCCTGTGCAGGGCGCTGCCTCTGCCCGTTATTCCAAAAGTTCTTTGGTGTGGGCCTTTTTTGAGTCAAGTGCATCAGATCGCACCGCTGCTGTTTGCAACATATGTCTCAAGCGTATCTCGCGTGGCCAAAACATCAGCCGCTTGGGCACCACATGCTTGGCCAGACATATGTTGACCTGCCATGCAGCTCGTTGGCAAGCCTACCTTAAAGACCCACACCAAAGAACAAAGCGGACCTCTCCTTGCTCCGCATCAGCTGGGATCTCCAACCCCACTATACCTTCAGTCCTCTCTGAAACCTGCACTGAGAGGAATGAAGGTGTAGAATTAGGTGTGTCACAGCCAAGTACTTGCAAGCACTCTGCTAGCAGTACACCGACGTCTGATTCTAGCAGGCAAATTTCCCTGCCCCAGCTGCTGGACCGTCGAAAGAAGTTCACTCCCAGCCATCCACATGCCCAGCGGTTGAATGCTAGCTTGGCTAAATTGCTAGCAATTCAACTGCTGCCTTTTCAGTTGGTAGACTCGGCCCCCTTCCGTGAGTTTGTGCAATGTGCGGTTCCTCAGTGGCAGGTTCCCAAATGCCACTTTTTCTCACGGAAGGCGATTCCGGCTCTCTACCGGCATGTGGAAGGCAATGTCCATGCCTCGCTGGACAGGGCGGTCAGCGGTAAGATGCATATTACCGCTGACTCATGGTCCAGCAGGCATGGACAGGGACGTTACCTTTCTTTCACGGCCCATTGGGTCACTCTTTTGGCAGCTGGGAAGGATGCAGGACAAGGTGCAGTGGTGTTGGAGGTTGTTCAGCCGCCACGCCTCCAAAATGCTACTACTGGTTGTGACACACCTCTCTCCTCCACCCCCTCCTCTTCTTCCTCCTCCATGGCCTCTTCCTGTGCTTTGTCCTCGGAACCAGCGGTGCTCCGTAGGCGTTCAAGGGGCTACGCAAGTACGCAGGCAAAAAGATGCCATGCCGTGCTTGCGCTGGTGTGTTTGGGGGACAGGAGCCACACTGGGGCAGAGGTTCTGTCTGCTGTGCAGGGGCAGGCCAAGAGGTGGTTGACGCCACGCCAGCTTAAGCCAGGAATGGTGGTTTGCGACAATGGCACCAACCTCCTCTCCGCCCTCCAACAGGGACAACTGACCCATGTGCCCTGTGTGGCTCACGTCCTTAACCTGGTGGTGCAGCGGTTCTTGGGCAGGTACCCGGGCTTACAGGATGTCCTGAGGCAGGCCAGGAAAGTCTGTGTGCATTTCTGCAGATCATATAATGCCAGTGCTCGGCTGGCTGAGCTGCAAAAGGAGTTGAACCTGCCCAAGAACCACCTTATATGTGACATGCCCACCAGGTGGAACTCAACGTTGGCCATGCTGCACACGCAGCAGAGGGCCATCAATGAGTACCTGTGCGACTACGGCACCAGGACAGGGTCAGGGCCCATGGGAGCTCGGGTTTTTTTCACCACGCCAGTGGGGCATGATCAGGGATGCATGCACTGTCCTGGCACCATTTGAGGAGGCCACGAGGATGGTGAGCAGTGACAGTGCATGCATCAGTGACACTGTACCTCTTGTCCACCTGTTGGAGCATACGCTGCGTGAAATAATGAACAGGGCACTTGAGGCAGAACAGAGGCAGGAAGAGGAGGACTTCCTTGCCTCTCAAGGCCCCCTTTACCCAGACAGTGTTCCTTCTGTCCCACCCATCACACAGGAAGAGGAGGAGGAGGAGGATTGTGTCAGCATGGAGGTGGAGCATGGCACTCAGCATCACCAGCAGCAGTCTTTTAGGGATGATTTACAGTCCCAACAAACCCGTGGACTTGTACGTGGCTGGGAGGAGGTGGCTGCGGATCATGTCGTCCTTAGTGACCCAGAGGACTCCGGACCGAATGCCTCAGCTAACCTACGCTGCATGGCCTCCCTGATCCTGCAAAGTCTGTGGAAGGATCCTCGTATTCTTCGGATCAAGGAGAGGGACCATTACTGGCTGGCCACTCTCCTTGATCCACGGTACAAGGGTAAGGTTGCGGACCTTATCTTACCGTCGCAGAGGGAGCAGAGGATGAGACATCTCCGGGAGGCCTTGCAGAAAGGTCTGTGCAACGCAGAGACTGGGAGGTTACAAACTCCTGGTCCTGAACAACGAGTTGCTGAGGCTTCGGTCAGTAGCAGAAGGAGCGGTGGAGAAGGTGGCCGTCTGACCGATGCGTTCAGACAATTTTTTAGTCCGCAGCCCCAAGGTATGATCGGTTCCAGCAACCATCGCCAGCGTCTGATATACATGGTGCAGGAATACCTAGGGGCAAGGTCAGACTTGGACACCTTTCCCACCGAAAATCCTCTGGCTTACTGGGTGTTGAGGATGGATCACTAGCCAGAGCTTGCACAGTAAGCAATTGAGCTACTGGCCTGTCCTGCATCCAGCGTTCTTACGGAACGCACATTCAGTGCTGCTGGAGGCTTTGTCACGGATCACAGGGTGCGCCTGTCCACCGACTCGGTTGATCGACTGACCTTCATAAAGATGAACCAGTCTTGGATCACCACCAGCTACCAAGCACCTGAAGCTGATATAACAGAATAATTTATTTTCAAATGTCACATCCCTTCAAGACTGATGCTGATGCTAAGTGACTGTCCTGTTATGTTGACTGACTATCCTCCTCCTCCTCAATGATCCGATTCTTGATGATAGCTTGGAAGAACTTTTTTGTTTCTGGGTGCCGCCACCAATGGCTAAGGCCCAATTTTTCAGCCCCTGTTTAACAGGGGCATGTAATTACAATTTTTGATGCAATGCTTTGCAGCAGGGCTCATTCCTGCACTCCAACTAGAGTATCTGGGAGAGGTTGCAGTGTCGTGGCACCAGCACCAGTGCCTAAGGCCCAATTTTTCAGCCCCTGTTTAACAGGAGCGTGTAATTAAAATTTTTGATGCAATACTTTGCAACAGGGCTCATTGCTGTGCTCCAAGTACAGTATCTGCGAGGGGTTGCAGTGTTGTGGCACCAGTGCCTGAGGCCCAATTTTTCTGAGCCTGTTTAACAGGGGCGTGTAATTACAATTTTTGATGCAATACTTTGCAATAGGGCTCATTGCTGTGCTCCAAGTACAGTATCTATGAGGGGTTGCAGTGTTGTGGCACCAGTGCCTAAGGCCCAATTTTTCTGCCCCTGTTTAACAGGGGCATGTAATTACAATTCTTGAACTACTAATTCACAGCAGGGCCCATTCCTGCGCCCACCAAGAGTAACTGTGAGGCCTTACAGTGTTGTGGCAACACCACCACCACCAAAGGCCCAATTTTTCAGCCCCTGTTTAACAGGGGCATGCAATTACAATTCTTGATCTAATAATTCACAGCAGGGCCCATTCATGCGCCCACCAAGAGTAACTGTGAGGGCTTACAGTGTTGTGGCACCAGCACCACCACCAAAGGCCCAATTTTTCCTACCACTGTTCAATAATGGCATGTAAATACAATTCCTGATATAATAGTTCACAGTAGGGCGTTCCAGCGCCCACCAAGAGTAACTGTGAGGTCTCACAGTATTGTGGCAACACCAACATGTAAGGGGCAAATTTCAGCAGAGTATATACGGCAGGCCCCTACTTTCAAACATCCAACTTACAAACGACTCCTACTTGCAAACGAAAGGAGACAACAGGAAGTGAGAGGAAATCTACCCCTAGGAAGGGAAATTCTCTATTGTAAGAGTTCATATGGGAAAAAGGTGTTTCCTCTCTACTGATGCTTTATCACCAATCCTTGTTTCAATAAAAACCGCACTTTTCAAAAAACATTTGTCATTGGGACGGAAAGTGAGGTGAAATGTTCTGAACAGGGGCACAGACAGCAAAACAAATGTTGCAGGGGTGATAACCCTTCCCTATGTTTTCCAAAAAGCTTAAAAATAGATTTTTTGGCTGGAGCTACACTTAAACAATGTACCTGTTCAAAATTACAAACAGATTCTACTTAAGAACAAACCTACAGTCCCTGTCTTGTATGCACCGCCTGTATACTGCTGTTCAGAGTATATAGGACCTTTTTTATTTTGTGTGCGGGGTTCCCCTTAATATCCATACAAGACCCAAAGGGGCTGGTAATGGGCTGGGGTAGGGGGGGGTGATGGGGTAGCCATGCCATTTTTCTCAAAGATTTTCTTCCATATTGCCAGGACAAGACATGACATTAAAGCCGCAAGCAGTTTTAAATGGCTTCTTTTTCCTTTAGAAATGTCATTTTGTGCAGGGACAGTTCTAAACACAGGAAACACATGCCACTTCACAGGCATACTTTAGACACCCCCCAGGTACGATATTTAAAGGAATATTATTATTATTTTTTTCACTTCATGCATCATTAAAATGACTGCTCCCGAAAAAACGGTCGTTTTTAAAACTTCTTTTTGCATTGATACATGTCCCCTGGGGCAGGACCCGGGTCCCCAAACCCTTTTTAGGACAATAACATGCATATTAGCCGTTATAATTAGCACTTTAGATTTCTAACGTTCGCGTCCATTGTATTTAATAGGGTTTTAAAGTTCGTGCAAACTTTCGGTCCGTTCGAAGGTTCTGGTGCGAACCGAACGGGGGGGGGGGGGGGGTGTTCGAATCATCCCTAATCCCAACACCATATCAGCCATTGTTCTGTGATGATTGAAGTGCTAACACCAGCCATTTCCCTGACAAATTGCACGCGAAAAGCTACATAACAACCCAACCCCCCGGACCTTGGCCCGATTCTATTCCACAACGCTGGTCCTCGTGCCAAAAAGGTTGGGGACCACTGATCTAGAGGACATGGGCCGTGGCGCACCTCGCTCTCCCCTTCAAGGTACCCTTAGACCGGAGCCAGAGTAACCGCTAAAGAAGAAGAGAGAGGGTGAGGCCGCTACATTAATAAAAGCGGCAAGTTTTAAGATATTGAAAACAGCTTTTTCAAACCCAAAATGTAAACCTAAATTCTGCTTTCTTTATATTTGGCACCATCCCCCGCTGTAGGAACTTTTCTTAGGCAAATCATCTTTTTGTGAATCTGTTGCAAAGTTTTTTATCCGGAGAACCTGCCAGTTATATTACTTCCTGATTCAGGCTACCGCCAACCTGCTGTCTTAAGCCCCGTACACACGGTCGGACTTTTGGCCAACAAACTTCATTTTGAGCAAGTTGGACCAACAATCCGACCGTGTGTACGCTGCATCGGACAAACTTTTTTTGCCTTTTTCTTGTTTTCATCGGATAAAAGTTGGGTCTGCAAACGGACAAACTTTTGCCCAACAAAATCCTAAGGAGCAAAGTCCGACCGTGTGTACAGAAAACCATCGGACTTTTGTCCGATGGACAAAACAACTAATGTTAAAATCAACCAACAATAGCAGAAGTTGACCAAAGGGTGTCGGTAAAGAGCAGAAAAGAGCAGAAAAACCTTGTGATGTTGCAAAAAGTTTAGGGAAAGTTTGCAGAAAAGTCCGAGCGTGTGTATGCTATGGGTGTTCCCGACCAACTCCGTTCGGACAAAAAACCACGGAAAAATCCAATGGAAGTCCGACCGTGTGTACGGGGCTTAACACTAATTTCTAGCACACACTAGAAAACTAAAATTCAACAGTCCACATTTGTAAATGAATTTGTTAACACAAACATATATAAAAATATTATATTTTGGGATAACATTAAATAAACATTAAAACTTTAAAACTGACCCCCTGGGTTCTGTGTTACTCACGACTGACCTCTGAATGCTGCATTACTCCTGATCCCTCTCTTTACTCTGTGTTACTTACCGACCTGTGAATGCAGCATTACTCCTGATTCCTCTACCCTGTGTTACTTACCACTGACATCTGAACTCTGGGTTACCTACTACTGACCCCTGAACTAAATCACAATGCCCACTAAGGAAGGCTATAAATTTGGCATTTTATGCAGGAAAGAAGTTTTCAGGATATTTACTTTAAATACTAGAAAGCCATCAGGTTTAAACTTTGATTGGGATGTTTCCCATTTTTATGAGTAATGTTGGTATTCTTTACTTTGCCTATATGCCACTTATCAACTATTACTGCACATTCTTAAAAAATAAAATCCAGGCTGTTATTTATTTATTTATTGATCTATTTATTCATCTTGTTTTATATGTGTTTTGGTTAAGACATTTTTTCCTATTTTTTTTCTCTTCATATAGGGTCCTATTTTTACTGCAGACATGCTGAACAAGATAAAGACTGTATGATTTAATAATTTAATTCAATAATTTAATATGATTTAGTTTGATACAATTATACTACATTGCCTTTATGATTACAATCAGGGCCGCCATCAAGGGAATTTTGGGGCCCCTTACACAGCTTCAGGCATGGGCCCCCTGGAGCAGAGGAGAACCGGGGGGGGGGGTGGGGTGCCGCCGCCGCAAATTGAGAAGTGGGGGAGGGCTGCCACGAATTGAGAAGCGGGGGGTGCCACGAATTGAGAAGCGGGGGGGGGTTGCCATCCGGGGCCCTGCTGGGGACCTGCGGGCTTCTCTGGGCCCCTTACAAAAAAAATTTATGAAGATAAAAAATAAAAAAATAATAATAATTTTTATAAAAAATACGGGAGGTTGCCATCCGGGGGCCCTGGGGGCCTCCGGGCCTCTGGGGATCTCTGGGCCCCTTACAAAAAAATAAAAAAATAAATAAAAATAAATAAATAACATAAATAATAAAAAAAAATTTATCCGGGCCCCTTACAGGTGTACTGCCTGTATCCCCCTGATGGCGGCCCTGATTACAATTATAAGTGTTTTTTGCGGTCTGTGGTATTGGAACACACAACTCCAATAATACAATGTTTTGTGTACAATTGTGTTTTATTATGTATATAATGTTATTTATACATTTATTTTTTTATTGTGATTAGAAGCTTATTAATGGTCACAGAGAACAGGTGATCATCCTGAATATTGCATCCAGACTTTGATGTTTCACAAGTCTCTGTTCCTTTGATGTCCTTCTCGCGCATGTGTTTTCATTCATATCTGATTGTCTATGGAAGGGGCCAAAAGAAGCTTTGGTTCTCGGTTGGTTTAACATCGTTATATATATGCCATCAGAATATGATCTTCAGCTATGATTAAGCAGCAATAACGGCGTAAAAAACGTTAGTTGCATTTGCTGTACCTCTCTTATCCATAGACTGACTGTTTGGATTTTACTTTATACAATAAAGGTGTTACTTCAGAGTGCGGCTGTCCAGCTATTTTTTTTTTTATTCTCTAACCCCTGAACTATGTGTTCCTATTGACCACTAAACTCTTCAAACCTTTCTCACATTTTAATGAGTCCATTCTAGAATATCTCCTTAACCACTTAAGCCCCGGACCATTTGGTAGCTAAAGGACCAGAGGTGAATTCAGAATTTAGCACTGCGTTGCTTTAACTGTAAATTGTGCGGACATGCAATGTTGTACCCAAACGAAATTTGCGTCCTTTTCTTCCCACAAATAGAGCTTTCTTTTAATGGTATTTGATTGTCTCTGCGATTTTTATTTTTTGCGATATAAACGGAAAAAGACCGAAATTTTTGGAAAAAAATGATATTTTCTACTTTTTGTTATAAGAAAAATCAAATAAACTCAATTGTAGTCATACATTTAGGCCAAAAATGTATTCAGCCACATGTCTTTAGTAAAAAAAATGTCAATAAGCGTATATTTATTGGTTTGCGCAAAAGTTATAGCGTCTACAAACTAGGGTACATTTTCTGGAATTTACACAGCTTTTAATTTATGACTGCCTATCTCATTTCTTGAGGTGCTAAAATGGCAGGGCAGTACAAAACCCCCCCAAATGACCCCATTTTGGAAAGTAGACACCCCAAGGAAATTGCTGAGAGGCATGTTGAGCCCATTGAATATTTTTTTTTTGTCCCAAGTGATTGAATAATGACAAAAAAATAAAAAATAAATTACAAAAAGTTGTCACTAAATGATATATTGCTCACACATGCCATGGTTATATGTGGAATTGCACCCCAAAATACATTCTGCTGCTTCTCCTGAGTACGGGGATACCACATGTGTGGGACTTTTTAGGAGCCTAGCCACGTACGGGACCCCGGAAACCAAGCACCGCCTTCAGGATTTCTAAGGGCGCAAATTTTTGATTTCACTCCTCACTACCTATCACAGTTTCGAAGGCCATAAAATGCCAAAATAGCACAAAACCCCCCCAAATGACCCCATTTTGGAAAGTAGACACCCCAAGCTATTTACTGAGAGGCATGATTAGTCCATGGAATATTTTATATTTTGCCACAAGTTGCGGGAATATGACAAACTTTATTTTTTTGCACAAAGTTGTCACTAAATGATATATTGCTCACACATGCCATGGGCATATGTGAAATTACACCCCAAAATACATTCTGCTGCTTCTCCTGAGTACGGGGATACCACATGTGTGGGACTTTTTGGGAGCCTAGTCGCATACGGGACCCCAAAAACCAAGCACCGCCTTCAAGGTTTCTAAGGGCATACATTTTTGATTTCACTCCTCACTACCTATCACTACCTATCACAGTTTTGAAGGCCATAAAATGCCAAGATGGCACAAACCCCCCCAAATGACCCCATTTTGGAAAGTAGACACCCCAAGCTATTTACTGAGAGGCATCTTCAGTCCATGGAATATTTTATATTTTGCCACAAGTTGCGGGAATGTGACAAACTTTGTTTTTTTTGCACAAAGTTGTCACTAAATGATATATTGCTCACACATGCCATGGGCATATGTGAAATTACACCCCAAAATACATTCTGCTGCTTCTCCTGAGTACGGGGATACCACATGTGTGGGACTTTTTGGGAGCCTAGCCGCGTACGGGACCCCAAAAATCAAGCACCGCCTTCAAGGTTTCTAAGGGCATACATTTTTGATTTCACTCCTCACTACCTATCACAGTTTTGAAGGCCATAAAATGCCAAGATAGCACAAAACCCCCCAAAATGACCCCATTTTGGAAAGTAGACACCCCAAGGAAATTGCTGAGAGGCATGTTGAGCCCATTGAATATTTTTTTTTTGTCCCAAGTGATTGAATAATGACAAAAAGAAAAAAAAAATGTACAAAAAGTTGTCACTAAATGATATATTGCTCAAACATGCCATGGTTATATGCGGAATTGCACCCCAAAATACATTTGGCTGCTTCTCCTGAGTACGGGGATACCACATGTGTGGGACTTTTTGAGAGCCTAGCCGCGTACGGGCCCCCGAAAACCAAGCACCGCCTTCAGGATTTCTAAGGGCACAAGTTTTTGATTTCACTCCTCACTACCTATCACAGTTTTGAAGGCCATAAAATGCCAAAATAGCACAAAACCCCCCCAAATGACCCCATTTTGGAAAGTAGACACCCCAAGCTATTTGCCGAGAGGCATGGTGAGTATTTTACAGCTCTCATTTGTTTTTGAAAATGAAGAAAGACATATTTTTTTTTTTTATTTTTTTATTTTTTCAATTTTTAAAACTTTGTGACAAAAAGCGAGATCTGCAAAATACTCAACATACCTCTCAGCAAATAGCTTGGGGTGTCTACTTTCCAAAATGGGGTCATTTGGGGGGGGTTTGTGCCATCTGGGCATTCCATGGCCTCCGAAACTGTGATAGGCAGTGAGGAGTGAAATCAAAAATTTACACCCATAGAAATCCTGAAGGCAGTGCTTGGTTTTCGGGGTCCTGTACGCGGCTAGGCTCCCAAAATGTCTCACACATGTGGTATCCCCGTACTCAGGAGAAGCAACAGAATGTATTTTGGGGTGCAATTCTACATATAACCATGGCATGTTTGAGCAATATATAATTTAGTGACAACTTTTTGTACATTTTTTTTTTTTCTTTTTGTCATTATTCAATCACTTGGGACAAAAAAAAAATATTCAATGGGCTCAACATGCCTCTCAGCAAATAGCTTGAGGTGTCTACTTTCCAAAATGGGGTCATTTGGGGGGGTTTTGAACTGTCCTGGCATTTTATGCACAACATTAGGAAGCTTATGTCACACATCATCCACTCTTCTAACCACTTGAAGACAAAGCCCTTTCTGACACTTTTTGTTTACATGAAAACATTTTTTTTTTTGCAAGAAAATTATGTTGAACGCCCAAACATTTTATATATTTTTAAAGCAAAGGCCCTACAGATTAAAATAGTGGGTGTTGCATTTTTTTTTCCACGCAGTATTTGCGCAGCGATTTTTCAAACGCATTTTTTGGGGGGAAAACACACTTTTTTTATTTTTAATGCACTAAAAAACACTATATTGCCCAAATGTTTGATGAAATAAAAAAGATGATCTTAGGCCAAGTACATGGATACCAAACACGACATGCTTTAAAATTGCGCACAAACGCACAGCGGCGAGAAACTACATTCATTTTTAAAAGCATTTAAAAGCCTTTACAGGTTACCACGTTAGATTTACAGAGGATGTCTACTGCTAAAATTACTGCCCTCGATCTGACCTTCGCGGTGATACCTCACATGCATGATGCAATTGCTGTTTACATATGACGCTAGACCGACGCTTGCGTTCGCCTTTGCGCAAGAGCAGGGGGGACAGCGGTGCTTTTTTTTTTTTATTATTATTATTTATTTTGCTTTTTTATTTTATTTTTAAACTGTTCCTTCCATATTTTTTTTTATTTTATCATTTTTATTGTTATCTCAGGGAATGTAAATATCCCCTATGATAGCAATAAGTAGTGACAGGTACTCTTTTTTTGAAAAAAATGGGGGGTTAGACCCTAGATCTTTCCTCTGCCCTCAAAGCATCTGACCACACCAAGATCGGTGTGATAAAATGCTTTCCCAATTTCCCAATGGCGCTGTTTATATCCGGGGGGGGCATTCCCTCCCACTGCTTGTAAAAGCAGTCTAGAGGCTAATTATCTACTAGAATTGCTTTTACATTAAAGACGGCCACTGGCTGAAAAGAATGATACCAAGATGATCAGGCCCGGATTTACTCCCTTTGCCGCCCCAAGGCCGGGTCCTTCAATGCCGCCCCCCCCCCCCCTACACACACACACACCATCACATAGGGGGTCTTCTGAGCCCCCCCCCCCCCCATGTGATAGAAATGAGGCAAAGAAAAAAAAATGACACTAGAAATACCCCCCCCCCCGCCAAAAAAAACCTGAAAGTACTTGTGATTTGCATATTGTGTTATTAAAGACATACCTAGTGTATTTGTGCACTGTTTTTATACAATAATAACTGTAAATATATGCATTGTGCAGCATACCCAGCAAGGAATTAAATACCTTTTGAGTCAAATATTCTGCTTGGCACTGTGACCTCTGGCCAGCGCCCTTCCCACTGATCCTGGGGGCAGCAGGACCTGGATAGGAGGGGCGGCGGGGGCAGCATATGGAGGAACAAATTCCCCTCCATTTTCCTCCTGCAGCCACTGAATGCCTATGGGACGGAGGGGAGGAAAAGCAGGCTTTTAGTGGCTGCAGGAGAAAAATGGAGGGGATTTGTTCCTCTATATGCCCCCCCATCCAGGTGTACAGGGGCAACATGTGCGCCATTGCAATTGTGACCCTGTAGTTATGCCCTTGGGATGAGTGGCAGCGGTGGTGGTGGGGGATGGGATCAGTGGCAGCAGTGGTGGTTGGATAGGGATAGGATCAGTGGCAGCGTTGAGGGAGAGATGGGATGAGTGGCAGCGGTGGGGGTGGGATCAGTGGCAGCAGTGGTGGGGGGATGGGATGAGTGGCAAGGGTGGTGGTTGGGGGGTGGGATCAGTGGTAGGGGGGATTGAATGGGATGAGTGGCAGAGATGATGTAGGGAATGGGATTAGTGGCAAGGGTTGTGGTTGGGGGGCATTGGATGAAATGAGTGGCAGCGGTGGTGGGAGGATGGGATCAGTGGTGAGGGTGGTGGTTGGGGGGTGGGATCAGTGGTAGGGGGGATTGAATGGGATTAGTGGCAGAGATGATGAGGGGAATGGGATCAGTGGCAAGGGTGGTGGTTGGGGGGCATTGGATGAAATGAGTGGCAGCGGTGGTGGGAGGATGGGATCAGTGGTGAGGGTGGTGGTTGGGGGGTGGGATCAGTGGTAGGGGGGATTGAATGGGATTAGTGGCAGAGATGATGAGGGGAATGGGATCAGTGGCAAGGGTGGTGGTTGGGGGGCATTGGATGAAATGAGTGGCAGCGGTGGTGGGAGGATGGGATCAGTGGTGAGGGTGGTGGTTGGGGAAGATAGGTTGGAATGAGTGGTAGTGGAAGGGGGAGATTGGACGGGATGAGTGGCAGTGGTGGGGGGTGGGATCAGTGGCAGGGATGGTGGTTGCTGAATGGGATCAGTGGCAGCAGTGGTCGTGGTGAGGTGGGGGGTATCAGTGGTGGGGGGTGTATCAGTCGCACTAGTGGTAATGGTGCTGGTGTTGGGGGGGAATAAGTGGCAGTGGTGGGGTATAAGTGGCGGTGGTGGGGTATCAGTGGCGGTGGTGGGGTATCAGTGGTGGTGGTGGGGTATCAGTGGTGGTGGTGGGGTATCAGTGGCGGTGGTGGGGTATCAGTGGTGGTGGGGGGAATCAGTGGCAGCAATGGTGGTGGGGGGTATCAGTGGCAGTAATGCTGGTGGGGGGTATCAGTGGCAGTAATGGTGGTGGGGGTATCAGTGGCAGTAATGGTGGTGGTGGTATCATTGGCAGTAATGGTGGTGGGGGGTATCAGTGGCAGTAATGCTGGTGGGGGTATCAGTGGCAGTAATGCTGGTGGGGGGTATCAGTGGCAGTAATGGTGGTGGGGGGTATCAGTGGCAGTAATGGTGGTGGGGGTATCAGTGGCAGTAATGGTGGTGGGGGTATCAGTGACAGTAATGGTGGTGGGGGGTATCAGTGACAGTAATGCTGGTGGGGGGTATCAGTGGCAGTAATGCTGGTGGGGTATCAGTGGCAGTAATGCTGGTGGGGGGTATCAGTGGCAGCAGTGGTGGTGTGGGGGGGGAATCAGTAGCAGTGTTGATATTGATATCAGTGCCACTTACTTGCAGATCACTCGCAAATCAGTTGGTTCCCCCTCCATGCTAGGTTTTGCTTGGCCGGGCAAAGAGGATGGGTGGGGCCTGTGACTACCCATGAGTGCGGGCGGAGAGGATGGGAGGAGCGGGCGGGGACTGTGTAGAGTGCCCATAAGTGAGGGCGGGGAGGATGGGCGGAGCGGGCGGAGACTGTGCAGTATGCCCGTGAATGAGGGCGGGGAGAATGGGCGGTGACTTTGCAGTGTTCCCCTGAGTGAGGGCGGGGAGGATGAGCGGAGTGGGCGGAGATGATAGGCGGAGCCGGAACTGTACAGTGTGACCGTGAGTGCGAGCGGGGAGAATAGGCGGAGTGGGAGGTGACTGTGCCCGTGAGTGAGGGCGGCGAGGATAGGCGGAGCCGCCCCTGCACTGACTGCCGCCCCGAGGCCTGGCCTCGGTGGCCTTGTCTGGAATCCGGCCCTGAAGATGATACCTAAACC
This sequence comes from Rana muscosa, assembly GCA_029206835.1. Classification (NCBI taxonomy): domain Eukaryota; kingdom Metazoa; phylum Chordata; class Amphibia; order Anura; family Ranidae; genus Rana; species Rana muscosa. Next base: position 224,180,818 of record CM055125.1, on the reverse strand, counting down.
TGCAGGCATCATTCTGGTATAAACATTCAAAGTCCAGCAACATACCAGTACGTTGCTGGTCCTTGTTGGACATGTATTGTAATCTTTTTTTTCATGCAGCCTGTTGGCTGAACGAAAAAAAGAGATTTATCTGTGGGTATGCCCACCATTAGAATACCTCCCTTCATCCACCCACTTCTAATGATGGGCATATATGCCGAAGCATGGGGGCATCCTCCCGCAAAAAAGTTATGCCGCGTACACACGGTCTGACTTTTCCACGGGCAAGCCTTCGTCGGAATTTCGACCGTATGTACGCGGCATAAAAGGTTATTCCGCGAACACACAGTCAAACTTTTCCACGGGCAAGCCTCCGTCGGAATTTCGACCGTATATACGCGGCATTAGGAGCAAAATCGCTCCTCCGCCCCTGCTGCCCCCATGCTTCGGCATATATGCTCTTTTTTTAACTGTGGTGGTGAAATCACCTCCTACAGCGTTGGAGTCACGGCTTTATGTTTCGTGGGAGCAAACGCTGTTGCTGTCAAGATAAATAAATCCGCGATGCAACTGAATGGCGTACCTGCTAAGCAAATGATGGTTAACATTAAAACAAAGTAACATTACAGTACAACAGTAAGACCTTACCATACCATACCTGCAAAGCAAATACCAAAACAAAACCTAGTGAAAACTAAAAAAAATTTTTAACGCAACCTGTGCCTAAAATATATATATGCCGAAGCATGGGGGCATCCTCCCGCAAAAAAGTTATGCCGCGTACACACGGTCGGACTTTTCCACGGGCAAGCCTTTGTCGAAATTTCGACCGTATGTACGCGGCATAAAAGGTTATGCCGCGTACACACGGTCAAACTTTTCCACGGGCAAGCCTCCGTCGGAATTTCGACTGTATATACGCGGCATTAGGAGCAAAATCGCTCCTCCGCCCCTGCTGCCCCCATGCTTCGGCATATATGCTCTTTTTTTAACTGTGGTGGTGAAATCACCTCCTACAGCGTTGGAGTCACGGCTTTATGTATCGTGGGATCAAACGCTGTTGCTGTCAAGATAAATAAATCCGCGATGCAACTGAATGGCGTACCTGCTAAGCAAATGATGGTTAACATTAAAACAAAGTAACATTACAGAACAACAGTAAGACCTTACCATACCATACCTGCAAAGCAAATACCAAAACAAAACCTAGTAAAAAATAAAACATTTTTTTAACGCAACCTGTTCCTAAAATATATATATGCCGAAGCATGGGGGCATCCTCCCGCAAAAAAGTTATGCCGCGTACACACGGTCGGACTTTTCCACGGGCAAGCCTTTGTCGAAATTTCGACCGTATGTACGCGGCATAAAAGGTTATGCCGCGTACACACGGTCGAACTTTTCCACGGGCAAGCCTCCGTCGGAATTTCGACTGTATATACGCGGCATTAGGAGCAAAATCGCTCCTCCGCCCCTGCTGCCCCCATGCTTCGGCATATATGCTCTTTTTTTTAACTGTGGTGGTGAAATCACCTCCTACAGCACTGGAGTCACGGCTTTATGTATCGTGGGAGCAAACGCTGTTGCTGTCAAGATAAATAATTCCGCGCTGCAGTTGAATGGCGCACCTGAAAACAAAAAATTACATACCTGAAAAGCAAGCATGATAAAACATTGCAGAATGGAATACAGTAAAAAAGAGCAGAACAATAGAGAGAAAATAGAGAGAGCGAGAGAGAACAATAAAACGACAACTATTTTTGGTTTTTTTATTTTATATTTTTTTTGTGTTTTGTTTTTTACGTTTTTTTTTTCTTTTTTACACTTTTTTTTGTAACTTTAACAACTGTAATGGTTCGGGTCTCTCAAAATGTAATGGCATCTTGGGAGACCCTGTGTAAGTGTGTCCTAGTCTGTGAAATGCTGTACCCTACGCTAAAACTTCACTTTTGAGTGGTAGCGTTCAAAACATTCACCAAGGCAAAGACCAGGTTTGTCAGGACAGAGTGGACAATAATAACGGGTGTCACGCCTAAATCCGCGCTTGCTACAGACACGACATCTTTTTTGGGGGGCTCATTGGGTAGGGGTACTCGGGAGGAGATGCGTATAATGCCTCTCATGCAGCCGGCTTACTGCATTTGGTAGGGGATGGTGAGGTGCAGAACCGCCTGGATACAGGAGTTCTGTGACTATCTCATTCTGGAATTTTAGAAGAGATAAAGTCCCGCCTGAAGCTCTGTATAGCACATGAGTGTTCAGCAAAGCCAATTGGAATAAGGATAGAGACACTTTTTTGTACCAGCGTCTCGCCTTACGGTCAATTAGATACGGCGCCATCAACTGGTCGTTGAGGTCCACCCCTCCCATATTTTTGTTATATTCGTGGACACAGAGGGGTTTCTCCACAACACCAGTCGCCGTACGAATTTGGACTGTCGTGTCTGCATGAAGGGAGGTAAGAAGGAAAACATTCTTATTGTCCCTCCACTTCATAGCGAGCAAGTTATTACACTTTACGCAGGCTCTCTCCCCCAGCCTAAGACAGGCATCTACAAGCCGCTGGGGAAAGCCCCGGCGATTAGGTCGCACGGTGCCACATGCTCCAATCTGATGATCAAACAAGTGACTAAACAGTGGCACGCTCGTGTAATAATTGTCCACATACAAGTGGTACCCCTTTCCGAATAAGGGTGACACCAAGTTCCACACTATCTTGCCAGCGCTCCCTATGTAATCCGGGCAGTTGACCGGCTCAACCTGACTATCTTTTCCCTCATAAACCATAAAGCTCCATACATAGCCTGTTGCCCTGTCACAGCACTTATAGAGCTTGACCCCGTATCTGGCACGCTTGCTGGGAAGGTACTGCTTGAAAGCCAAGCGGCCAGAAAATTTAATCAGGGACTCATCAACGCAGACAGCTTGATCGGGAATAAACAAGGCTGCAAAACATTAGTTGAAGTGGTTTATGAGGGGCCGAATTTTATAGAGCCGGTCGTATTCAGGGTCCCCACGTGGACGACAAAGTTCATTGTCGTTGAAGTGCATGAACCGCAAAATCTGCTCGTATCGTTTCCTGGGCATGGAGGCAGAGAACACGGGCATGTGGTCAATTGGGTGCGTGGACCAATAAGCACGCAATGACGGGAATTTATGTGTGCCCATGTTGAGGGAAAGGCCCAGAAAGGTCTTAAATTCGAAAACCGTAATTGGTTTCCAATCTTTGGCAATGGAAGGCAACTGGGGATTAGCGGCGATGAATTGACCAGCATATAAATTACTCTGGTCCACAATAGATCTATAGAGATCTTCCGTGAAAAACAGCGAATAATAATCAATTGGCATAAAATCAGCTGTTTCCATCTGAATACCGGGTTGGGCAGTGAATGGGGGAAGTACGGGTTCTGCAGAAGTGGTGGGGACCCAATCAGGATAGGCAAATTCTGCAGGAAGAGCACTATGGGTACGACGGGCCTGCCTTTGTCTTCTTATTGGTAGCAGCGGGACACTACTTGTGCTTGCCACCTCGCCAGCTTGAACTGCACTTATGGGACTCGCCACGTCACCACGTGATACTGCAGTGCTGGATGTACCCCCAGGCTGTACTAGGCCGCTGGTGCTTGCCAATTCACCAGAAGGAATAGCGGCGCTAGTACTCCTCTGCTCCATGATACGAGAGCCCTGCGGTTCTTGCTCCTCAACAACCTCAGAAGATCGGGATCGGGTACGCCTGACCTTAGCAGGGACCTCAACTTCGTCGTCAGAGCTATCTGACGTGGGGCCGCTGACGTCACTGTCTTCTACGGGAAGATATTCTGAGCCTGAATCTGACAGATACGTGACCTCCTCTTCACTATCTGTCATGCTCAGAATCTCGTAGGCCTCTTTACTAGTGTACCTTCGACTTGCCATTTTGGGCTCTAAATTTAGGGGTACACTAGTAAGATTCACAGGAAAAAAAACACCCGACTGTCGTCAGCAAATATATCAAACGCTACAAAAAAAACTGTTAGCGGTCGCAGGGATCAAGACTGTCTCTGCGAACGCTGCAGTTATGTGTTTTGTGTTTGGTAAGTGACAGTGATCGATCGATACTGCGCTTGGGTGGGCTGGGCTGGGCTGGGCGGAGGGGTTAAACGCAGGTGCTAGCAGGTATCTGGGCTGATCCCTCTAACACTGCGTTTTTGGGAACCCTAAACCGCTGGGGACGCTAGTATAGATCTGATCAGATACTATACCACTAAGGGAGGTGTATGCTTTGCGCGTGGGTGTTAGCGTTACTGGCACTAACCTAACGCTGCCTGGGGCGACGCAGACCCTCTCTGGCGCTAAAACCTAATTGATCTCACCCGCCGGGCGATCAGGGGGTTAAACCTTTATTGGGTTATATATACGGCGGGTGCCCTGATGCTATAAAAAGCAAACTAACCAACCAGCGTCACCCGTAACCTTTATATGGTGATCACTGGTGAAAGGGTTAACTAGGGGCAATCAGGGGGTTAAAACCTTTATTAGGTTAAATATGGGGGTACCCGACGCTATATAAAAACCTGACGGGTTACCTAAATAACTAAATAACTAACTGGGTAACCAGTGTCACCAGTGACACTTATACGGTGATCACTGGTGAAAGGGTTAACTCTAGGGGCAATCAGGGGGTTAAAATAATATATGGGGGTACCTGACGCTCTAAAAACATGCGGCGAAACTAAAAATAAATCTAGGGCACCACCGGCACTAAATACAGCGATCGAAAATACGATCGCTTAGTGACGCTGGCGTTAGGGGGTGAAAGGGTTACCTGGGGGGCGATCAAGGGGTTAAACCTTTATTAGGGGGGGTTAGGGGGCTACCCTGGACCTAAAGGGGCCTAAACCTAACTGCCCTGCAACTTTTTACTATCACAGATGACACTAAATGCAGTGATCAGTAAAATAAATGATCACTGCAATCAGTGACACTGTGATTGGGGGCTGGGGGGTGACCTGGGGGGTGATCTGGGGGTGACTGGGGGGTGAAATGTGTGCCTATGTGTACCTATGTGTCAGTGGACTGTTGGTGCACTAACCTGCTTCTTCTCTCCTCGGCGCCGGAATCGAAAAGACCGCCGCGAGGGAGATGACATCACTTCCTCCTGCCTGTGTTTACATCACATGGCGGAGGAAGCATTTTCATTCGCCGGGAGCGATCGTGAGGGGGTGGCCGAAATCGAATGGTCACCCCCTCATCTCTGATCGCTCCCCAACGATAAACGGCCGCTCACTGTATAGGAGGGGGTCCGATCGGACCCCCCAACTGTACAAAGGCGATCACGTACACTCTACGTGATTGTGCCTGTCGGTGCCATTCTGCCGACGTATATATACAGTGAGCGGTCGTTAAGTGGTTAATGTTGATTTTTGATCACCTCCATAATGTTCTGGTAGATCGCCTCTCCAGGGTTGCTTACCCCTACCCTACTCTATTCAAAAGTAAACAAAAAATCACTTTATATACACTTTAACTACTACCCACCTTTTACAGTCCTTTGCAGAGTAACCTGTTATATAAAAAGCAGAGAAGGACACCTTGCTGGCGGGTTATGACTGATAAGTGTGATGCCAATACCTGGTTAAAGATTAACTGTCCATGTGATGACATTGCTCAGAGTTGTGACAGTTCATCATCACTCACTTCCTCTATTGTACTAGACAGTTGTAATACACACCTCAAGACACGTCCGCTTGTCAAGTGTATGTGAATGGAGTGCTGCTCATGTTCCTGACTAGCACATAACTCCTGAGTAAACACCACAACACAGAGGAAAGTAATACATCAAATAAACACAAAACCACACAGTTCAAAAGAAGATCGGTGGCTGGTGCCTTACTCAGGTGTGCTCTCAGAAGCTTATGTAACTGTAGCGGGGTGTTCAATTTAGGGGGAGTGTCTGAGTGGTAATTAGGCTCAGACACACTGATTGTTGGGGTTTATGGACCATTTCTGTTCACGGGGGATAGTATTGGTGTACAGTTCCCTGTGGCCTACAGGTGGCGCTGTCGCAGTGGGCCAGGGTTGAACCCCCGATAGAGGGCTGTGCCTTTTGTGTCCCCTCTCGGCAGTAGTACGGCGGGGCGGGGAACCTGCTGTGCCTGTCGGGAGAGGGTATAAAAGGGGCGGACATCTTCCGTTCGAGGCCCAAGCCCAGGCACCTTCGGCCTGGGGGTGAGTGAGGGTCGTCTAGGCCCGGAGGTGGAGTTCCTGTTCCATCCCAGACACCTTCAGTCTGGGGTGAGGTACTATTTTGAAAGCCCAGGGCCCAGCGCCTTCGGCTAGGGTCTGCCAGGGATCGAGGACTCCCAGGGTGCCGCCTTGCGAGGGGACCCGTATCCGGGATGAGGAGGCCAGGGAGGTGACCCCTTCCGAAGACCCAGCGCAGAGTCGTGGTGGCGGTGGGGGCCTCTCCTGAGGGATGTCTTAAAGAGTTGAGCTACGTTTGTGCCTGGACCTCCTCCACATTTAAGCTGTCTGGTATCTTCGCTCCAACCTGTCTGCTATCAAAGAGGCTGTTTATTATCCTGTGAGAAATAAATATTGAGTTGGACTTTCAGCTGGTGTGGACATTCACATTCCTGGGGAAAACAAGGACTTGCATCTATCCAAGGTAGAGGTGAGATCATTCTCGGGAGGACTTTGACTCTGGCCGCAGACAAGGCCCAAAACTAACACCGCTCAACCTCTTCACACAGGAGGGTACGGGCTTGTGGTGCGGTGTGCCTCTCCCTTCCTGCGAGGAGCCGAAGTTAATGCAGGTAAAGAGAGGGGTGTGTGCCCTACATAACTCTGCTGAAAACTGTCATTGAGGGGCATTTAGAAAATATAGGAAATCACTGAATGAATTTGATTTTATGTGATTTCACGTTATCAGCTACTAGTTACATTTGAGAAATTCTATCACATAGACCTATCAATTCTACTACTACTACTCTACTTCCATTCTACTGACACCTTCCACTGCCCTACTGACACTGTCCATATTTTAACTACTTTATTTTTCGCTATTTAGCACTGCACTGCACTACTTTAACTGCCAATTGCTCAGTTACTGTATGCAAATTAAATGTACCGTATTTATCGGCGTATAACACGCACTTTTTTCCCCTGAAAATCAGGGGAAAATCGTGGGTGCGTGTTATACGCCGATACTGTCATCCCTGAGCTGTCTCCGCTGACTGTGAGCGGAGCGGAGCGAGATACACATAGCCGAATGTACTCGGCTATACTCGGCTTTTCTCGGCTCCGCTCACAGTCACACCCAGTCCCGCCATTGGACCTGTGTTATGTCCATCATAGGGCGGGACTCGGCGTGACTGTGAGCGGAGCCGAGAAAAGCCGAGTATAGCCGAGTACACTCGGCTATGTGTATCTCGGCGGCGGCTCCGCCCAGTCCCTGCGTCCCCTGCGTCCCCGGCGTTCGCACAGTCTCTGCGCCAATTTTAAAATGATGCACGGCGACACTGGGGGCAAGGCTGCACGGTGACACTGGGGGCAAGGCTGCACGGCGACACTGGGGGCAAGGCTGCACGGCGACTCTGGGGCAAGGCTGCACGGCGACTCTGGGGCAAGGCTGAAATGGACTCTGGGGCAAGGCTGCAATGGACACTGACAAGGCTGCACTGTGACAAGGCTGCAATGGACACTGACAAGGCTGCACTGTGACAAGGCTGCAATGGACACTGACAAGGCTGCACTGTGACAAGGCTGCAATGGACACTGACAAGGCTGCAATGGACACTGACAAGGCTGCATTTAAATGTAAGTTATTTTTCCTTAAACTTCCCTGCTAAAAGTTTTTTTCCCTAAAATTTCCTCCTAAACTTGGGGTGCGTGTTATACGCCGATAAATACGGTATATCTTTTTTTTTTCACACAAATTGAGCTTTCTTTTGGTGATATTTAATCACCACTGGGTTTTTATTTTTTGCTTTATAAACAGGTAAATACCAAAAGGTTTGAAAATAAAACCAAATTTTTCTTAGTTGCTGTTATAATAATTTGCACATAAATATATTTTCTTCAAAAATGTAGGCCAAAATGTATTCTCCTACATTTCTTTGTGATGTAATTTTTTTTTTTATGTTGTTTTTTGCCACTTATTTTGGAAAGAGAAGAAATACTGTTATTACTTATACAGCTTGCTTATAGTTGTGATCTGTGATTGGCTACAGCTAATCACATGGTACCATGTGATTGCTGTGGGCCAATCACAAATCACAACTGTAAGCGAGTTGTTCATGAATGGAAATCCATTCATGACAATTTGTATACATTATCATGTGATCGCTATGATTGGTCAAGGTGATCACATGATAATCCGGCCACAATGACCATTTTGCGAGTGGCTAGAGTAGGGTCAGGTCACCCAACTGTATAGGACAGTGCGTAGCATTAGTGAAAGGTTCCAGCAGAGTAGAGAAAGTGCAGGGACACACCATCTTTCCTACAGACCTTCCCATTTGGGTACGCACCAACCAGGCCACATTATGTTCCTAGAGACAGATGCTGTTGGCTTCCCTGAGACTTCATTCTACTGACACTTTGCTATTACTTCTTGTAAGTGTTCCCAGTCAGGTTGCCTTCCTGCTTGTTTTGTATTTCTGGACTTCTGTTATATTATATTCCTGTTTCTGCACCTAAACTCTGAGAGGTTTCTGCCCGCTGCACCGACTCACAAGCACAGCAACAAGACACAAGGTAGTTATACGGCATCAGCAAAGTCTCTCCCAGGCAAAGACTTCAAAGCAGACTGGGGTTTCAAGGTGTGCTGTTTAATCTCTTTTGAAGAAGTACAAAGAAATGGGCAACATTGAGGACCGTAGACACAGTGGTCGGCCAAGGAATCCTTATGCAGCAGATGAAAGACACATCATGCTTACTTCCATTCGACATCGGAAAGATGTCCAACAGTACCATCATCACAAAACTGGCATAAACCAGTGGGACCCAGGTACGCCCATCTACTGTCTAGACAAGTCTGGGCAGAAGTGCTCAAATAAATTTGGAGATAGCATGTGGTCATAATTGCCCCCCCCCCCCATATGTGGTTGGCATACCCACATCAAACAGCATGGTTCTTTAACTTTCACATAGAATACTTTACAGTTCATTCTTACTGCAACTCTGTTTTGCTCTAGATTGTATGGTACAGTAGTTTTAAATATTTAAATATATGCCATGCTTTCTGAGAATCGCCTGTGTGTGAACCTGTATATTCAGTTCTATTCTCTGTGTGCAATACACTAAGCATTTTCCCAAATTTTTGCTTACTTGAGCCAAATACTGTTCATGTTTCTCTGGTACTTCACTTTTGTTGTGTAACAGATATAGTGTAGTATACCTGGACTCGGAGTAATCATCTGTAAAAGTGAGAAAATACCTTTTCTTTCCTGGAGTAAATTTTTCCATTGGACCACAAAAATCTGAATAAATTAAGCAAAGAGGTTTTTTAGCTCTGCTTTTTATTGAGCTGGTGCATTTAATTGTTCGAGTCATTCTCAGTTAATTTCTTTCTTATGTCAGGACTACTGTGCACAAGTCATTTGTGCCATGTGTGAATGCAGTTTGAATGTTTTTACTCCTTGCAGTATTAACCACCTCATTGCAGTTCAGCTGATACAGTTCATCTGTAATTTTAGCCTTTGCAAGTAAGATAACCCCTTTTGTGATGGCACAGTTGTCATCTTGGAAGGTCACTACATTGCATTGTTTTGTGAGCTTCTTCACTAACAAAAGATTTGTTTCAAGAGCAGGGACAAAGAGGACATTTTTCTGGAGGCACTCTGGGAAATAGTACAGTAAACCATCTCATATGCCTTCTAATTCCATTATTTGCCCATTAGCTGTGGTAATTTTTTTTCTGTTTTACTGTGGTCAAGGTAAATAAAGAAATTATTTCTGATATTTTCTCATGTGACTCGTAGCTCCTGGATAAACACATCATGCCTGCAAAGATGAAGTGTGATTTTTCAAATGAAAAACATACGGTATTCATTATCTGAAGCAAAATCTGTTTCTTCCTTCACACTTTGGCTTTTTGAAGTTTAGTTTGTTTTTGTATTCTAGCTTTCCAGATTCTGCAGTCTGCTTTTAAATGAATGTTGTTTCTTGCACACAAAACATTCACTTGTTTCTTGTTGCATGTTACTGTTTTTATTCCTTTTTTTTGTCTTTTTAGACAGATTCTGTGATAGAAGCACCATCACTATTAATGTTTTACGCTTATTTTCATCCACAAGCTTGCCCATAACATATTCCAATGTCAGTTCATCATCTGAACGTGCATCAAGTGTTGTGACAAGTGTTTCATAACTTTCTGGTAAACCACTTAGTAATAGTGCTGCAAAATGAAAATCTTTTATTTCTTCTTCTATACCTCTCAGGCGTTCAACCATTTCCAAGGTGTGCCTTATGTAATCCTGCTTATCCTGGCCTTTCATCAGCTTGGTCTTGTATAGCTTTCTAATCAAATACAGTTTATTGCTGAGATTACCTCTTTCATGCATCTTTTGTAATCCTTTCCATATTTCTTTAGCAGTTTCACACTTACATATACCGTATGTATGATTTGATCATTTTTTATGCTAAGAATGATTATTGTTCTGTCTCAACTACAAAGCGATAAAGTTCATCTCCAGGTTTAAGTAGGCCTTACTCAAGCTGGTTTGATATTCATCCCTTGCATCGATACAGGCAGTTTAACTCAATGAATAAACTCACAGTTAGGACGACAGACGATGAATCCTTTTGAATGTTCTGTTTAATGATGGATATTCATAGGTAGAAAAACGTTGCAGTTGTAAGCCACATGTAAGATGTTTAGCATGGAAGATATACAGGAGTAATGACCAGAATCAGGAAGTGGAGGAGATATATAAAGAACTGCGGTGAGAGAGAGAATTCAGCTAGAAAGAAGGGGACAGATCTTAAAGACACAGAGCAAGAATAATCACATAGTGTAACACAACAATTATGCTCTGTGCTTTTTGGTCTTTCTCTATCCACACATCTGAAGGGTGTTCTGGCCTGACTTAATTTATACATTTCTACGTACCTTCTCTTTTTATTCTTTTGTAGTCTTCTTTCTGTTGCTTTGTCTATCTCATAGCTGGTTGTGACTGGGCATCTGGGTGGGTGTCTGGGCCCATAACCTGTTAGAAATTCTGCATATAGCCCTACAGAACAGACAGTGCAATGTCCATAAGGGCTTTGCTGCTTAACTGCAGACGGGAAAAGGAAACTTTATTATACAGAGAAAATGCATAGAGTTTAACCATAGATGCAGGTAAAAACGTATAAACACTGCCATCTACTGACTGATGTAGTTGTTGCGCAAAATACATGAAAATGTATTCTAACAGTTTGCCGAGGGCTGGAGAGCGGTACAATAATGAGTGCTGCAGGCAACAGTAAAGCATGGTGGAGGTTCCTTGCAAGTTTGGGGCTGCATTTCTGCAAATAGAGTTGGAGATTTTACAGGATCAATGGTGTCCTCAACCAAGCAGATACCTATCCATCATGCCATATTATCAGGGTAGCATGTGATTGGCCCCATATTTATTCTGCAGCAGGACAATGACCCCAAACATACAGCCAATGTCATTGAGAACAATCTTCGGTGTAAAGAAGAACAAGGAGTCCTGGGAGTGATGGTTTGACCCCCACAGGGCCCTGATCTCAACATCATCGAGTCTATCTGAGATTACATAAAGAGACAGACAGATTTGAGGCAGCCTACATCCACAGAGGATCTGTGGTTAGTTCTCCAAGATGTTTGGAAGAACCTACCTGCCAAGTCCCTTCAAAATCTGTGCGCAAGTGTACCTATAAGAATTGATGCTGTTTAAGAGACAAAGGGTTGTCACACCAAATATTGATTTGATTTGAATCTCTGTTCATTTACTTTCAATTTTGATAAAAAATAAACTATTAACACTTCTATTTCTGAAAGCATTCTAAATTTACAGCATTTTATTCACACCTACCTAAAACATTTGCACAGTTATATATACAGTGGGTACGGAAAGTATTCAGACCCCCTTACATTTTTAACTCTTTGTTATATTGCAGCCATTTGCTAAAATCATTTAAGTTCATTTTTTTCCTCATTAATGTACACACAGCACCCCATATTGACAGAAAAACACAGAATTGTTGACATTTTTGCAGATTTATTAAAAAAGAAAAACTGAAATATCACATGGTCCTAAGTATTCAGACCCTTTGCTGTGACACTCATATATTTAACTCAGGTGCTGTCCATTTCTTCTGATCATCCTTGAGATGGTTCTACACCTTCATTTGAGTCCAGCTGTGTTTGATTATACTGATTGGACTTGATTAGGAAAGACACACACCTGTCTATATAACCTTACAGCTCACAGTGCATGTCAGAGCAAATGAGAATCATGAGGTCAAAGGAACTGCCTGAAGAGCTCAGAGAAAGAATTGTGGCAAGGCACAGATCTGGCCAAGGTTACAAAAACATTTCTGCTGCACTTAAGGTTTCTAAGAGCACAGTGGCCTCCATAATCCTTAAATGGAAGACGTTTGGTACGACCAGAACCCTTCCTAGAGCTGGACGTCCGGCCAAACTGAGCTATCGGGGGGAGAAGAGCCTTGGTCAGAGAGGTAAAGAAGAACCCAAAGATCACTGTGGCTGAGCTCCAGAGATGCAAACGGGAGATGGGAGAAAGTTGTAGAAAGTCAACCATCACTACAGCCCTCCACCAGTCGGGGCTTTATGGCAGAGTGGCCCGACGGAAGCCTCTCCTCAGGGCAAGACACATGAAAGCCCGCATGGAGTTTGCTAAAAAAAACACCTGTAGGACTCCAAGATGGTGAGAAATAAGATTCTCTGGTCTGAGGAGACCAAGATAGAACTTTTTGACCTTAATTCTAAGCAGTATGTGTGGAGAAAACCAGGCACTGCTCATCACCTGTTCAATACAGTCCCAACAGTGAAGCATGGTGGTGGCAGCATCATGCTGTGGGGGTGTTTTTCAGCTGCAGGGACAGAACCACTGGTTGCAATCGAGGGAAAGATGAATGCGGCCAAGTACAGGGATATCCTGGATGAAAACCTTCTCCAGAGTGCTCATGACCTCAGACTGGGCCGAAGGTTTACCTTCCAATAAGACAATGACCCTAAGCACACAGCTAAAATAACGAAGGAGTGGCTTCACAACAACTCTGTGACTGTTCTTTTTTTTTTGAAAATTATTTTTATTGTTTTTGAATGCACATCAAACATACAACCTTTGGACGTGTCCTAGACACTATCCATTCACGACCAACATGGCCAATCTGTCTAACATAGACCGACTAACTAACACCTTCCCCCCCCTCTCCCCTCCCTCCCCCCATCCCAGAGTCACAGCTCAAAACCTGAAAGGATCTTTCAACCATATCCTAGCCCATAGGAAGTCATTTGTGCAGCTCCTAGTCAGGATAGCTTGGCTTTGAGACCCCTTCCCCTCCTCCCCTTGGGGAGGAGGAGAACGGGGACAGGAAAAATAAAAGATGGACACAAAGATTTGCAGGGGAATAATAGCATATATAATGAAAAATAGTGTAAAGGCTTACAGACCGTTTGTTACATTAGACATACCCACTCCTGATTCACCAATCCCACCGCCAGCCCTCATAAAACTACCTCCATCAACCCACTGTGGATCTGGATTCTAACCACGAGTGCCACACTTTATCAAACTTTTTCTTACATCCTCTCGCTTCATATGTGGCCCTGTAGTAAGGCAGCATGGAGTTAACCAGGCCTTTCCAGAAGGGAACACTTGGCGCACCAGGTTTTTTCCAATGCAACAAGATAGCTTTTTTGCCGTAGAAGAGTACTACAGACAGCATAGTTCTCATTGCCCTGGTTGGTACAACCTCGTCAACCAGGCCCAGCATACAAACCCTCACAGTCATGGGTATTGGTACCGATAGCAACTCAGCAAGACAAGAGGTGACATCGGTCCAAAATCTTTGTATCAGGGGGCACTGCCAAAAAATGTGATCTGAGTCCGCAGGTGAGTGAGAACACCTCCAACACTCCGACGTGGTCTCCGGAAATATTTTACCCAATCTGGCCGGGGTATAATAGCTTCTATGTAGAAATTTAAATTGGATCAGCCTGTCCCTGGCGGATACCAGCTGCTGAAACGGTCGTATCCATAACTCATCCCAGTCCTCCCCCTGTACCTCCGGAACCTCCGCCACCCACCTCTCTCTACACCTAGTGAGAGCCGGGGGGGTTGCCTTAAAGAATTCCTTGTATGACACCGAGAGCGTCTTAGTTAGCTCTCCATCCGCCAGCAAGGTTTCAAGCGACGAGGGTAGTGATTCCACCCTCCTCTCTCGGAACTGTACCAGGAAGGCATGGCGAACCTGCAGGAACCTGAACAGGTATGAGTTGGGTAGATCATGTCTCACCTGTAATTGGGAAAAGGTTAGTAATTCTCCATATGAGGTCAGGTCCCCCAATGTTTTTATCCCTTTAACCACCCAAATCATAGGGTCTGGTAAGTGAAAAAATTCTGATAGGGTCGGATTCATCCATAAGGGAGTCGAGGGTGACAATCCCCCATAACTAGGACACGCTAATTTCACCGCCATCTCCCACGCCTTGATGGTGGCTTTCATAGTTATCGTTAGGGGCAGTTCTGACCTGGTGCCTCTAAATAGCGCAAAACGAAGACTATCATATGCTCCTAAGTGAGCCGCCTCCAATACCGTAGCAGCATCCCCATCCTCAGCCGTTAGCCATCTATGAGCAAAGACCATCTGTCCCGCTAGGTAATATTTCTGCCAGTCTGGCAGCGCCAGTCCCCCCCGATCCCCAGGTTCTTGCAGTATTTTTAACCCTATCCTCGGGGACCCGGGAGCCCAGATAAAGGAGGAAATGATACTATCGATTTTCCGAAAGTACGACTTCGGAACCCAGATAGGCGCATGCCTCAGAAAGTATAATATGACAGGGAGGAACTTCATTTTCAGCAAGCTAATCCTACCTATCAAGGACAATGGAAGCTTTACCCACATCTGCACCTTTTGTTTTAGGAGTGCTATTAATGGTGTTAAGTTTAGGGTCAGGTAGTCCCGCACATCCGCAGTGATTTGCACTCCCAGATATTTTAGTGACGTGACCCACTGTAGTGGTAAGGTTGTGTCAGCCATACCCCTGGCCCCAGCATCTATCGGAAGAATGGAGGATTTACCCCAGTTTACCCTGAGGCCCGAGAAGGTGGCAAAATGATCAATGATTCCCAGGGCCGCACGCAGAGAGGATGCCGGGTCTTCCAGGAACAACAGTAGATCATCTGCGTACAACGCCAGGGTCTCGTCTATTGTACCCACCCGGATGGATCTAATGTCTTTGGAGGATCTTAGTGCCACTGCCAATGGTTCCAGGGCTATGGAGAACAAGAAAGGGGAAAGCGGGCACCCCTGCCGAGTCCCCCTCCCCACCGCAAAAAAATCAGAGGTGGAAGTTCCCAGTCTGATCGCCACCCTCGGACTCCTGTACAACATGGACACCCATTTCCTAAACCGTGGCCCAAATCCCATGACCTCCAGGACCCTAAACATGTACTGCCAATCCACTGAATCAAAGGCCTTCTCGAAGTCGATGGAGACCACGACCCTTGAACCACTATCCCTGGGGCTAATCTGCAAGTGGGTAAACAGTCTCCTCAGATTAGTGTCAGTTGACTTACCCGGCATAAACCCTGTTTGGTCTATATTTACTATAGAGGGGAGTACCTTGGCTAGTCTAAGTGCTAATATTTTCGTTAAGATCTTAAGATCCATGTTCAACAGGGATATTGGTCGATAGGAAGCACAGTCTGTCGGGTCCTTCCCTGGTTTTAACAGGAGGACCATATAAGCTTCTAGCATAGAGTCGGGCAATGTGTCATGTTCATGGCAGTATGCCAGGAGGCAGTTAAGCCTAGGGGCTACTATTTCAACATGAGTCTTGTAGAAGTCGGCCGGAATACCATCCGGTCCAGGGGCTTTTTTCGGGGGGAAAGTGAATATTGCCCTCTGAATTTCTTTTACCGTGATCTCGGCATCCAAAAAATTCATGTCATCCGCCGACAAACTCGGTATGGACAGGCTGCTTAACAGAGAATCCAATGCCGAGAGGTCATAGGACGGTATAGGGGAGTAAAGAGCGGAAAAAAACCGGACAAACTCCTGCAAAATACCCTCCGGTTCCCCAACTAGAAACCCCCCTCTGTCTCTAATAACTGGGATGTTAGTCAGCGGGTGATAGTCAGCGACCAGCATGGCCAAGAGTTTCCCATTCTTGTCGCCCTCTGCAAATACAGTCTGCGCCCTTTTTGCCATCTCCACCCGCGCTTGCCCCGTGAAATGTGTGGACAAAGCTCGCTGCGCTTCCAACAAGTTCTCATACGAAGCCTCCGTAGGAAGGTCCGCATGAGCCCTCGCACTCTCCCTCTCCCGTTGCTGCAAGAGCTCATTCTCCTCATTATCCTGCACCCGTACCTTTTTAACAGCAGAGATGTACTCCCCCCTTGCCACTGCCTTATATGCGTCCCATACAATGTGAGGGTCCGCCGAACCGGCATTAAGAGACCAGTACGACCGCATGGTCTCATCCAGCTGGGCCGAAACCTGTTCATTTTGCAACCATCCAGGTGAGAGCCTCCAGCCACCCCCCCTCGCCCCTGACCCAAAAGCCAGGGTAACAGCAAGGGGATTGTGATCGGTCAGACCCCCAGCCAGATAAGCAACCTCTTTAACATATGACAATAATAAGTTGTTTCCAAAGGCCAGATCAATTCTGGCCGCCGACCTATGAGCCGCTGACACATGGGAGAAACATCTGTCCATTGGATGTTTCCAACGCCATAACTCAGTAAGATCCGCTACATCTCTCCAATCATTCAGATCTGCAGAATCCACCCTACCCGGATTGGAAGAGTCCAACGCCGCCTCAAGGACAGCATTAAAGTCTCCCAACATTAGAATAGGAAGGTGAGCATATGGTGCGAGTTTAGACAACAAGTCATATAAAATTTGATTCTTAAACGGTGGAGGTACATAAATGTTCACCACTACCATGGCTTTATGACACATATCCATAACCACTGCCACATATCTACCACCCGGATCAGAAAACACCTGGTGAATCGTGCAAGACACAGTTTTACTAATTAGGATAGAGACTCCCCTAGCAAAGGTGGAGTAGGTCGAGTGCAGTGCCCTTTGAATCCAAGGTTTGTGAAGGGAAAGCACTCTACCGCCATCCAAATGCGTCTCCTGTAAGAAGATGACATGTGGTCGAAACAATTTTAGATATTGGAATACCGAGGCCCTCTTAAACTTGTGGTTCAGGCCCCGAACATTCCAAGAGATTATTTTAATCTCATTCGCCATGACAGAAGTATGTACAATACCTAATACATGATAGTCTCCACTCAGGGGAAAGATCCCCCGATTCAGCACAAACCTCCAGAGCAACTATTACACAAACAAAATGTGACCCCATATATCGAGCTGTGACTCTAACCAAACCCACCCCTGCTTTTATACCAGAAACTAACATCCCCAGTCCGGTAAGTAGCATATACCCTGAACAAAAACACAAAAAACTTGCGGTGACTTCCCGCCGCTGCGACTGAAATTTCGGCAGTTCCGTTGAAAATCCTCACCAACTTCCGCTTACTCCTTTCAGAATATTTTGGAATGGCAATCCTAATGGGCAATAGCTGCACGAAAAACGGCCCCCGGTGCAGTCCCAACATATGCAATGAAGAACAGTAAAAAGGGTAGAAATACAAGGGCAAAAAAATAAAACATCTAAAGTGGCCACCCGTAAAGGTGAAAAGACCCCTTTTCGCCATATTTGATGAGAGCGCCAATGAAGCAGCCTGAGAAAGAACCATAATCCAAAAACGACCCTTAAGTCCCTTCGGGCAATCATAGGTCAGTTTATCAAGATTGAAACACAAGGACGCCATTTAGAGCCCATGCTGAAATCATGAGGAGGATACCTGCGCCTAAGCGGGCTGCCATGGTTCCCGCCACAGCCCCGACCCCCCCCCCCCACCCTCAGGAAACCATCCGAAGCAGCATAGTGTAGGTTAACTAGGGGGGGTGCCCAACCAAACATACCAGTCCAGATGTGACACAGCAGGCAGACCCATGGATCTCAGAATTCCTTGTCCATCCACTCACAAGCTTCCTCCGGATGCTCAAAAAATTTCACCGATCCTTTGTACTGAACCCGGAGCTTGCTGGGGTACAACATACTGTACTTGACCTCCTTCTCCCGCAGCTTTTTACGGACCTCATTAAATGATCTCCTCTTCTGTTGCGTAGCCGCCGAGAAGTCTGGAAATAGCATTACCCGCGTGTTTTCAAAGCGCAGCTCCTGAGCTTGTCTGGCTTGTGTGAGTATCATGTCCCTATCCCGATAGTTCAGGAATCGAACCAGGAAAGGTCTGGGATAAGCTCCCTGGGGCCTGTTGCCAGTGGGGACCCTGTGAGCGCGCTCAACCACGTAGGTAGGGGGGAGATCTTCCAGGGACAGCAGCTGCTTGAAGAGGAGCTCCGCAAACTTCTCTGGTTTGTCCCCCTCAGCCCCCTCGGGGAGCCCCACTACCCGAACGTTGTTTCTCCTCTGGCGGTCCTCTGCGTCTATGGCTCTGTGTTGTAACGCCCTGACCTGGTCCCGGAGCTCAGCAAGCTGTGCACCATGGTCTCGGGAGGTGTCCTCCACATCAGACACCCGCGTTTCCACTGTGGTCAGACGGCCCCGGATTTTGTCCAAGTCATGCCTGATCAAATTGCATTCTGAGGAGAGATGGTCAATACTCCCCATAAGTTCTGCTTTGCTGGCACTAATCGCGGCCAGAATCGGCCCAGTGATAGCCTCTGTGTCCACAACTGGGGCCTGATCGAACACCGGATCCCTCACCCCTGCCTCTCCAGCCTGATCCATCCTCTTTCTGGCTGGCTTAGCACGCTGCTCCGTTAGTGAGGGAGACAAGATGGCGGGGGCGGGGCTAGCAGTGTGCTTCCCGGAGCGCTGCTGAGGACGGCTTTTACTTGCCTTATTAAGCCTCTTTGAAGCCGAGGGAGACATCCGCAGCGTCAGGGCACCTTCCCCCGTGCAGCTGTATCACAGTGGCCGGTTCAGGCACTCCACAGACCCGGATAGTAGACAGGAGTAACGGAGCTGCAGAAGAACTCGTGCTGCCTCACTCACATCCGGCCGGAAGTCCGACCTCTGTGACTGTTCTTGAATGGCCCAGCCAAAGCCCTGACTTAAACCCAATTGAGCATCTCTGGAGAGACCTAAAAATGGCTGTCCACAAACTTTTACCATCCAACCTAAGAGAACTGGAGAGGATCTGCAAGGAGGAATGGCAGAGGATCCCCAAATCCAGGTGTGAAAAACTTTTAGCATCTTTCCCAAAAAGACTCATGGCTGTATTAAATCAAAAGGGTGCTTCTACTAAATACTGAGCAAAGGGTCTGAATACTTAGGACCATGTGATATTTCAGTTTTTCTTTTTTAATAAATCTGCAAAAATGTCAACAATTCTGTGTTTTTCTGTCAATATGGGGTGCTGTGTGTACATTAATGAGGAAAAAAATGAACTTAAATGATTTTAGCAAATGGCTGCAATATAACAAAGAGTGAAAATTTAAGGAGGTCTGAATACTTTCCGTACACACTGTGTGTATATATATATATATATATATATATATATATATATAGCACACACATCCCTAGCTCCGCTGCTTACCTCCGTCAGCAGATGGGAGACACACTATGCCACATGCCCAGTATCCTCCATCTTGTAGAGGGTGAGCGGTGTTAATAGTTTTGGGTCCTGCAGCGAGTTACCTCTTTCCATTGGTTCTCGTCCCTGAGAGTCTTCCACTGTTTGTCCAGTGTCTCTATAAAGTATATAGCATCCTCTTTTTCTTTGTTGCAGATCACCACTCGGTCCGCATGTATGTGCCGACCATAGTTCCATTCTTTGCGGCAACCTCTGAAGCGATCAGCCACAGCGGCTGAACAGGTAAAGTACCTACAAGATTTAGGCACTTCCAGGTGATCCCAAACAAAGTCAGAGTACCACCTCTCATGGTAGGCCTCTATCTCATATAAGAGCTTCCTAGGAACATAAGGGTACTCCCAACCATACTCCTTAGCGACTCTTTTGTTAAGGAGCCGCTGCAACCGGGCAATATGTGGCAGAGTTGCATGGTCTCCTGCTCCTGGCAAAACAATGGCATCCGGGGATCTTTTGACTGACGCTGCATCTGATATTGGTAGGGGTGGCCGCAACAGCAGACGTCCCTCTGTAATAGCGGGCATGGACAATGCAGGTGCGGGCAGTGTGGGTATGGAAATAGCCTCTTCCTCCAGAGCAGGGGCTTTCACCCGGGGTGTAGTTTTCCCAGAGTCCATGGGTGATCCCTCTCTAAAGTTGCGGGTCGAGGTCACCGAGATCCTGTCCCAACCCTTCTTGACAAAGATCTCATCAATCTCCACATCGTCACACGGTTCAGAGGATATTTCAAAATCCGACGAGTTATACTCTTCGGCGGGTAGATAGTTTTTGGTAGACACCGTCACACTATCCCCAGACGATAAAAGTTCCCTCGGGTTGGCTGTCCACACATCCCCAGTAGTATGGGGTATAGGCTTCTTTCCCTTCCCCAGCAAACTTGCTATCACAGTTCCCCCAGCCTCCTTACCGTCCCCCGACGTGGACTTCCCGGAGATCCGGCTCAGGCAGGCGCTGGGGCAGGCTTCTACCGCGGCCACGGGAGGCCTTAACGTATACCACCTTCCGTTTGGCAGGCGGGATGGAAGTTTCTGTAGTGACGGAGGCAGCATCCGCTGTGGTGTCCGTCGCTGGCTCCATGGTGGCTGGAACTCCATCTTTGATATCCGCTGTAGCCGCAGCGATGCGCGTGGGTTCGGCTGTAAGGGCGTAGTTGTCTTCCTCGGAAGTAACAGTCCCCGTAATACAATTGACCCGGTAGGCTCGGGGTGACTCGGTGGGCTGGTCCACCTTGAACAGAAACTCCCCGCAGGTCAAGCACCTTCTGAATGGCCGTATTTGCACAGCCAAACCACCGCATCTGGGACAGAGTACGCCCAGGGCCTCCGCATCTCTGCAAGTGTAAAGCGCGAAGCGGCCCCTAGGCTTGTGCCGAATCCCGGTATCCGTGAGGGGAGCAGTAATGGGAGCAATGTCCATGGCAGAGGTAGTTGGGAACATCCGAGGTCCCGATGAAATAGAAGTCCATGGAGTGGCAGACATATTGCTTCTCCTTACTCGTCAAGGCTCTTACTGTCCCTTGGCGCCAAATGCACCACGTGCAACTCACAATTGGCGGCGGCTCCTCCCCCTTTTCTCTTCCTGCACGCAGCTCGCGGGCTTTTCTTCTTTTAGGATACGCCCACGAACTACGCAGTTAGAAAAAAATAAAGCACAGTCCTGTACCTCCTTTCCCCTCAATAAAATAGTGACGCAGTCCAATTTTCCTTAATGGCCGACCTCCACAGAACACACAGACATGAAAAAAAAAATAGTCCAACTTCCAGGGGTAGCTGCAAAATCCCGGACTCGAGCCCCCACGTGTAGCACACATATCCCTAGCTCTGCTGCTTACCTCCGCCAGCAGATGGGACACACCATGCCACATGCCCAGTATCCTCCATCTTGTAGAGGGTGAGCGGTGGTAATAGTTTTGGGTCCTGCAGTGAGTTACCTCTTTCCATTGGTTCTCGTCCCTAGAGTGTAGGGAAAAGTCTATTCTCGCTCTCTTTGAAGAAGGCCATTGTCCAGACAGTATTAAACCCAATAAAAGAGTTTATTTTCCTTGCCTGCAACGTGACAGGAAAGGTGGGAGATAGAGAAAGTTGAACAGGGAGGAAGGTTCAGGCATGCAGCACTTAATTACCCTCGTCGCCACTCAAGCCTGAGTGGGGTTTTGCTCACCCCGATAGTCCCCTCTCACGGTCCTAGCAGCCGGTGTGGAGCACGAACATTCACTTTAAGTTATTTTCCTAAGGATGCGATCAGGATATTAACCTTTAAGTCCCGAACTTCCCGAAACTTGTAACACTTGAGACCTTAGGTGCCAATGGGGCACGTTACAAGGCTTTTGGCGGATGATGGAATCCTTCCCTCTGACAGGTAACCAGGCCTATCCCGAGACAGTGACTTCCTTCACCAATCCCCTGAATAGGTCCTCCCATGGTTCCCTCTCCTTCAGAGCGGGTCACCCTCCCACAGGTACCCTGGGATTCCGCTGTTTGGCGTAGGCCTCAGCTAAAGGTGCTGGGCCTACCTGGAAGATGCAGCCTCGGGCTAAAGGTGCCCGGTACTGAACACACACACACACGCACCCCTGACCTGGAGGGCCAAAGGGCGCGAACTCCCCTAAATCAGGGCGTCTGCCCCTTATGTACCCTCTCCCAGCATGCACAGTGGGTAGACCACACCCACTGCACGGCTGCCGAGAGAGGACACCCAATAGCGCTGCAATGCCACCTGTGGTTCGACCTGAGACCTGGGCGACAGCACCACCTACAGTTCACAGGGAACTGTACTGCCAGGCAACATCACAACAGAGCAGAGGCCAATTAAAAGAATTCCAACAACCTGAGCCTAACTATTTGCTCAGGCTAGACCCTAAATTTAGGCATAGCGACCCCAGTTTTGGGGGGTCTGCTACATATATATATAAAACTGTGCAAATGTTATAGGCAGGTGTGAAAAAAATGCTGTGTATATATATATATGTAGCGGCCTCCTCACTCCCCTCTTTGCATCAGTTTGTCTTTCTCTTGTCTAGGGGTACCTTAGAGGAGAGAGAGCGGGGTCACCACGCCAAGCCTTCACCGCATGTGTCCGTGCGGTGTAAGCAAAGTTCCTTCTCTACCTTCGGGTCAGTGTTGTGCACCTGGAGTTACCTTGAACAATGTCCACCAGAAAAGAGCCCCACACCATTAAAGTCCAACACTCCTTTATTCTTCTCGAGTGAACAGCATAATCAGTTAGACTCCCTTAAAGAACAGAACAAACAAGGAGGTGTGGATGCGAGTAGGCCCAGACACAATGAACTCTCCACTTTCCTCCCTGAAAGTGGGCTGAGGTCTCCTAGCAGGGGGGGGATTTTCCTTCCAGGCGGTCTCCGATGGGAGGCTCACCTGTCACTGGCAATCTGATGCACCCGGTCTTCAAGTGAGTGGCTCCCCCCGGTCCATTACGCCTTCTGGATTCGGGTACCCAATCCCTGGGTTCCCTAGGACCTCCTTCCCTCGCGGAACTCAGTGTTGGGCACTGAGCTCCAGACCTCCATCCGAGTACCTCACCCCAGGCTAAGGGTACCTGGGATGGAACATGACCTCCGGACGTCCTCTAGGCCTAGGTCGCCTAGAGGACCGACACGAACCACCGCCCTCAGGCTGAAGGTGCCTGGGACTCGACCCCGTGACAAAGATGGCCGGCCCCTTTATACCCTCTCCCAGCAAGCACGGCGGGTTCCCCGCCCCACCATACCGCTGCCGAGGGAGGACAAAAAGGAGGCAGAGCACACAGCAATGGTTCAACCCCAGCCCAAGGCGACATCGCCACCCGCTGGACCGCAAGGAACTGCACATCACTGGTGTCTCACCCGGGAAAGTACATACCCACTACATATATATATATATATATATATATATATATATATATATATATTGTGAGGGGGTTAGCTCGGCAGCGGGTGTGTGTGACCCCCGGGATGGGCTCCCCACACAAAACAGGCCCAGCAAACGGAGGTTGTGGTTTTCAAAATCAAAAAAAGGTGCGGTTTATTTTCTATTTACAGTGACAAAACACAGCAAAGCAAAAGAAACATAACCAAAATAAATCCTGGTCAAGTTGACCTCTGACTAAACATACAGGTTTCCTAACTAACAACTGGGATCAGCCTAGTGCTGTCCTAGTCCCTAAGTCCCTGGTTTAGTAAAAGTCCAAACAAATAGCCACACAGGCTTTTTCTCACCGCACAGGGGTTCACTCTCCCTAGACAGTCCACACAGGTCTGGTTCCAGGCATGAGCTAACATCTAATGAAGCTGGGAGTTCTTATAGAGGCCTAAATGAGCTGACAAGGTTCAGCTGGTCTCCTCATCTCTGTCTGCACGACGCCCCACACTCTCCCTAGAGGTATGAGTCATCCATGAGCCCACTAGCCTTATACAACTCTCCACCTAGTTGTATAAGTCGGCGTAAAGCCTGAATCTGGGCGAAATATATCTACCCCCCTGGATGCAACCAGGTGACTTTACCTTCCTGCTGTCACATACCCCCCCCCCCCTCTTGTTTTAACCTCGGGGTTGGAACACCAGCAATCAGGCATTCATGTACTCGAGACAAAGCATCCACATTCCCCATTTGAACGCCAGGGCGATGCTTTACTGTGAAGTTGAATTCCTGGAGGGCCAGGAACCACCTATTCACTCTTCTATTTGTTTCCTTGTTTTGAGCCATCCACTTTAACGGAGCGTGATCCGTAACCATGTCAAAGTGCCTACCTAGCAGGTAGTACCGAAGGGAATCTAGAGCCCACTTCACCGCTAAACACTCCTTTTCAACGGTGGCGTAATTTACCTCATGGGACTTCAACTTCCTGCTGAGGTAAATGACTGGGTGCTCTTCCCCGTTCCAGACCTGGGACAATACTGCTCCTAACCCCACATCTGACGCATCACTTTGTACGACAAAGTCTTTAGAGAAGTCGGGTGAGTACAACACTGGCTGGCTACATAAGGCTTGTTTCAAGAATTGGAATGCTGCCTCAGCCTTGGGGGTCCATTTAATCATGACCGACCCTTTCCCCTTCGTCAGGTTGGTTAGGGGCACAGCCTTAGAAGCAAAGTGGGGAATGAATCGCCGATAATACCCAGCGATTCCCAGAAAGGCTCGTACCTGCTTCTTGCTGTTGGGACGTGGCCAACTCTGGATGGCCTCGACTTTGTTGAGTTGGGGTTTTATTACTCCCCTCCCAATGGTGTACCCAAGATATTTGGCCTCCTCCTGCCCAATGGTACACTTCTTGGGGTTAGCCGTAAACCCCGCTTCCCGAACAGAGTCCAGGACTGCTTGCACTTTTGGCAGATGTGAGGCCCAATCTGTGCTATGGACAATTACGTCATCCAGGTAAGCCGCAGCATACTTCCGATGGGGCCTCAGCATCTGGTCCATTTTCCGCTGGAATGTGGCCGGCGCATTCTGTAACCCGAACGGCATTCTTTTATATTGGAACGCCCCGTCTGGGGTTACAAATGCGGTTTTCTCTTTGGCCGACTTGGCCAGGGGGATTTGCCAATACCCTTTTGTGAGGTCAAGAGTCGTCATGTATCGGGCTGTTCCCAGCCGGTCGATCAACTCATCTATACGTGGCATGGGGTAGGTGTCAAATTTTGTAACTTTGTTCAACTGACGAAAATCGTTACAAAATCGCCAGCTCCCATCCGGTTTAGGCACCAACAGGATGGGACTAGACCAATCACTTTGGGACTCCTCTATCACCCCTAAGTTCAGCATTTTCTGTACTTCCTCCCGTATTGCCTCCCGTCGAGCCTCTGGGATCCGATAGGGTTTTAACTTCACCCTTTCACCGGGCGGGGTAATGATGTCATGCTCTACCCCAGATGTTTGTCCCGGCAGCTCAGAGAATACCTCCTTGTTGCGAAGCACAAACTCCTTAACCTCCTGTTGTTGGGGTTGTGACAAGGTGGCTGCTATTCCAACCTCAGGAATCACGCAACCAGTTTGAGCTGGTGACCAAGTGTCTGCGACTAGGGACTCTCTATCCCTCCAGGCTTTCAACAGATTAACGTGATAGATCTGTTCGGGCTTTCGCCTTCCTGGTTGTCTGACCTTGTAATTCACTTCGCTCACTTTTTCCATTATCTCGTAGGGGCCTTGCCATTTGGCAAGGAATTTACTTTCAACCGTAGGGACAAGTACCAATATCCTATCCCCCGGGGAAAAGGTACGGGTCTTGGCTCCACGGTTGTACACTCTCTGCTGTGCCAACTGCGCTTGGGCCAAATGTTCCTTCACGATGGGTATTACCTGTGCAATTCGATCTTGCATCAGGGCGACATGCTCAATCACACTCCTGTGGGGAGAACTCTCACTTTCCCAAGTTTCCTTGGCAATATCCAACAGCCCTCTTGGGTGTCTCCCATACAGTAACTCAAAGGGGGAGAATCCCGTAGAGGATTGGGGCACCTCCCTAATAGCAAACATCAAATAAGGAAGTAAACAGTCCCAATCCTTTCCATCTCTATCCACCACTTTCTTCAACATTTGTTTTAGGGTTTTGTTGAATCTTTCAACCAGCCCATCGGTTTGGGGGTGATACACAGACGTACGCAATTGCGTCACTTTGAACAATTTACACAGCTCTTTCATAACCCGGGACATAAAGGGTGTACCTTGGTCCGTAAGCAGTTCTTTACAAATACCCACCCGGCTAAAAACAAGAGATAGCTCTTTGGCTATGGTTTTGGCCGAGGTATTTCGGAGAGGGATCGCTTCTGGATAACGGGTGGCATAGTCCATTATAACTAATATGTACTGGTGCCCCCTAGCGGACTTGATTATAGGACCTACCAAATCCATGGCGATCCTCTCAAACGGGACCTCAATGATGGGTAGAGGGACCAGCGGGCTACGGAAATGTGGCATCGGGGCCAACCTCTGACACACAGGGCAGGAGGAACAATAATTTTCTACGTCCTTCATCACCCCCGGCCAATAGAATCTCTGTAATACCCTCTCTCGGGTTTTCTTTGTCCCCAGATGACCTCCAAGAATGTGCCCATGGGCCAACTCCAACACCAACTTCCTGTAAGGTTTGGGCACCACCAGCTGCTCAACGGTTTCTTCTGCCCTTTTTGCCACCCGATACAGTAGGTCCTTCTCTACGCTGAAGTATGGGTAAGTGCAGGTATTATCTGGGTTCACTAACTCGCCATCTATTTCCACTACGTTTTCCCGTGCCTTTATTAGGGCGGGGTCTTTTAACTGTTCTGTGGCAAAATTTTCCCTGTGAACCTCCAGATCAGAAAACTCCACAGACGGTAGGTTTTCGTCTGAGGAGGTGGGCTCCTCTCCAGTTTCTTGAGTCTCCCCTGCCAATACTGACAAGGGAAATTCTGGAGAGTCCTCACCACTCTCAGAGGAGTTCTGGCTATCACATTCCTGGTACATAGGGGCACCAGTGGGGGGCTCAGGATCATCCCACAGTTCCCAGAACTTCGGAAAATCCCTTCCCACAATGGCGTCATGCGGTAACTGAGATACTAACCCCACTGGATGAGAGAGGGTACCTTTGGGGGTCTCGAAACACACTGTAGTCACTGGATACTCTCGGGTGTCCCCATGCACACAAATAACAGCTACCTTGCTATTCCCAGAGACCTCTGTTTTAACTAACTCAGCCTTTATCAGGGTCACAAGGCTACCTGAATCCAGCAATACCACAACATTTCTACCATTAACACACATTTTGCATAAATGTTTCTCAGTTCCTCGAATGGCAGTGCATGCGACTGTCGCACACAGCGACTGACGTCTGCCCGTCAGAAAGTCACACTGCATGGGTTCCTCCACAACCGGGCAATTGGCTGCAATATGTCCCGCTTGCCGGCAGCGGTAGCGAACGATCCTTCTTGCCGCCTCTTGAGCCGCTGATTTCCCAGGCTGTTCTCGCCAAACTTGGGGTAGAGCTCCCACCCTCTCACTCTCTCCACCCTCACCCCTTGGAATCCTCTTATCCGCCCCTGGGGATGGTCTGGTCTTAGGGTGGAAAGTCCGAGTGTCTCTGGAAGAGGCCGTCAGGTTCTCTGTAGCCAAGTATTTCTCCACACGATCCACAAGACCATCGGCCGTCTCTGGGTCTCCATGGCTTACCCACTTTTGGATGGCAGTAGGAAGAGCTCTCAAAAACCGATCCATTACAACACGTTCCACAATCTTTGGTGCGGACAAAGTCTCTGGCTGTAGCCACTTTCTGCTCAGGTGAATGAGATCATACATTTGAGACCTGGGGGGTTTTCCAAGCTGGAAAGTCCAGTTATGCACACGCTGAGCCCGGACAGCCTGGGTGACACCCAGCCTTGCCAATATTTCAGCTTTTAGCATCACATAGTCTTTTGCTTGGTTAGGCTCTAGGTCATAGTAAGCTTTCTGCGACTCACCAGTTAACAGAGGAGCCACCAGTCCAGCCCACTGCTCCTCAGGCCACTTTTCTCTTTCAGCGGTCCTTTCAAATGTGGTCAAAAATACCTCTGGATCATCCTCTCCAGTCATTTTTGTCAATAAACGACTCACCCCAAAGGACGCGGTATTAGTGGGACGGCTTTCCTCACTGGTCTGCGGACGTTGCTGCATTACTGCTTCCATCTGTTGTTGTAGTCTCTGCTCTTGCTTCTGCAACAGGTCTATGAAGCGGGCCTCAGATTGCTGCTGGGCTCGTTGCTGAGCCTCCAGACTCTGTTGCAAAGTTGCGTTTGTCTGCTGCTGGGCTGCAAGGCTCCTTTGCAAACCTGCATTTGTCTGCTGTTGATTGGCATTTGCTAGAGCCAGCTGCTTCAGTATCTCCTCCATGCTGGCTTAAAAAAAACTGCCACTGGTTCTCCACCAACTGTGAGGGGGTTAGCTCGGCAGCGGGTGTGTGTGACCCCCGGGATGGGCTCCCCACACAAAACAGGCCCAGCAAACGGAGGTTGTGGTTTTCAAAATCAAAAAAAGGTGCGGTTTATTTTCTATTTACAGTGACAAAACACAGCAAAGCAAAAGAAACATAACCAAAATAAATCCTGGTCAAGTTGACCTCTGACTAAACATACAGGTTTCCTAACTAACAACTGGGATCAGCCTAGTGCTGTCCTAGTCCCTAAGTCCCTGGTTTAGTAAAAGTCCAAACAAATAGCCACACAGGCTTTTTCTCACCGCACAGGGGTTCACTCTCCCTAGACAGTCCACACAGGTCTGGTTCCAGGCATGAGCTAACATCTAATGAAGCTGGGAGTTCTTATAGAGGCCTAAATGAGCTGACAAGGTTCAGCTGGTCTCCTCATCTCTGTCTGCACGACGCCCCACACTCTCCCTAGAGGTATGAGTCATCCATGAGCCCACTAGCCTTATACAACTCTCCACCTAGTTGTATAAGTCGGCGTAAAGCCTGAATCTGGGCGAAATATATCTACCCCCCTGGATGCAACCAGGTGACTTTACCTTCCTGCTGTCACAATATATATATATATATTGTGAGGGGGTTAACTCGGTAGCGGGTGTGTGTGACCCCCTAGTTGGGCTCCCCACACAAAAACAGGGCCAGCAGACGGAGGTTGTGGTTTTCAAAATCAAAAGGTGCGGTTTATTTCTCTATGTACAGTGACAAAAACACAGCAAAGCCAAAAAGAAACATAAACAAAATAAATCCTGGTCAGTTTGACCTCTGACTAAACATGCAGGTTTCCTAAACTAACAACTGGGATCAGCCTGGTGCTGTCCTAGTCCCTAAGTCCCTGGTTTAGTAAAAGTCCAAACAAATAGCCACACAGGCTTTGCCTCACCGCACAGGGGTTCACTCTCCTTAGACAGTCCACACAGGTCTGGTTCCAGGCATGAGCTAACATCTAATGAAGCTGGGAGTTTTTATAGAGGCCTTAAACGAACTGACAGGCTTCAGCTGGTCTCATCAACTCCCTGCCTGCACGACGCCCAGCCCTCTCCCTAGAGGTATGAGTCATCCATGAGCCTACTAGCCTCAGCTGGGCTTATACAACTCTCCACCCTAGTTGTACAAGTCAGCATAAAGCCTGAATCTGGGAGAAATATATCTACCCCCCTGGATGCAACCAGGTGACTTTACCTTCCTGCTGTCACATACCCCCCCCTCTTGTTTTAACCTTGGGGTTGGAACACCAGCAATCAGGCATTCATGTACTCGAGACAAAGCATCCACATTCCCCATTTGAACGCCAGGGCGATGCTTTACTGTGAAGTTGAATTCCTGTAGGGCCAGGAACCACCTATTCACTCTTCTATTTGTCTCCTTGTTTTGAGCCATCCACTTTAACGGAGCGTGATCCGTAACCATGTCAAAGTGCCTACCTAGCAGATAGTACCGAAGGGAATCTAGAGCCCACTTCACCGCTAAACACTCCTTTTCAACCGTGGCGTAATTTACCTCATGGGACTTCAACTTCCTGCTGAGGTAAATGACTGGGTGCTCTTCCCCGTTCCAGACCTGGGACAATACTGCTCCTAACCCCACATCTGACGCATCACTTTGTACGACAAAGTCTTTAGAGAAGTCGGGTGAGTACAACACTGGCTGGCTACATAAGGCTTGTTTCAAGAATTGGAATGCTGCCTCAGCCTCGGGGGTCCATTTAATCATGACCGACCCTTTCCCTTTCGTCAGGTTGGTTAGGGGCACAGCCTTAGAAGCAAAGTGGGGAATGAAGCGCCGATAATAACCCGCGATTCCCAGAAAGGCCCGTACCTGCTTCTTGCTGTTGGGACGTGGCCAACTCTGGATGGCCTCGACTTTGTTGAGTTGGGGTTTTATCACTCCCCTGCCAATGGTGTACCCAAGATATTTGGCCTCCT
This sequence comes from Rana muscosa, assembly GCA_029206835.1. Taxonomy (NCBI): domain Eukaryota; kingdom Metazoa; phylum Chordata; class Amphibia; order Anura; family Ranidae; genus Rana; species Rana muscosa. Next base: position 224,150,121 of record CM055125.1, on the reverse strand, counting down.
CCTGCCCAATGGTACACTTCTTGGGGTTAGCCGTAAACCCCGCTTCCCGGATAGAGTCTAGGACTGCTTGCACTTTTGGCAGATGTGAGGCCCAATCTGTGCTATGGACAATTACGTCATCCAGGTAAGCCGCAGCATACTTCCGATGGGGCCTCAGTATCTGGTCCATTTTCCGCTGGAATGTGGCCGGCGCATTCTGTAACCCGAACGGCATTCTCTTATATTGGAACGCCCCGTCTGGGGTTACAAATGCGGTTTTCTCTTTGGCCGACTTGGCCAGGGGAATTTGCCAATACCCTTTTGTGAGGTCAAGAGTCGTCATGTATCGGGCTGTTCCCAGCCGGTCGATCAACTCATCTATACGTGGCATGGGGTAGGTGTCAAATTTTGTAACTTTGTTCAACTGACGAAAATCGTTACAAAATCGCCAGCTCCCATCCGGTTTAGGCACCAACACAATGGGACTAGACCAATCACTTTGGGACTCCTCTATCACCCCTAAGTTCAGCATTTTCTGTACTTCCTCCCGTATTGCCTCCCGTCGGGCCTCTGGGATCCGATAGGGTTTTAACTTCACCCTTTCACCGGGCGGGGTAATAATATCATGCTCTACCCCAGATGTTTGTCCCGGCAGCTCAGAGAACACCTCCTTGTTGCGAAGCACAAACTCCTTAACCTCCTGTTGTTGGGGTTGTGACAAGGTGGCTGCTATTCCAACCTCCGGAATCACGCAACCAGTTTGAGCTGGTGACCAAGTTTCTGCGACTAGGGACTCTCTATCCCTCCAGGCTTTCAACAGATTAACGTGATATATCTGTTCGGGCTTTCGCCTTCCTGGTTGTCTGACCTTGTAATTCACTTCGCTCACTTTTTCCATTATCTCGTAGGGGCCTTGCCATTTGGCAAGGAATTTACTTTCAACCGTAGGGACAAGTACCAATATCCTATCCCCCGGGGAAAAGGTACGGGTCTTTGCTCCACGGTTGTACACTCTCTGCTGTGCCAACTGCGCTTGGGCCAAATGTTCCTTCACGATGGGCATTACCTGTGCAATTCGATCTTGCATCAGGGCGACATGCTCAATCACACTCCTGTGGGGAGAACTCTCACTTTCCCAAGTTTCCTTGGCAATATCCAACAGCCCTCTTGGGTGTCTCCCATACAGTAACTCAAAGGGGGAGAATCCCGTAGAGGATTGGGGCACCTCCCTAATAGCAAACATCAAATAAGGAAGTAGACAGTCCCAATCCTTTCCATCTCTATCCACCACTTTCTTCAACATTTGTTTTAGGGTTTTGTTGAATCTTTCAACCAGCCCATCGGTTTGGGGGTGATACACAGATGTACGCAATTGCGTCACTTTGAACAATTTACACAGCTCTTTCATAACCCGGGACATAAAGGGTGTACCTTGGTCCGTAAGCAGTTCTTTACAAATACCCACCCGGCTAAAAACAAGAGATAGCTCTTTGGCTATGGTTTTGGCCGAGGTATTTCTGAGAGGGATCGCTTCTGGATAACGGGTGGCATAGTCCATTATAACCAATATGTACTGGTGCCCCCTAGCGGACTTGATTATAGGACCTACCAAATCCATTGCGATTCTCTCAAACGGGACCTCAATGATGGGTAGAGGGACCAGCGGGCTACGGAAATGTGGCATCGGGGCCGACCTCTGACACACAGGGCAGGAGGAACAATAATTTTCTATGTCCTTCATCACCCCAGGCCAATAGAATCTCTGTAATACCCTCTCTCGGGTTTTCTCTGTCCCCAGATGACCTCCAAGAATGTGCCCATGGGCCAACTCCAACACCAACTTCCTGTAAGGTTTGGGCACCACAAGCTGCTCAACGGTTTCTTCTGCCCTTTTTGCCACCCGATACAGTAGGTCCTTCTCTACGCTGAAGTATGGGTAAGTGCAGGTATTATCTGGGTTCACTAACTCGCCATCTATTTCCACTACGTTTTCCCGTGCCTTTATTAGGGCGGGGTCTTTTAACTGTTCTGTGGCAAAATTTTCCCTGTGAACCTCCAGATCAGAAAACTCCACAGACGGTAGGTTTTCGTCTGAGGAGGTGGGCTCCTCTCCAGTTTCTTGAGTCTCCCCTGCCAATACTGACAAGGGAAATTCTGGAGAGTCCTCACCACTCTCAGAGGAGTTCTGGCTATCACATTCCTGGTACATAGGGGCACCAGTGGGGGGCTCAGGATCATCCCACAGTTCCCAGAACTTCGGAAAATCTCTTCCCACAATGGCATCATGCGGTAATTGAGATACTAACCCCACTGGATGAGAGAGGGTACCTTTGGGGGTCTCGAAACACACTGTAGTCACTGGATACTCTCGGGTGTCCCCATGCACACAAATAACAGCTACCTTGCTATTCCCAGAGACCTCTGTTTTAACTAATTCAGCCTTTATCAGGGTCACAAGGCTACCTGAATCCAGTAATACCACAACATTTCTACCATTAATACACATTTTGCATAAATGTTTCTCAGTTCCCCGAATGGCAGTGCATGCGACTGTCGCACACAGCGACTGACGTCTGTCCGTCAGAAAGTCACATTGCATGGGTTCCTCCACAACCGGGCAATTTGCTGCAATATGTCCCGCTTGCCGGCAGCGGTAGCAAACAATCCTTTTGGCTGCCTCTTGAGCCCCTGACTTCCCAGGCTGTTCTCGCCAAACTTTGGGTAGAGCTCCCACCCTCTCACTCTCTCCACCCTCACCCCTTGGAATCCTCTTATCCGCCCCTGGGGATGGTCTGGTCTTAGGGTGGAAAGTCCGAGAGTCTCTGGAAGAGGCCGTCAGGTTCTCTGTAGCCAAGTATTTCTCTACACGATCCACAAGACCACTGGCCGTCTCTGGGTCTCCATGGCTTACCCACTTTTGGATGGCAGTAGGAAGAGCTCTCAAAAACCGATCCATTACAACACGTTCCACAATCTCTGGTGCGGACAAAGTCTCTGGCTGTAGCCACTTCCTGCTCAGGTGAATGAGATCATACATTTGAGACCTGGGGGGTTTTCCAAGCTGGAAAGTCCAGTTATGCACACGCTGAGCCCGGACAGCCAGGGTGACACCCAGCCTTGCCAATATTTCAGCTTTTAGCATCACATAGTCTTTTGCTTGGTCAGGCTCTAGGTCATAGTAAGCCTTCTGCGATTCACCAGTTAACAGAGGAGCCACCAGTCCAGCCCACTGCTCCTCAGGCCACTTTTCTCTTTCAGCAGTCCTTTCAAATGTGGTCAAAAATACCTCTGGATCATCCTCTCCAGTCATTTTTGTCAATAAACGACTCACCCCAAAGGACGCGGTATTAGTGGGACGGCTTTCCTCACTGGTCTGCGGACGTTGCTGCATTACTGCTTCCATTTGTTGTAGTCTCTGCTCTTGCTTCTGTAACAGGTCTATGAAGCGGGCCTCAGATTGCTGCTGGGCTTGTTGATGAGCTTGCTGCTGGGCTGCAAGGCTCCTTTGCAAACCTGCATTTGTCTGCTGTTGATTGGCATTTGCTAGAGCCAGCTGTTTCAGTATCTCCTCCATGCTGGCTTAAAAAAAACTGCCACTGGTTCTCCACCAACTGTGAGGGGGTTAACTCGGTAGCGGGTGTGTGTGACCCCCTAGTTGGGCTCCCCACACAAAAACAGGGCCAGCAGACGGAGGTTGTGGTTTTCAAAATCAAAAGGTGCGGTTTATTTCTCTATGTACAGTGACAAAAACACAGCAAAGCCAAAAAGAAACATAAACAAAATAAATCCTGGTCAGTTTGACCTCTGACTAAACATGCAGGTTTCCTAAACTAACAACTGGGATCAGCCTGGTGCTGTCCTAGTCCCTAAGTCCCTGGTTTAGTAAAAGTCCAAACAAATAGCCACACAGGCTTTGCCTCACCGCACAGGGGTTCACTCTCCTTAGACAGTCCACACAGGTCTGGTTCCAGGCATGAGCTAACATCTAATGAAGCTGGGAGTTTTTATAGAGGCCTTAAACGAACTGACAGGCTTCAGCTGGTCTCATCAACTCCCTGCCTGCACGACGCCCAGCCCTCTCCCTAGAGGTATGAGTCATCCATGAGCCTACTAGCCTCAGCTGGGCTTATACAACTCTCCACCCTAGTTGTACAAGTCAGCATAAAGCCTGAATCTGGGAGAAATATATCTACCCCCCTGGATGCAACCAGGTGACTTTACCTTCCTGCTGTCACAATATATATATATATATATATACTGTGAGGGGGTTAGCTCGGCAGCGGGTGTGTGTGACCCCCGGGATGGGCTCCCCACACAAAACAGGCCCAGCAAACGGAGGTTGTGGTTTTCAAAATCAAAAAGGTGCGGTTTATTTTCTGTTTACAGTGACAAAACACAGCAAAGCAAAAGAAACATAAACAAAATAAATCCTGGTCAACTTGACCTCTGACTAAACATACAGGTTTCCTAACTAACAACTGGGATCAGCCTAGTGCTGTCCTAGTCCCTAAGTCCCTGGTTTTAAATGTCCAAGCAAATAGCCACACAGGCTTTGTCTCACCGCACAGGGGTTCACTCTCCCTAGACAGTCCACACAGGTCTGGTTCCAGGCATGAGCTAACATCTAATGAAGCTGGGAGTTCTTATAGAGGCCTAAATGAGCTGACAAGCTTCAGCTGGTCTCATCAACTCCCTGTCTGCACGACGCCCAGCACTCTCCCTAGAGGTATGAGTCATCCATGAGCCCACTAGCCTTAGCTGGGCTTATACAACTCTCCACCTAGTTGTATAAGTCGGCGTAAAGCCTGAATCTGGGCGAAATATATCTACCCCCCTGGATGCAACCAGGTGACTTTACCTTCCTGCTGTCACATACCCCCCCCTCTTGTTTTAACCTCGGGGTTGGAACACCAGCAATCAGGCATTCATGTACTCGAGACAAAGCATCCACATTCCCCATTTGAACGCCAGGGCGATGCTTTACTGTGAAGTTGAATTCCTGGAGGGCCAGGAACCACCTATTCACTCTTCTATTTGTTTCCTTGTTTTGAGCCATCCACTTTAACGGAGCGTGATCCGTAACCATGTCAAAGTGCCTACCTAGCAGGTAGTACCGAAGGGAATCTAGAGCCCACTTCACCGCTAAACACTCCTTTTCAACGGTGGCGTAATTTACCTCATGGGACTTCAACTTCCTGCTGAGGTAAATGACTGGGTGCTCTTCCCCGTTCCAGACCTGGGACAATACTGCTCCTAACCCCACATCTGACGCATCACTTTGTACGACAAAGTCTTTAGAGAAGTCGGGTGAGTACAACACTGGCTGGCTACATAAGGCTTGTTTCAAGAATTGGAATGCTGCCTCAGCCTCGGGGGTCCATTTAATCATGACCGACCCTTTCCCCTTCGTCAGGTTGGTTAGGGGCACAGCCTTAGAAGCAAAGTGGGGAATGAATCGCCGATAATACCCAGCGATTCCCAGAAAGGCTCCAACCTGCTTCTTGCTATTGGGACGTGGCCAACTCTGGATGGCCTCGACTTTGTTGAGTTGGGGTTTTATTACTCCCCTCCCAATGGTGTACCCAAGATATTTGGCCTCCTCCTGCCCAATGGTACACTTCTTGGGGTTAGCCGTAAACCCCGCTTCCCGAACAGAGTCCAGGACTGCTTGCACTTTTGGCAGATGTGAGGCCCAATCTGTGCTATGGACAATTACGTCATCCAGGTAAGCCGCAGCATACTTCCGATGGGGCCTCAGCATCTGGTCCATTTTCCGCTGGAATGTGGCCGGCGCATTCTGTAACCCGAACGGCATTCTTTTATATTGGAACGCCCCGTCTGGGGTTACAAATGCGGTTTTCTCTTTGGCCGACTTGGCCAGGGGGATTTGCCAATACCCTTTTGTGAGGTCAAGAGTCGTCATGTATCGGGCTGTTCCCAGCCGGTCGATCAACTCATCTATACGTGGCATGGGGTAGGTGTCAAATTTTGTAACTTTGTTCAACTGACGAAAATCGTTACAAAATCGCCAGCTCCCATCCGGTTTAGGCACCAACACAATGGGACTAGACCAATCACTTTGGGACTCCTCTATCACCCCTAAGTTCAGCATTTTCTGTACTTCCTCCCGTATTGCCTCCCGTCGGGCCTCTGGGATCCGATAGGGTTTTAACTTCACCCTTTCACCGGGCAGGGTAATGATGTCATGCTCTACCCCAGATGTTTGTCCCGGCAGCTCAGAGAATACCTCCTTGTTGCGAAGCACAAACTCCTTAACCTCCTGTTGTTGGGGTTGTGACAAGGTGGCTGCTATTCCAACCTCAGGAATCACGCAACCAGTTTGAGCTGGTGACCAAGTGTCTGCGACTAGGGACTCTCTATCCCTCCAGGCTTTCAACAGATTAACGTGATAGATCTGTTCGGGCTTTCGCCTTCCTGGTTGTCTGACCTTGTAATTCACTTCGCTCACTTTTTCCATTATCTCATAGGGGCCTTGCCATTTGGCAAGGAATTTACTTTCAACCGTAGGGACAAGTACCAGTATCCTATCCCCCGGGGAAAAGGTACGGGTCTTGGCTCCACGGTTGTACACTCTCTGCTGTGCTAACTGCGCTTGGGCCAAATGTTCCTTCACGATGGGCATTACCTGTGCAATTCGGTCTTGCATCAGGGCGACATGCTCAATCACACTCCTGTGGGGAGAACTCTCACTTTCCCAAGTTTCCTTGGCAATATCCAACAGCCCTCTTGGGTGTCTCCCATACAGTAACTCAAAGGGGGAGAATCCCGTAGAGGATTGGGGCACCTCCCTAATAGCAAACATCAGATAAGGAAGTAGACAGTCCCAATCCTTTCCATCTCTAGCCACCACTTTCTTCAACATTTGTTTTAGGGTTTTGTTGAATCTTTCAACCAGCCCATCGGTTTGGGGGTGATACACAGATGTACGTAATTGCGTCACTTTGAACAATTTACACAGCTCCTTCATAACCCGGGACATAAAGGGTGTACCTTGGTCCGTAAGCAGTTCTTTACAAATGCCCACCCGGCTAAACACAAGAGATAGCTCTTTGGCTATGGTTTTGGCCGAGGTATTTCGGAGAGGGATCGCTTCTGGATAACGGGTGGCATAGTCCATTATAACTAATATGTACTGGTGCCCCCTAGCGGACTTGATTATAGGCCCTACCAAATCCATGGCGATCCTCTCAAACGGGACCTCAATGATGGGTAGAGGGACCAGCGGGCTACGGAAATGTGGCATCGGGGCCGACCTCTGACACACAGGGCAGGAGGAACAATAATTTTCTATGTCCTTCATCACCCCCGGCCAATAGAATCTCTGTAATACCCTCTCTCGGGTTTTCTCTGTCCCCAGATGACCTCCAAGAATGTGCCCATGGGCCAACTCCAACACCAACTTCCTGTAAGGTTTGGGCACCACAAGCTGCTCAACGGTTTCTTCTGCCCTTTTTGCCACCCGATACAGTAGGTCCTTCTCTACGCTGAAGTATGGGTAAGTGCAGGTATTATCTGGGTTCACTAACTCGCCATCTATTTTCACTACGTTTTCCCGTGCCTTTATTAGGGCGGGGTCTTTCAACTGTTCTGTGGCAAAGTTTTCCCTGTGAACCTCAAGATCAGAAAACTCCACAGACGGTAGGTTTTCGTCTGAGGAGGTGGGCTCCTCTCCAGTTTCTTGAGTCTCCCCTGCCAATACTGATAAGGGAAATTCCGGAGAGTCCTCACCACTCTCAGGGGAGTTCTGGCTATCACATTCCTGGTACATAGGGGCACCAGTGGGGGGCTCAGGATCATCCCACAGTTCCCAGAACTTCGGAAAATCCCTTCCCACAATGGCGTCATGCGGTAACTGAGATACTAAGCCCACTGGATGAGAGAGGGTACCTTTGGGGGTCTCGAAACACACTGTAGTCACTGGATACTCTCGGGTGTCCCCATGCACACAAATAACAGCTACCTTGCTATTCCCAAAGACCTCTGTTTTAACTAACTCAGCCTTTATCAGGGTCACAAGGCTACCTGAATCCAGCAATACCACAACATTTCTACCATTAACACACATTTTGCATAAATGTTTCTCAGTTCCTCGAATGGCAGTGCATGCGACTGTCGCACACAGCGACTGACGTCTGCCCGTCAGAAAGTCACACTGCATGGGTTCCTCCACAACCGGGCAATTGGCTGCAATATGTCCCGCTTGCCGGCAGCGGTAGCAAACGATCCTTCTTGCCGCCTCTTGAGCCGCTGATTTCCCAGGCTGTTCTCGCCAAACTTGGGGTAGAGCTCCCACCCTCTCACTCTCTCCACCCTCACCCCTTGGAATCCTCTTATCCGCCCCTGGGGATGGTCTGGTCTTAGGGTGGAAAGTCCGAGTGTCTCTGGAAGAGGCCGTCAGGTTCTCTGTAGCCAAGTATTTCTCCACACGATCCACAAGACCATCGGCCGTCTCTGGGTCTCCATGGCTTACCCACTTTTGGATGGCAGTAGGAAGAGCTCTCAAAAACCGATCCATTACAACACGTTCCACAATCTTTGGTGCGGACAAAGTCTCTGGCTGTAGCCACTTTCTGCTCAGGTGAATGAGATCATACATTTGAGACCTGGGGGGTTCCAGTTATGCACACGCTGAGCCCGGACAGCCTGGGTGACACCCAGCCTTGCCAAAATTTCAGCTTTTAGCATCACATAGTCTTTTGCTTGGTTAGGCTCTAGGTCATAGTAAGCTTTCTGCGATTCACCAGTTAACAGAGGAGCCACCAGTCCAGCCCACTGCTCCTCAGGCCACTTTTCTCTTTCAGCGGTCCTTTCAAATGTGGTCAAAAATACCTCTGGATCATCCTCTCCAGTCATTTTTGTCAATAAACGACTCACCCCAAAGGACGCGGTATTAGTGGGACGGCTTTCCTCACTGGTCTGCGGACGTTGCTGCATTACTGCTTCCATTTGTTGTAGTCTCTGCTCTTGCTTCTGTAACAGGTCTATGAAGCGGGCCTCAGATTGCTGCTGGGCTTGTTGCTGAGCTGCAAGGCTCCTTTGCAAACCTGCATTTGTCTGCTGTTGATTGGCATTTGCTAGAGCCAGCTGTTTCAGTATCTCCTCCATGCTGGCTTAAAAAAAACTGCCACTGGTTCTCCACCAACTGTGAGGGGGTTAGCTCGGCAGTGGGTGTGTGTGACCCCCGGGATGGGCTCCCCACACAAAACAGGCCCAGCAAACGGAGGTTGTGGTTTTCAAAATCAAAAAGGTGCGGTTTATTTTCTGTTTACAGTGACAAAACACAGCAAAGCAAAAGAAACATAAACAAAATAAATCCTGGTCAACTTGACCTCTGACTAAACATACAGGTTTCCTAACTAACAACTGGGATCAGCCTAGTGCTGTCCTAGTCCCTAAGTCCCTGGTTTTAAATGTCCAAGCAAATAGCCACACAGGCTTTGTCTCACCGCACAGGGGTTCACTCTCCCTAGACAGTCCACACAGGTCTGGTTCCAGGCATGAGCTAACATCTAATGAAGCTGGGAGTTCTTATAGAGGCCTAAATGAGCTGACAAGCTTCAGCTGGTCTCATCAACTCCCTGTCTGCACGACGCCCAGCACTCTCCCTAGAGGTATGAGTCATCCATGAGCCCACTAGCCTTAGCTGGGCTTATACAACTCTCCACCTAGTTGTATAAGTCGGCGTAAAGCCTGAATCTGGGCGAAATATATCTACCCCCCTGGATGCAACCAGGTGACTTTACCTTCCTGCTGTCACAATATATATACACAGTTGTGCTCAGAAGTTTACACACCCTGGCAGAATTTATGATTTCTGGGCCATTTTTCAGAGCTTCCTGACTGATGAATGCAAATGTTCCTCAAGTATTTTTTGATAACATACTGCATTCATTGTGCCATCAATTTTGACCAAATTTCCTGTGCCTTTGTAGCTCACACATCCCCAAAACATCAGCGATCCACCTCCCTGTTTCACAGTAGGTATAGTGTACCTTTAATCATGGGCCTTGTTGACTCCTCTCCAAATGTAGTGTTTATGGTTGTGGCCAAAAAGCTCAATTTTGGTCTCATCACTCCAAATTACTTTGTTCCAGAAGGTTTGAGGCTTGTCTCTGTGCTGTTTGGCGTATTGTAAGCGGGATACTTTGTGGTATTTGCATAGTATTGGCTTTCTTCTGGTGACTCCACCATGCAGCCCATCTTTCTTCAAGTGCCTCCTTATTGTACATCTTGAAACAGCCACACCACATGTTTTCAGAGAGTCCTGTATTTCACCTGAAGTTATTTGGGGGTTTTTCTTTGCACCCCAAACTATTTTCCTGGCAGTTGTGGCTGAAATTTTAGTTGGTCTACCTGACCGTGGTTTGGTTTCAACAGAACTCCTCATTTTCCACTTCTTACTTAGAGTTTGAACACTGCTGATTGGCATTCTCAATTCCTTGGATACAGTGGCGGTGCGTCCATAGAGTCCCTCTCGCTCCTGCACCGCCACTGAAAGACAATACATAGGTTCATGCATTGCATGAACCTATGTATTGTCACCGCTGCCGCGCTGTCCACTATTCAGATGGCCCGGCCCCCTGGCGAGCGCCGGCCATCTGAATTAGAGCGGTGGCCGGCGGTGGGTGTGTTTTGGAAGTGTCTATCAGAGCCAGCGCCAGTTTGTTTGAGCCCCCCTCCCAAAAATTTTGAGCACCAGCCACCACTGCTTGGATATCTTTTTATATCCCTTTCCTGTTTTATACAGTTCAACTACCTTTTCCCGCAGATCCTTTGACAATTCTTTTGCTTTCCCCATGACTCAGAATCCAGAAACATCAGTGCAGCACTGGATGAAAGATGTAAGGGTCTGTAAGGAGTCCAGAAACTCATTGACCTTTTATACACACACTAATTACAAGCAAACAGATCACAGGTGAGGATGGTTACCTTTAATAGCCATTCAAACCCCTTTGTGTCAACTTGTGTGCATGTTATCAGGCCAAAATCACCAGGGAATGCAAACTTTTGGTCAGGGTCATTTGGGTAGTTTCTGTTGCCATTATGATATAAAAAGAGTAAACACAGTTGATTAATAATAAATGGCTTCAGCCAAACACTAACCATGAGTGAAAAAAATGTTTTTGTGTTATCATTTATATTTTCGGAAAAATGGCCAATAAATCATCAATTCTGCCAGGGTATGTAAACTTATGAGCACAACTGTATATATACACACTCACCGGACACTTTATTAGGTACACCTTACTAGTACCAAGTTGGATCTCATTTTGCCTTCAGAACTGCCTTAATTCTTCTTGGCATAGATTCAACAAGGTGTTGGAAACATTCCTCAGAGGTTTTGGTCCATACTGACATGATAGCATCACGCAGTTGCTGCAGATTTGTTGGTTGCACATCTATGATGCAAATCTCCCATTCCTCCACATCCCAAAGGTGCTCTATTGGATTGAGATCTGGTGACTGTGGAGGCCATTGGAGTCCAGTGACCTCATTGTCATGTTCAAGAAACCAGTGGTAAGATGATTTGAGCTTTGTGACATGGTGCATTATCCTGCTGGAAGGAGCCATCAGAAGATGGGTACACTGTAGACATAAAGGGATGGACATGGTCAGCAACAATACTCAGGTAGGCCGTGACATTTAAATGATGCTCAATTGGTACTAAGGGACTCAAAGTGTGCCAAGAAAATACCCCCCACACCATTACACCACCACCAGCAGCCTGAATCGTTGATACAAGGCAGGAGGGCAGGATAGATCCATGCTTTCAGGTTGTTTACAATAAATTCTGACTCCACCATCTGAAATCGAGAAATCAGACCAGGCAAAGATTTTCCAATCTTCTATTGCCCAATTTTGGTGAGCCTGTGCCAAATGTAGCCTCAGTTTCCTGCTCTTAGCTGACAGGAGTGGCCCTTGGTGTGGTCTTCTGCTGCTGTAGCCCATCTGCTTCAAGGTTCAATGTGTTGTGTGTTCAGAGATGGTATTCTGCATACCTTGGTTGTGACGAGTGGTTATTTGAGTTACTATTGCCTGTCTTTCAAACCAGTCTGCCCATTCTCCTCTGACATCAACAAGACATTTTCATCCACACAACTTCCACTCATTGGATATTTTCTGTTTTTCGGACCATTCTCTGTAAACCTCAGAGATGGTTGTGGGTGAAAATCCCAATAGATCAAAAGTTTTTGAAATACTCAGACCAGCCCATCTGGCACAAACAACCATGCCATGTTCAAAGTCACTTAAGTCCCCTTTCTTCCCCATTCTGATGCTCCGTTTGAACTTCAGCAAGTCGTCTTCACCACGTCTAGATTGTGTATTGAATTGCTGCCATGTGATTGGCTGATTAGCTATGTGTGTTACGAAGCAATTTGACAGGTGTACCTAATAAAGTGGCCGGTGAGTGTATTTAACCATTTCCCATCTGGCCTATAGCAAAATGAGGGCCGCAAAGTGATTCAGTTATCCTGACTGTGCGTCATATGAAGTCCAGCAGGATAAGCTGCGATGGCACGCAGCACGACGATCGGTGGTGTAGTGTGTCAGTCTGACACACCCCATCACTGATCTCGGTAAAGAGCCTCTGACGGAGGCTCTTTACCACGTGCTCAGTCGTGTCCAATCACGGCTGATCATGATGTATACAGGAAGAGCCGTTTATTGGCTTTTCCTCACTCGCGTCTGACAGACGCGAGTAGATAAGAGCCAATCAGCTGCTCTCAGTGTTGCCAACCGTCCGTAGATTTACGGACAGTTAGTAAAAACAGGGCAATTTTCCGGCGTCCGTAAATGTCCATGGGAAGGGCAAGCCATTCGTAAAAATGGCTGCGATTGTCGCGGGTGTGAACTGCGCATGCGCAGCTCCAAAATTCTCCGAGAATATCCGATCCTGAGACTCGAGTCGAGTTTGTGCCGCCCGGCCCGCCCCCGCTGATGATGTCATGCGCAAGCCACATTTCCCGCCGGCCAGAAAATTTCAAATGCCAGGAGCCGAGCGGAGCGGGCTAATGGTAGAGCAGCCTACTGAGTACAGTGAGTGGAGCCAGAGGACTGGCGGCACCAATGCACTGTCACGGTCTGTGACACCGTGACCACGAGAGAGATGGATGCAGAGCTGACCCTCCCCCTGCCCCAGACGGACACACAAGGCCTCCTGACCAGTGCCCTGGCTGCCGCCCCCTGCCTGGTGAGTGAGTGCATTAACACACACTAACTTGACCCCTGGCCTGGCTGTAACATCCATCCATCCATCCATCACTTGGGATGGATGCCATTTATGTGATGTCTACAGGCAGCAGTTATCAGACAAGAATGGTAGTGGTGTGATTATACAGAATTACAGATGTTCACAATCTCTGTCTTGCCATCCTCTGACTGCCTCCTGTACCCTGTCCTCCATCCTCTGACCGTCTCCTGTACCCTGTCCGCCATCCTCTGACTGCCTCCTGTACCCTGTCCGCCATCCTCTGACCGTCTCCTGTACCCTGTCCGCCATCCTCTGACTGCCTCCTGTACCCTGTCCGCCATCCTCTGACCGCCTCCTGTACCCTGTCCGCCATCCTCTGACCGCCTCCTGTATCCTGTCCGCCATCCTCTGACCGCCTCCTGTATCCTGTCCGCCATCCTCTGACCGCCTCCTGTACCCTGTCCGCCATCCTCTGCTCTGACCGCCTCCTATCCTCTGACCACCTGTGCCCTGTCCCTATCCTCTGACCACCTGTGCCCTGTCCCTATCCTCTGACCACCTGTGCCCTGTCCATATCCTCTGACCACCTGTGCCCTGTCCCTATCCTCTGACCACCTGTGCCCTGTCCCTATCCTCTGACCACCTGTGCCCCGTCCATATCCTCTGACCACCTATGCCCCGTCCATATCCTCTGACCACCTGTGCCCCGTCCATATCCTCTGACCACCTGTGCCATGTCTGCAATCTCTGACCATCTCTTGTACCATGTCTGCAGTCTCTCACCATCTCCTGTACCATGTCTGCAATCTCTGACCATCTCTTGTATCATGTCTGCAGTCTCTCACCATCTCCCGTACTATGTCTGCAATCTCTGACCATCTCCTGTACCATGTCTGCAATCTCTGACCATCTCATCTTTTTTCATGTCTGCAGTCTCTGAGGGGGAGCCTGGAGAGGAGTCAAGAGTGGGAGCGCCGCCAGATTGGGGATCACGAGAGAAGTCAGATGTGTGTGGACTGTGTAGTGGAGACTATAGAATAAAACCAGAGCGGCCAAGCTGGAGTTGCCTGACTGAGCCCTGCATGGTGCACCTGAGAGGAGGTCAGTCTGAGGGGTGGGTCACTGATGTAAGGGGGGGCGTGAACACAATAATGTAAGGGGGCACTGAAATAAAGGTTAACCTTATATCAGTAACCCCCCCCCCCCCCTTACCTTAGTGTATTCACTCTGCGGAAGGTAATCTGTGTTCACCAGAGTCCTCCCCACTCATTAGAGCTCCCAATGTTCCCCTTTACATCAGAGTCTGCAGGATTTCCTCTTATAGTGCAAGGGAGAACTCTGTGGACCCTGATGTAAGTGGGAACTCTGATGTAAATGGGAGCGCAGAGCCCCCCCTTACATCAGAGTTCCTCCTTAGATCATGATCTGTGGCATTGTCCTTTACATCAAGGTTCGCAGAGTTCTACCTTGCACTATAAGGGGGAACTCTGTGCTGGCTGTGTTATATTAACCTGACCTTCATGTAAATAGAGAAATTAGTTTTTTGACTTTTGTTTAACTAAAACACATTGCTAATAGCACTAACTACATGTTTATAGTTTAAATACTAATAGTTGCACAGTTTAGCACAGAAAACAGCAATTTAAGGTACTTTTTTGAAGTGTCATAAAAAAAATTGGTGTTGTTCGTAATTTTTTGGCGTCTTGCCAGTAAATTTCACTTGGGGGGGTTGGCAACACTGGCTGCTCTCCTGACAGGGGGGGTCTGTGCTGATTGTTTTTCAGCGCAGCCCCCCTGCGGATGCTCGCCCAGGACCACCAGGGAGGCCACCAGGACCACCAGGGATGCCCCCAAAGGAACCCAACAGGTATGCCACCCTAGACCACAAGGGATATGTCAATCAGTGCCCAGGCAGCTGCCAATCAGTGCCCATTAATAATGGCTTCTAGTGCCATCAGTGATGCCTATCAGTGCCAGCCATCAGTGCCCATAAGTACCCATCGGTGCAGCCTTTCAGTGCCCATCAGTGTCGCCTATCAGTGCCGCCTACCAATGCCCATCAGTACTGCATATCAGTGCCACCCATCAGTGCTGCCTATCAGTGCCCATCAGTGCCATCTCATTGGTGCCACCTTATCGGTGCTGCCTTATCAGTGCCTGTCAGTGCAGCTAATCAGTGCCCATTAGTGCAGCTAATCAGCGCAAATCAGTGAAGGAGGAAACTTACTTTTTTACAAAATTTTATAACAGAAACAAAGAAAAAGGTTTTATTTTTTCAAAATGTTTGGTCTTTTTTTATTTGTTTCGCAAAAAATTAAAACCGCAGAGGTGATCAAATACCACCAAAAGAAAGTTCTATTTGTGGGAACAAAATTATAAAAATTTATAATTATAAAAAATTGCATGACCACGCAATTATCATTTAAAAAGTGACCACGCGGAAAGCTGAAAATTGGGGGTAAGTGGCTGGTATTGAAGTGGATATATTGAGCTGTGGGGTGTCAGTACAGGCTGTAGGGTGTCAGTATACAGTGACGGGTGAGGGGTATTAGTATACAATGATAATCATTATACAATGATGGGTGTCCGTATACAGTGATCATTATACAGTGAGATGTGGGCGTGTCGGCCCGTACAGGTGAGGCGGAGTGGGCGGTGACAGTCGGTAGAGCGGTGGACAGTTGCTATGGAGGCAGGTGATAAGAGGGCGGCGGAGGGCGGGGCGTGGTCAGTGTCTGGCAGGTAGCGGTAGGATGAAGTCGGTGCTGCGCTCCGTACTGGCGGTACTCTGTGTGCTCGGTGCCGTGCTGTTGGCGAGTGCTGGCAGTGGGTTCCTCGGTGCCCGGCTCTTGCCCCGCTCTGTCCCGGACCCGTCTCCCCGAAGTCTCGGCTCCCTGCTCTTGCTCTCCCTCTTAGTTCTGGGGGTTTGGGCATGGTGGGAGCTCTCCCGGCCAGTGGAGCTGATCCGGAGCTCCGAGGAGGTGGGCTACATCCCTGAGCGGGGCCGGGACAGAGCCCACACCGCCAACCAAGTGCGGAGGAGGAGGAAGAAGGGGGACTTGCCCCCGGTCTACCCCAATGGCTGGTACCAACTGCTGGACTCCCACCGCCTGGAGAGGGCCACCGTCCACAACCTCACCGTCTGCGGTATGTACCATGGGGGACTACAACTCTGCATTGCATTGGGTTTAAAGGATACTGAGCAATGCCCAGCATGCCCTGTGCAGTGAGCCTGAGGGACTGCAATACCCAGCATGCCCTGCGCAGTGAACTTAAAAAGCGGCAGTGCCCAACATTCCCTGTGCAGTGAGCCTAAAGTGTTTGCAGTGCCCAGCATGCCCTGTGCAGTGAGCCTAAGAAGTGGAAGTGCCCTGCATGCCCTGTGTAGTGAGCGTGTGCAGTGCCCAGCATGCCATGTGCAGTGACCCTAAGTGGTGGCAGTGCCCAGCATGCCCTGTGCAGTGAGCCTAAAGGGTCTGCAGTGCCCAGCATGCCCTGTGCAGTGAGCCTAAAGGGTCTGCAGTGCCCAGCATGCCCTGTGCAGTGAGCCTAAAGGGTCTGCAGTGCCCAGCATGCCCTGTGCAGTGAGCCTAAAGGGTCTGCAGTGCCCAGCATGCCCTGTGCAGTGAGCCTAAAGGGTCTGCAGTGCCCAGCATGCCCTGTGCAGTGAGCCTAAGAAGTGCCCTGCGTAGTGAGCATCTACAGTGCCCAGCATGCCATGTGCAGTGACCCTAAGTGGTGGCAGTGCCCAGCGCAGTGAACCTGAGGGTCTGCAGTGCCCAGCATGCCCTGTGCAGTGAGCCTAAAGTGTCTGCAGTGCCCAGCATGCCATGTGCAGTGACCCTAAGTGGTGGCAGTGCCCAGCATGCCCAGTGCAGTGAACCTGAGGGACTGCAATACCCAGCATGCCCTGCGCAGTGAACTTAAAAAGCGGCAGTGCCCAACATTCCCTGTGCAGTGAGCCTAAAGTGTTTGCAGTGCCCAGCATGCCCTGTGCAGTGAGCCTAAAGTGGAAGTGCCCTGCATGCCCTGCGTAGTGAGCGTGTGCAGTGCCCAGCATGCCATGTGCAGTGACCCTAAGTGGTGGCAGTGCCCAGCATGCCCTGTGCAGTGAGCCTAAAGGGTCTGCAGTGCCCAGCATGCCCTGTGCAGTGAGCCTAAAGGGTCTGCAGTGCCCAGCATGCCCTGTGCAGTGAGCCTAAGAAGTGTCGTGCGTAGTGAGCATCTGCAGTGCCCAGCATGCCATGTGCAGTGACCCTAAGTGGTGGCAGTGCCCAGCGCAGTGAACCTGAGGGTCTGCAGTGCCCAGCATGACCTGTGCCGTGAGCCTAAAGTGTCTGCAGTGCCCAGCATGCCATGTGCAGTGACCCTAAGTGGTGGCAGTGCCCAGCATGCCCTGTGCAGTGAGCCTAAAGTGTCTGCAGTGCCCAGCATGCCCTGTGCAGTGAGCCTAAAGTGTCTGCAGTGCCCAGCATGCCCTGTGCAGTGAGCCTAAAGTGTCTGCAGTGCCCAGCATGCCCTGTGCGGTGAGCCTGGGGGACTGCAGTGTCCAGCATGCCCTGTGCGGTGAGCCTGGGGGACTGCAGTGTCCAGCATGCCCTGTGCGGTGAGCCTGGGGGACTGCAGTGTCCAGCATGCCCTGTGCGGTAAGTCTAAGAAGTGGAAGTGCCCAGCATGCCCTGCGCGGTGAGCCTGAGGGTCTGCAGTACCCAGCATGCCCTGCGCAGTGAACCTGAGGAGTTGCAATCCATCATGTTGGGATGAAGGGCTACAACTCCCAGCATGCACTCTGCAGCCTAAACTAATTACATTTTTGTTCCAGGTCCATTGGACTTAAATCTGCTTTCCTGTGACTTGTAGTTGGAGGGGCCCCTCTTTACCGGCACTAAATTTGTTTGTTCTTACCTAAAGCAGTACTTGAAGTAGAACTGTGGGCAATTTTTTTTTTTCATTTTGGCTAGAGTAAGGGAGGATTATGAACTTTTTTTTTTTTGCCATCTGTGTACCATTGGGGAGATTTCCCTTTACTTCCTGTCCTATAACCAAAACGGGAAGCGAGAGGAAATCCCTGCAACTTAAGCACCCATTCACACCTCAGCATTTTGTAGCTTGAAGCTTAAACGCTGGAGGAGAAAAATAAATAAATTATTCTCTATGGAGATGGTTCACACAAAGTTCTGAGCTTTTTTTTTGTAGCTCAAATTGGGCAGATTTGCGTGTGTTTGTTGCGTTTTTATTCCCATAGAAATGAATAGCAATGCGTAATTTGCTAATTTGTGCGTAATTTTCTTCTCGCATGCAAAAATGTAAAAGAATAAAAAATGGTAATATATGAATCAATAAATGTAAAATGTACAAATAACTAAAAATTTTCATAAAATAAATTATGTGATAAAAAATGAATACCTAACCTTAAAATAAGCATATCAGTAACAAAATGGTGATATACACCCAAACAAATATAAATATTACTATTGTGTTACTGTATTTTTTTTTAGGGGCTCAGGTTAGGCGTTTATTACATAGTATTCATTTATTGTAGTATTTATGATTTTGTTTTTCTGTATTTTAAATGTGTGTGTGTGTTCATAATATTATTGTTATCCTAGTTATCCTATAGTCCTAACCAAAACAATTGATGTCCTTTTTTCCACAAATAGAGCTTTCTTTTGGTGGTATTTGATCACCTCTGCATTTATTTTTTGTGCTATAAAAAAGCGACCATTTTGAAAAACCTTTTACTTTCTGCTATAAAACATTTTCAAAAAAAAATTATTTGAAAAAGACGAATTTATCAGTTTATGCTGATCTGTATTCTGCTACATATTTTTGGTAAAAAAATTGCAATAAGCGTATCTTGATTGGTTTGCGCAAAAT
Source organism: Rana muscosa (assembly GCA_029206835.1). Lineage (NCBI taxonomy): Eukaryota > Metazoa > Chordata > Amphibia > Anura > Ranidae > Rana > Rana muscosa. The sequence goes on along the minus strand of CM055125.1, from coordinate 224,131,052 downwards.
TTATCGCGTGTACAAAATAGGGGATATATTGCAATTTTTAATTTTTTTTTTGTTTAAGTACCCCTTATCCTAAATCTAACCTTCACTCTAACCCTTTACCATAACAACGTGAATAATAAAAAAAAATAAGCTGATGGAAAAGCTGAAAAATCTAGCAACAAATGATCATTTCTCTATTGGCCAATAAACCACCCCCTCCCCCCCCCCCCCACACACACACACACACACGCTATAGTCGAAAGACGGTTACAGTGCGGGCTTCCAGTGCCGGGAGGGTGTCAATAGACGTTCTCACGTGCCCCCCTAGTGCACACTCTGTGCTTGTTGAGCCCTACGGACCCGGCTGATCACAGAACAAGGTAAAGGGCCAATCACAGCTGCCCTTTAACACGTGATCAGGTGTCAGCCAATGACAGCTGATTTACAGAAGTAAACAGAAGTCGGTTATCCGCTTTTTCTCCTCACGATCAGCGCAAGGAGAATAAAAGAAAGCTGGTAACCAGCTTCTATTACAGGGACATTGGGACCAATCTGTGCCCATAAGTGCAGCATCATCAGTACCCATCAGTGAAGGAGAAAAACTACCTACAGTATTTGCAATATTTTTTTTTTTTTTTTTTTTTTAGCAAACTATTGGGGGGAAAAAAATTCTCAATTTTTTTTTGTTTTGCAAAAATAAAAAAAAACAGTGGTGACCACCAAAAAACTCTTTGTGTGAAAACATAACAATTTTGTTTGAGTACAGTGTTGCATGACTGCGCAATTGTCATTTATATGCTGAAAATTGGCCTGGGCAGGAAGGGGTATAAGTGCCCAGTAAGCAAGGGGTTAACTACTTCAGCCCTGGAAGGATTTACCCACTTTCTGACCAGGCCATTTTTTGCGATACGGCACTGCGTCGCTTTAACTGACAATTGTGCTGTTGTGCGACGCTGTACCCAAACAAAATTGATGTCCTTTTTTTCCCCACAAATAGAGCTTTCTTTTGGTGGTATTTGATCACCTTTTTTTTTTATTATTATTTTTTTTTTGCGCTATCAACAAAAAGCGTCAATTTTGAAAAACCTTTTACTTTCTGCTATAAAACATTTCCCAAAAAATTCAATTTGAAATGAACAAATTTATTCATCAGTTTAGGCCGATATGTATTCTGCTGCATATTTTTGGTAAAAAAAATTGCAATAAGCGTATATTGATTGGTTTACGCAAAAATTTATTGCGTGTACAAAATAGGGGATAGATTTATGGCATTTTATTCAATTACATTTTTTCTAGGAATAGGGGCGATCTAGTGATTTTTAGCAGGATTGCGGCGGACAGATCGGACACCTAACATTTTTTACACTTTTTTGGGAGCCAGTGACATTATTACAGTAATAATGACACTAATAATGACAGGGAAGGGATTAACAGGGGCGATCAAGGGTTTAACAGTGAGTGAACACATGTAACTGTATGGGGGACTATGTTTACAAGGCAGAGCTGCGTTCTGATAGAAAAAGTGATGGATTTTGTATTCCTGCAAAGCAAGGGCTAAAAGCCATCACTTCCCTTGGTAAAAGCAGCACAAACAGTACACATAAACACTGGATATGCACAGTTAACCCTTTCATCACCCTAGATCTTTAACCCCTTACCAGCCAGTGTCAGTACAGTAACAGTGCATATTTTTAGCACTGGTTCCCACAGTCAGTGTCCGATTGACCGCCGCAATAATGCAGTCTTGCTTTAAGTCCCCAATTGCAGCAATTACTAGTATAATTTTTTTTCTATATACCAGTATACATGCCATAGTTTGTAGACACTAGCTTTTGTGCAGACCAATCAATATACGCTTATTGATTTTTTTTTTTTTTTTTTTTTACCAAAAATATGTAGCAGAATACATATTGGCTTAAATTTATGAAGAAATTCGATTATTTTTTATTGGATGCAGAAAGTAAAACATTTTTGCAAAAAATAAGAATGCAGTGGTGATCAAATACCACTAGAAGAAAGCTCTGTGTAAAAAAACATGAATTTTATTTGGGTACATCGTTGCATGACCACACAAAGTAATGCAGTGCTGTGTTGCAAAAAATGGCCTAGTCATGAACGTTGGCAAATTTTCCAGAGGTCAAGATTTTTTTTTTAAATCCGCAGCCAAAAATACTGTGGCTGCTGATTCTTTAATAAAAGGACATTCACCTGTCCAGGGACTTTGCTCTGTCCTCACCTGGGCCAGTTCTTCACCTGTGTCTGGGTCCCTGGTGTCACCATGGTAACTGTTGAAAAGCTGCAGTGACCCTTTGTGGCTTTACAACAGACTTCCCACTGCACAAGCACCCTTTCATGCTAGCCATTCCATTGTATACAATTGTTTCTAGCTGTGATTGGTCACAGTGATCACATGGTACAGGGAGGGCAATCGCAGCCTATCTGTACCATGTGATTAGCTGTGGCTAATCACAACAGTCAGTCAGTTTCATTCAGTAAAAATGGTTGCTTATACCAATGACATTCACTGGTATAAGCAATTATAATGTGTGTAAAAAAAAAAAAAGGTCCTGATCACTTTCCCAGAGTAGTAGTGTTACTACGGTAACACTGTATTGCTCTGGTTAGTGTTAAAAAAAATGTAATTTTTTTAATTTTTTTTTATCATTTTTCAAAAAATTGTGACAAAATTACAACTTCAAAAAACTCACCGGGCCTCTTGCCAAATACCGTATATACTAGAGTATAAGCCGAGTTTTTCAGCACTTTTTTTTTTTTTTGTGCTGAAAATGCCCCCCTCGGCTTATACTCAAGTCTGTATCCATCTTCAAATTTGTGCGCCTGATCCCAGCCAGCCGTAGGTCCTCTGGACCCCAAACTGGGTACACATGTAGCCCAACACTTTCTCTACAAGTGTACAAAGTTTGTTGTCCGGAGGACCTACAGCCGGGGAGCATTGATTTTTCAAAGCTGGGCACCCCTTCCATAGACTCCAATGTTAAATGGTTGTTTCCCTGGTGATTTTGGGGACCCGGTACCGGCCGGCCCTAGGTCCCCTGGACCCCAAATTTGGCACACATGTAGCCCCACTCTTCAGCTACAAGTGAGCAAAGTTTGTTGTCCAGGGGTCCTACGGCCGGGCACCCCTTCCATAGACTCCCATGTTAACCGTCAGTCTAGTCACACAGCACCAGAGATCAGGTAGTGAGGCATGGGCACAGTGAGGCATGGGCACAGTGAGGCATGGGCACAGTGAGGCATGCAGATGGGACACCCTAGGCTTATACTCGAGTCAATACGTTTTCCCATTTTTTTGTGGTAAAATTAGGTGCCTCTGCTTATATTCAGGTCTGCTTATACTCGAATATATACGGTACCTTGGACTGTCTACTTTCCAAAAAGGTAATTTGGGGATGTTTGTACTCTCCTGGTGTTTTCGGGCCATTTTCAGATATATACCATAGTTTGTGGACTCTAACTTTCCTACAGACTAAACAATCTACACTGATTTGGGTTATTTTCAGGAAATGTAGCAGAATACATTTTGACCTAAATTGATCAAGATTTATTTGTATACCAAAATTAAGAAAAACACGTCTTTTCTAAATTTTCAGTCTTCATTTATTTAGCAAAAAATAAACACAGTGGTGATTAAATGCTGTACTAACAAAAGTAAGCTTTGTGTGAAAAAATATAAAAGTTTAGTTTGGGTACAGTGTTCTGTCTCAACTACAAAGCGATAAAGTTCATCTCCAGGTTTAAGTAGGCCTTACTCAATTTGGTTTGATATTCATCCCTTGCATCGATACAGGCAGTTTAACTCAATGAATAAACTCAGTTAGGACGACAGACGATGAATCCTTTTGAATGTTCCGTTTAATGATGGATATTCATAGGTAGAAAAACGTTGCAGTTGTAAGCCACATGTAAGATGTTTAGCATGGAAGATATACAGGAGTAATGACCAGAATCAGGAAGTGGAGGAGATATATAAAGAACTACGGTGAGAGAGAGAGTTCAGCTAGAAAGAAGGGGACAGATCTTAAAGACACAGAGCAAGAATAATCACATAGTGTAACACAACACTCCCCGTCTGAAATCTTTAGATTTCATAACCTTAAACTAATATATATATTTTCAAAAAGTCCAATACTGACGAATGTTCTGGAACCTGTAATGAAAAAACATGCAACAAGCAAATAATAAACGTAAGTTCAACAGGATGAAGAACATAAAGTCACAGTATGATGTCTTCAAATAATGCCAAAGTTCTGAGTAGAACCTGTAGATGGCAGCAATGTACTCCCCGCCGTGCCAACAGCATGGCTAGTCCTTGCACAAGTCACTCACCTGGCAAAAAGAGTACTAACTCTGTAATTGGTCGACTAAAGGTTTGTGTCGATCCTCCCTTGGTTACCTTGACTTCTACCTTCCGGACTTTGTTATTGTCGCTGGGCATTACTTTAGTAATAAGACCCATAGGCCACTCATTCCCACAAACTTCCTTGTCTTTTAGAAGGATGAGGTCTCCAACCTTAAGATTTGGCTTAGATGCTTGCCATTTGTTACGACCTTGAAGGTGGTGAAGATACTTTTTCTTCCAGCGATGCCAGAACACATTGGCTAGATGCTGCACCTGCTTCCATTGATGCTCATAACGGTGTGACCGCAGCTTCTGTTTTGTACTTACAGAAGTGTGGAGTGAGGTGTTCACAGTTCTTATTTCCTTATCTTCAGGGTTTACTAGCCCATAGGTGGTGTCAATAGTGGGTGAGTAGGAGTCCTCACACAGAAACCTTGGAGGTGACAGCCATAAGCTGTCCTGAAGAGCGGCAGGTAACACGGCTCTGGTCCCACAGTCAGCTGGGTTTAGTTCAGTGGGAACGTGATGCCATTGACTTGGTAGAGAGAATCTCTTGATACGTTCAACCCTGTTGCTGACGTACACATAAAATTGTTTTGTTTGGTTGTTTATGTAACCAAGTACTACCTTACTGTCTGTATGGAAGGTGAAAGAATCAATTCTAGTGTCCTTTTCACTTCGTATGACCTCGGCAATTTCTACTGCTAGCACGGCTGCACAAAGTTCAAGTCTTGGTATGGTATGTGCAGGCTTGGGAGTGAGTTTTGCCTTGCCTGGGACAAAACTACAGTGTGATTCTCCATTCAGTTCAGAGGTCTTCAAATAGGCTACTGCAGCAATAGCTTCAACTGATGCATTAGAGAAAATATGAATCTCTCTCCGGTTAGCAGTTGAAGTGGAACCTGGAACATAGCAACGGGGAATCTGAAGTTTTTTTAGTGACTTCAAAGAATATCTCCACCTTTCCCACTTGTGTTGATTCTCACTAGGCAAGGGAGTATCCCAGTCTATGTTCTCAGTAGACAACTGTCTTAGTAAAATCTTACCTTGAATGGTAACTGGAGCAAGGAAACCCAGTGGGTTATAGATGCTATTCACCACGGACAGGACTCCTCTCTTAGTGAAGGGTTTGTCACAAGTTGACACTTGGAAGGTGAATTTGTCTTGCTTGATGTTCCACAACAAACCCAGACTTCGCTGTACAGGAGGCACATCTGTACCTAAGTCAAGGTTTTTTAGACTAGTGGCATAGTCCTCAGAGTGAAAGGCATTCATAAGTTCCTGGCTGTTGGATATAATCTTGTGCAGTCTAAGGTTTGCTACAGACAGCAACTCCTTTGTTCTGGTGAGAAGATCAATTGCTTCTTTAGCAGTTGGAAAGGACTTAAGTGCGTCGTCAACGTAGAAGTTTCTTTCAACAAATTGACGGGCATCAGATCCATATTCAACTTCTCCAGTCTGAGCTGTTCTCCTTAGCCCATAAGTTGCCACTGCTGGGGAAGGACTGTTACCGAAGACATGTACCTTCATGCGATAATCTATAACTTCCTTGTTGAGGTCATTGTCCTTGTGCCATAGAAACCTGAGGTAGTTTCTGTTGTCTTCTCTGACGATGAAGCAGTGAAACATCTGTTGAATGTCGGCCATTACTGCTACAGGCTCTTGTCTGAAACGAATCAAGACTCCTATTAGACTGTTGTTCAAGTTGGGTCCAGTAAGGAGCATGTTAAGAGAAACACCTTCGTGCTGAGCACTGGAATCAAAGACAACTCTGATTTGGTCTGGTTTGCGTGGGTGATACACGCCAAAGGATGGAAGGTACCAGCATTCTTCTCCCTCCTTTAGTGGGGGAGCAGGCTCTGCATGATCTCTGTCAAATACATTTTGCATAAAGTCCACAAAGTGCTTTTGCATCTCTGGTTTCCTGCTTAAGTTTCGCTTTAAGGAGGAGAATCTACTGATGGCCTGCTGTAAGTTGTTGGGCAATCTCTCTCTTGGGAGACGAAAGGGTAGGGATGCTACCCAGTTATTGGAGTCATCTTGAAAGAACTCATTGTCCATTACCTTGATGAATTCTTTGTCTTCCATTGAAGGAGCCAGTATGTCATCTTCACTGGTTGCTTTAAACACTGTAGAGCCGAAGTCGCCATCATGGCAGGAGGAAGGGCTTGTGTCACCTGAGATACCATGTTGCCATTTGTGGCTGGCTATCTTCTTTCGTGATGTGGGCATGGCTCAAAGTAAGTGTTTCAGCCATTTGGCAGAACATTTGTCTTGAATGACGAAATGTTGGTAGGTCTTTTCATTTTGCCTATGCAGACATTGCCTATGATGACCCACCCTAGATCTGTGCGCTGGGCAAATGGGGCATCTGGGGGTCCACTGACTTGTCTGTGTACCTTGTGAACTCTTAGAATGTCTCTTCCTAACAGAAGAAGGATCTGAGCATCTTTGTCAAGTGGCAGTATCTCATTTGCTATTACCTTGAGGTGAGGGTGATGGAAAGCAGCAGCTGGAGTAGGGATTTCTTCCCTGTTAGCAGGTATCTGATTGCACTCAAGTGTAGGTAAGGGTAATTGTAAGTTACCTTTTGAGAGAAGATACCATGAGTCCATGAGCCCTTCTTCCAGAAACCTCTATAGTTCCACTACAGGTACCCAAGGTGTAAGGATGAGCTTCGCCTTTTATTTCAAATGGATTGAACAATTCCGATTTTGCAAGTGATCGATTGCTCTGATCGTCTAAGATAGCATATGCCTTTAGAGACTTTTCTGGTTGATCCTTGTGGTATATGTTCACCAAGCATATCTTAGCACAGGACTTACCACAGCAGTCTTCTCCACAAACTTCAGTGCAGGATGAAGAAATGATGGTAGAATTAGGCACTTGGTCTGTATTCTCCCCGCCATGCGTTAACCTGGGAGGAGTGTTGTCAGGTTGTGCAGAGCTGGGCTCAAGAGGATGGAGGGCTTGCACATGTTCTTCAGAGCCACACTTGATGGACACATTACAGTCCCTTGCAAAATGTTCTGTAGAAGCACAGCACCTGAAACATACCCTAAATGTCTTTAAAAGCTCCTTGCGCTTTTCCAGAGGCTTTTTCCTAAAGCCGATACATTTATTGAGGGGGTGTGGCTTCTTGTGTATGGGACACTCTCTGTTAGGGTTTTCAATCTTCCTACTCTGTTTGTTCGTGGCCAGAACTGTGGTAGGAGTGGGAAGGATGTCAGTCTTTTTCACGGACACTGAGCCTCTATGGTTTCTGTAGTTGCCCTGAAGACTGGTACTCTTAGGAAAGGGTGAGAAGAGGCTGTACTCACCATAGGAAAAACTTGGATCGTTCTTGGTCTCTGCAATTTCCCTGATGAATTCACAGAAGAAAGAGAATGGAGGGAAGGAAACCTTGTTCTCTCTTTTGTATGATGACCCTAGTGCAGTCCATTTCTCTTGCAAACCATACGGGAGCTTGGAGACAATTGGGTTTACCCCTCTTGGAGTGTCAAGGTAACTGAGTCCAGGTAGTTTTGGGTCTGTCTTGGCTAGCTGAAGCTCAAGGAGAAGGTCACTCAGTCTCTGGAACTCCTTGTTGTCCTTACCGGATATCTTTGGGAAAGTTTCCAGACGTATGAACAAAGCGTTTTTCTATAGCTTCTGGACTGCCATAACTTTGCTCTAGTCGCTCCCATGCAGCTGTGAGGCCTGCAGTAGGATTGTCCATGAAAACCGATCTTAATGGCTTAACACGTGCAGCAGATAGAGGACCAAGCCATTTGATCAGCAGATTCAATTCTTGATCAGCTGTAATGCCAATATTGCTGATTGTAGTTCTGAAGGCACATTTCCAACTTCTGTAGTTCTCAGGTTGGTCATCAAAACTTGTAAGACCAGTCTTTGTGAGCTCTCTGCGAAGCATGTACCTCACAAACTCTTCTGTCTCAGTTGTCTCCGCCTTTATGTGAGATGCTGTTGGCTGTATGGTGCTGATTGCATTATCTTTGACATTGTTGTTAAAGGACACAGGGAAATATGGTGCAGCAGATGCATCCAGGTGAGTTGCTTGCTTGAAGTCAGTTGTTCCAATGGTACGTTGATTCAAGGCTGTACCAATGACTGGAGATTGATGACTTGCTTGAAGCTTGCGCTGATGCTCTGTGACGTATGAAAGCAGGCAAGGTAGGCAGGTAGGAAATGCAGTGGAGTGATTTTGAGTGCAGGAAGTTGCTGGGACCTCTTTAACTTGAAGCTGTGAAGGAGTCTCTATGTAGTCGGGAGCATTGGAGACAATGGAGTGTGCACTGCAGTGGCTGAGGACATAGTCTTTAGTGCATTTGAGGGGGTCTTCCATATCTGCTATGTTTAGGTTAATGCTGTCTTTCTCACTTGCACCTTCGTCTGCACTGATAGCTTGCTGTAGGACCCTTAGCTTTGCCATAGCTGCGTCATGTTTACACTGTTCATTTAAGGTTTCCATTGTTGCTCTTTGTCGTGCTGACTGCGCTTCCAACTCTGCCCTTTGACGTGCTGACTGCGCTTCCAACTCTGCCCTTTTTTCTGCATATGCCACCTGCACTTTGCTGGCTTCCACTTCAGCGCGGGCATTAATAAGTCGCTCACTGAGTGTTGAGTATCTTGAACTATGGGATCTTGATGAGTTTTTAGAACGTCTGGTGGAAACAGATCTGTGAGATGCAGTGTCCTGTAACAGCTTTATTTTTGCTTCTGCCTTTAATCTGGTTTGCTGGATAAAACTGTCTTTCAATATTGAGAGCATTGACGCGCTTTAATTGCATCATCGCACTTTCTGACTTCATGTTTTGTAAGACATTAGTAAATTTGCTGCTGGTAAGCTGATAAAGCTCATATGAGGCAGAAAGTTGTTTAATGGCGCCCTCTAGTGTCAGTAGTTCACATTCAACAGACACTGTATTGGCTTCAGCAAGGATTTTCTCCCAGACTAATTCCAAGCTATTTGACAATTCAGTCCTTGAAGCTTCATAATTCTCCATTACTTTCCAAGTGGGTTTAACTGAGCGTTTGGGTAACTCAGTTTCTTCAGGAACTTGTGAGGAAGGAGATGTGAGTTCACATGCAGAAGCTTGGTCACTCATGATAGATCCTGCCTGCTTTCACAGTCAGTCTGCTGTGTGCTGAAATATGACACTGTGCAGATTGTCTCAGGCTATAAGGCTGCCATGTGCTGCTCTGTCCCTTCTGTCTTGCTATGAGGGCAGTAGATCTTGTCTGTATCAGTACTGACATGCAGAAATCTTGTAATTAGGCTGTGAAACTCAGTTTTTCTACTGTTCTGTCTCAACTACAAAGCGATAAAGTTCATCTCCAGGTTTAAGTAGGCCTTACTCAAGCTGGTTTGATATTCATCCCTTGCATCGATACAGGCAGTTTAACTCAATGAATAAACTCAGTTAGGACGACAGACGATGAATCCTTTCGAATGTTCCGTTTAACCACTTAAGCCCCGGACCATTTGGTAGCTAAAGGACCAGAGGTGAATTCAGAATTTTGCACTGCGCTGCTTTAACTGTAAATTGTGCGGACATGCAATGTTGTACCCAAACGAAATTTGCGTCCTTTTCTTCCCACAAATAGAGCTTTCTTTTAATGGTATTTGATTGCCTCTGCGATTTTTATTTTTTGCGATATAAACGGAAAAAGACTGAAAATTTTGAAAAAATATATTTTCTACTTTTTGTTATAAGAAAAATCGAATAAACTCAATTTTAGTCATACATTTAGGCCAAAATGTATTCAGACACATGTCTTTAGTAAAAAAATGTCAATAAGCGTATATTGGTTTGCGCAAAAGTTATAGCGTTTACAAACTAGGGTACATTTTCTGGAATTTACACAGCTTTAAATTTGACTGCCTATCATTTCTTGAGGTGCTAAAATGGCAGGGCAGTACAAAACCCCCCCAAATGACCACATTTTAGAAAGTAGACACCCCAAGGAAATTGCTGAGGCCTGTTGAGCCCATTGAATATATTTTTTTTTTGTCCCAAGTGATTGAATAATGACAAAAAAAAAAAAAATTACAAAAAGTTGTCACTAAGTGATATATTGCTCACACATGCCATGGTTATATGTGGAATTGCACCCCAAAATACATTTTGCTGCTTCTCCTGAGTACGGGGATACCACATGTGTGGGACTTTTTAGAAGCCTAGCCGCGTACGGGACCCCGAAAACCAATCACCGCCTTCAGGATTTCTAGGCACAAATTTTTGATTTGACACCTCACTACCTATCAGTTTCGAAGGCCATAAAATGCCAAAATAGCACAAAACCCCCCCAAATGACCCCATTTTGGAAAGTAGACACCCCAAGCTGTTTGCTGAGAGGCATGGTGAGTATTTTACAGCTCTCATTTGTTTTTGAAAATGAAGAAAACATTTTTTTTTTTCTTTTTTTTTTTTCAATTTTCAAAACTTTGTGACAAAAAGGGAGATCTGCAAAATACTCACAATACCTCTCAGCAAATAGCTTGGGGTGTCTACTTTCCAAAATGGGGTCATTTGGGGGGGTTTTGTGCCATCTGGGCATTCCATGGCCTCAAACTGTGATAGGCAGTGAGAAGTGAAATCAAAAATTTACACCCTTAGAAAGCCTGAAGGCGGTGATTGGTTTTTGGGGTCCTGTACGCGGCTAGGCTCCCAAAAAGTCTCTCACATGTGGTATCCCCGTACTCAGGAGAAGCAACAGAATGTATTTTGGGGTGTAATTCCACATATGCCCATGGCATGTTTGAGCAATATATCATTTAGTGACAACTTTGTGCAAAAAAAAAAAAAAATAATTGTCTTTTTTCCGCAACTTGTGTCAACATATAAAATATTCCATGGACTCGACATGCCTCTCAGTATACAGCTTGGGGTGTTTACTTTCCAAAATGGGGTCATTTGGGGGGGTTTTGAACTGTTTTGGCATTTTATACACAACATTAGGAAGCTTACATCCACTCTTCTAACCACTTGAAGACAAAGCCCTTTTTGACACTTTGTTTACATGAAAACATATTTTCTTTTGCAAGAAAATTATGTTGAACCCCCAAACATTATATATATTTTTAAAGCAAAGGCCCTACAGAATAAAATGGTGGGTGTTGCATTTTTTTTTCTACACAGTATTTGCGCAGCGATTTTTCAAACGCATTTTTTGGGGAAAAAAAATACACTTTTTTTAATGCACTAAAACACACTATTGCCCAAATGTTTGATGAAATAAAAAAGATGATCTTAGGCCGAGTACATAGATACCAAACACGACATGCTTTAAAATTTCGCACAAACGCGCATTGGCGACAAACTACATACATTTTTAAAAGCCTTTATAGGTTACTCCGTTAGATTTACAGAGGAGGTCTACTGCTAAAATTACTGCCCTCGATCTGACCTTCGCGGTGATACCTCACTTGCATGGTGCAATTGCTGTTTACATATGACGCCAGACCGACGCTTGCGTTCGCCATTGGGCAAGAGCAGGGCAGGACAGGGGTGCTTTTTTTTATTTTTTTATTTATTAATTTTGCTTTTTTATTTTATTTTTAAACTGTTGCTTCCATATTTTTTTTTTATCATTTTTGTTATCTCAGGGAATGTAAATATCCCCTATGATAGCTATAGGTAATGACAGGTACTCTTTTTTGAAAAAACTGGGATCTATTGGACCCTAGATCTTTCCTCTGCCCTCAAAGCATCTGACCACACCAAGATCGGTGTGATAAAATGCTTTCCCAATTTCCCAATGGCGCTTTTTATATCCGGGGGGGGGGGGACATTCCCTCCCACTGCTTGTAAAAGCAGTCCAGAGGCTAATTAGCCACTAGGATTGCTTTTACATGAAAGCCGGCCGCTGGCTGAAAAGAATGATGCCAAGATGATACCTAAACCCGCAGGCATCATTCTGGTATAAACATTCAAAGTCCAGCAACATACCAGTACGTTGCTGGTCCTTGTTGGACATGTATTGTTTAATCTTTTTTTTCATGCAGCCTGTTGGCTGAACGAAAAAAAAAGATTGATCGGTGGGTATGCCCACCATTAGAATACCGCCCTTCATCCACCCACTTCTAATGATGGGCATACATGCACCATTTATATATGCCGAAGCATGGGGGCATCTTCTCGCAAAAGTTATGCCGCGTACACATGGTCGGACTTTTCCACGGGCAAGCCTCCATCGGAATTTCGACCGTATGTACGCGGCATTAGGAGCAAAATCACTCCTCCGCCCCTGCTGCCCCAATGCTTCGGCATATATGCTTTTTTTTTTTTACTGTGGTGGTGAAATTACCTCCTACAGCACTGGAGTCGCAGGGATCAGGCCTGTCTCTGCGAACGCTGCAGTTATGTGTGTTGTGTTTTGCAAGTGACAGTGATCGATCGATACTGCACTTGGGTGGCCTGGGCTGGACGGAGGGGCAAAACGCAGGTGCTAGCAGGTATCTGGGCTGATCCCGCTAACACTGCGTTTTTGGGAACCCTAAACTGCTGGGGACGCTAGTATAGATCTGATCAGATATTGATCTGTTCAGATACTATACCACTAAGGGGGGTGTATGCTTCATGCGTGGGTGTTAGCGTTACTGGCACTAACCTGACGCTGCCTGGGGTGTGACGCAGACCCTCTCTGATGCTAAAACCTAATTGATATCACCCGCCGGGCGATCAGGGGGTTAAACATTTATTGGGTTATATACGGCGGGTGCCCTGACACTATAAAAAGCAAACTAACTAACCAGCGTCACCCGTAACACTTATATGATGATCACTGGTGAAAGGGTTAACTAGGGGCAATTAGGGGGTTAAAACCTTTATTAGGTAATATATGGGGGTACCTGACGCTATATAAAAACCTGACGGCGAACCTAAAAAAAAATTACTGGCTACCGATCTGCATCACCGACACTAAGACAACGATCATAAAAACGATCGCTTAGCGACAGTGGTGATAGGGGGTGAAAGGGTTACCGGGGGGTGATCAAGGGGGTTAAACCTTTATTAGGTAATATATGGGGGTACCCGACGCTATAAAAACCTGCGGCGAACCTAAAAAAAATTACTGGCTACCGATCAGCATCACCGACGCTAAGACATTGATCAGAAAAATGATTGCTTAGCGACGGCGGTGCTAGGGGGTGAAAGGGTTATCTGGGGTGTGATCAGGGGGTTAAACCTTTATTAGGGGGGGTTAGGGGGCTACACTGGACCTAAAACTGAACGTACTGACACTTTTACAGTCACAAATGTCACTGATTGCAGTGATCACTAAATAAATGGTCACTGCAATCCGTGACACTGTGATCTGGGGGGTGATCTGGGGGGCGATTTATGTGCCTATGTGCCTATGTGTCCTGGTGTCAGTGTAGTGTTGTGTGCACTAACCTGCATCTTCTGTACGGCGCTCGGTATATGTGAGCGCCGCAGGAGAGATGACATCACTTCCTCCAGCCTGTGTAAACAGTACACAGGCAGGGGAAGCTCTCATTCGCCGGGAGCGATCGAGAGGGGCTGGCCGGAATCGAACGGCCGTCCCCTCATGCCGGATCGCTCCCGAAGGTAAAACGACCGCTCACTGTAAAGAAGGGGGGTCCGATCGGACCCCCCAACTATACAAAGGCAATCACGTACATATACGTGATTCTGCCTGTCGGTGCCATTCTGCCGACGTATATTTACAGTGGGCGGTCGTTAAGTGGTTAATGATATTCATAGGTAGAAAAACGTTGCAGTTGTAAGCCACATGTAAGATGTTTAGCATGGAAGATATACAGGAGTAATGACCAGAATCAGGAAGTGGAGGAGATATATAAAGAACTACGGTGAGAGAGAGAGTTCAGTTAGAAAGAAGGGGACAGATCTTAAAGACACAGAGCAAGAATAATCACATAGTGTAACACAACATACAGTGTTGCACGACCACGCAATTGTCATTCAAAGTGCGACAGCGCTGAATGCTGAAACTTGTCCTGGGCAGGAAGGGGATAAAAGTGCCCAGTATTGAAGCGGTTAAAGGCTATTCTACCTTTCTGACCTGGTTTTCTGATACACTCGTATACATGGTGCCATTCTTGGGGCTGGAGGAATAGTCTGCAGGGGAATCTCCTGTGCGGTACACCCATGATCCTTGAATCAATTGTAATGATTTCCAGGCTACAATGCAGAAAACGAATGCACATTTGCTTTTTGCAATATGTGCACATCAATTTATTTTTTTGTGGTGGCATATGTACGTTTATTTCTGTATTTGAAATTTTGCAGTTGAGGGACATATTATATAACCAGTCTAAAGCCTGTAGTGTAAAATCCCCAGTATGAAGTACATGCAGAGCCACAGGCGGCATGTACAGCTGGGTATAGAAGTGAATGGTTGTACATGCTTGACTCTGGTAAAGACCGTTTTGAATGTGCATCTGATGTATTTCTAAAGCATGAAAGTTTCACCTTTTGGAGAATACATTTACGCTAGTGAATGCTCATGCAAAACAGAACCCATGTTTGCACACGTACAAGCGTGTATACTTATTTCCAGATATACACTCACGGCCACTTTATTAGGTACACCTTTCTAGTACCAGGTTGGACCCACTTTTGCCTTCAGAACTGCCTTAATTCTTTGTGGCATAGATTCAACAAGGTGTTGGAATGATTCCTCATTGACATGATAGCATCATGCAGTTGCAGATTTGTCGGCTGCACATGCTTGATGTGAATCTCCCATTCTACCACATCCCAAAGGTGTTCTATTGGATTGAGATCTGGTGACTGTGGAGGCCATTGGAGTACAGTGAACTTATTGTCATGTTCAAGAAACCAGTGGTGAGATGATTTGAGCTTTGTGACATGGTGCATTATCCTGTTGGAAGTAGTCATCAGAAGATGGGTACGCTGTAGTCATAAAGGGATGGACATGGTCAGCAACAGAGGCGGCTCTTTAATTAGGCGGCTGCCTTGGGCCTCGCACTGACGGGGCCTCGCGGCCGCCTAATTTGCCTAACGTGTGGTATGAAATGTCCCCCGGGCAGCAGTAGGGCTGTCTTTAAAAAGAAGCTGCCGGTGGATAGTGTGGTGGGAGACCAACAGCGGGAAGCTCAGTGTGGCAGGTATCCACCACTGCACAGTGCTCAGCTGAATAGGAAGTGGAGGGGATTGTTTGACACTGCGGGGCTGCAACAGTGGCGATTGCTCCGCCACCTCTCAGCCAATCAGCATTTGGCACTATACTGTAAATTGCCCCCCCTTACCCAGACCTCCACGTGTGGGACTCAGAAGAGGCAGCTTGGAGTGGGCTGGAACGGAGCGGGCACCGGCACATACAGCCCACAGCTTGCCACTCCCCCTGTCACACAACTGGCCTTATATTTGTGGGCTCAAGGAGCAGTTGCTTTTGGGGCCCCCCAACAATGTTTGGGCCCTGGGCAACTGCCCCTTTTGCTCCACGTTAAAGGCGGCCATGCTCAGATCCCGTTGGAAGGGATTCAGGCTACAGGAGGGGAGATATGTCAGCAGGTTTGTCATGAGGGTTTGTGTGCAGGGACTCAAAGGGTAATAAAGTGACAGGGTGGTTAAAGGGCGGTAGGAGGGAAGGCGGTGCTTGTGGTTGGAGCCAGCATAGTATGCAGCCGGTTTCAGTTTTATGCATGCCACTGCCCAGTGTCCTCTGCAGTGACAGAGAGCAATTTTTTCTGACATGTTGCTGTTGTATCTTTCAATTTGATAAAAGTTGCACTAGTAAATACAGCCGGATAAAACAAAAACAGTGTCTGTCTTCGTTTTCAGGCTGCAAAGCAACAAAAATGGGATTATTTTAAAGGGGGGATTCTTTTCTACACCCAATGTATGTAATTTTAATTGCTTTAATTATTCTCATTATGGGTGTAGTGGGTATTTGCATTTAAGGGAAGCATCTGGGTGGTAGTGTAACCCAGATGCACTGATTGTTATGGAATCCGAGACCCTTTTGTGGTTCTTGGAGGACTCTGGTGGTGTGAGGTTCCCTGTGGCCTACAGGTGGCGTTGTCGCCCTGGCCGGAGTTGAACCCACACCGCAAGACTGTGCCTTTTTGTCCCCTCTGGCGCTGGTACGACGGGGCGGGGAACCCGCTGTGACGCAAAGGGAGAGGGGATGAAAGGGGCGGACGCCCTTACCACGGGGTTTGGAGTCGGAGGACACGGCCGCACTCGGGCACCCTCAGCCTGGGTGCTGGTGTTCCGGGCCCAGGTGCCCTTGACCTGGCCGGAGCGGGAGATGGAGTCCATCTCAGGCACCTTTAGCCTGGGGTGAGGTACTATGGCGGATGCCTGGGGCTCAGTACCTTCGACTGAGTTCCGCGAGGGTGGAGGAATCCGAGGGGGGGCCCTAACTCCTTGGGTGCCTGAGGTCGAGGAGACTGGTGAGCGGAACTTCTCTGGAGAGTCCGGCGCAGCATTGCTGGTGACAGAGAGGCCTCCGGTGACTCCCTTGGACGGATATCCTTCCCCTGATAGGGGCTGTGCTAGCGAAGGTAATTCATGTTCTACCTCATATAGTCAGTGATTATTCGCCACTGGTGACACCACAGTGGTTAGCGATACTTTAAAGGATTGTGCCTCGACCTACTCTCATTAATACTGAACTGTTGCAAAGGTCCCAACTTGACTGTGCTGTATGTTTATTCGCTGAGAAGAATAAAACTGTGTTGGACCTATTCAGTGTGTGGAACTCTGGTAACTAGGAGCAAAGGGAGAGCCAAGGACCGAAGAAAGGATTTGACTCTAGGACACCTACACAAAGCCCGATCTTTCTGGCCTTCACCTCTTCACTGTGGAGGACATGGGCCGTGGTGTATCTCATCCCTCCCCCCGGTACTGACACCTCTAGACAGAGACAGACAAGCCGAGAATCAGAAGGGGTGAGAGGGGTGAGGTCGCTACATGGGCATAAGTGGGGCCTTGTGTTTAAGTTTTGCCTAAGGCCTCACCAAGCCTAGAGCCGCCTCTGAGCAACAATACTCAGGTAGGCCGTGGTGTTTAAACGATGCTCAGTTGTTACTAAGGGGCCCAAAGTGTGCCAAGAAAATATCCCCCACGCCATTGCTACACTACCAGCCTGAACCATTGATAAAAGGTAGGATGGATCCATGCTTATGCCAGATTCTGACCCTACCATGTGAGTCACAGCTGAAAGCGAGACTCGTCAGACCTGACAATGTTTTCCAATCTTCTATTGTCCAGTTTTGGTAAACCTGTGCCAATTGTAGCCTTTCCTGTTTTTGGCTGACAGGACTGGCATCTGGTGTGGTCTTCTGCTGCTGTAGCCCATCTGCTTCAAGATTCGATGTGTTGTGTGTTCAGAGATGGTATTCTGTAGAGGTCGAGCGATATATCGGCCGGCCGATTTATCGGCCGATTTTTGGCACTTTTTAATTAATCGGCATCGGCCGATACTGCTGAGAAAAAAAAGCTGATTTAAAAAACTTCAGCGCAACTTGCAAATAACTTTTCATAGAAGTCAATGCAAGTTCCCTGAAGTTTCCTGTGGAGGTGGAAGCCATGTGTCTCTGGGCAGCCTGCCAAGTGAGAGAAAAGATACAATGTTTCTTCTTATCAATGAACTGAACTCAGTGTGGAGAAGTTCTCAGTTTAACCATTTAAAGACTAAATCTTTTCTGACACTTGTAGCTTACAAGTAAAAATCCTGTATTTTCTGCTAGAAAATCACTTGGAACCCCCAAACATTATATATTTTTTTTAGCAGAGACCCTAGGGAATAAAATAACGGTTGTTGCAATATTTTGTCACACGGTATTTGCGCAGCGGTCTTTCAAACGCAATTTTTTGGGAAAGATACACTTTAATGAATTTTAAATAAAACTAAACAGTAAAGTTAGCCGTTTTTATTTTTTTTGTCTAAAAATTTTGATTACCTGTTTTTGTGCCTGATTCCTGATTCCCTTACCGAAGATGGTGGCGGCAGCACCTGAGAGCCGAGGGAGAGATGGGCTTCGTGTGCTAACATCGCGGGCGCCCAGGTGTCCATATAATTAAAAGTCAGCAGCTGCTGACTTTTAATATTTATTTTTTTTCGGTGGAACTCTGCTTTCACACTGGAGCGGGCAGGCGTTGACGGTAAAACGCCACTAGTTTTAGCGGCGCTTTACCATCATTTTAGCGGCGGTATTCGGCTGCTAGCGGGGTGCTTATAACCCAGCTAGCGCCCGATGAAGAGGTTAAATGCACCCGTATAGCACCGCTGCAGAAGCGCTTTGCAGGCGCTTCGGCAGCAGTGCCCATTCATTTCAATGGGCAGGAGTGGTGGAGGAGCGGTATACACCGCTCCAAAGATGCTGCTTGCAGGACTTTTTTTTTTAACGTCCTGCCAGCGCACTGCCGCAGTGTGAGACTGCAGGGGAGCTGTTTTGCAGCCACTTTTGGGCTAAAAATAGCACCTGTAAAAGTGTTAGATTTTATGAGATGGGGGGGAAAAAACGAAAAAAATCGTCCTATATCGGCCGCCGCGATTTCTAAATATCGGCATCGGCCAGAGAAAAACCCATATCGGTCGACCTCTAGTATTCTGCACACCTTGGTTGTAATGAGTAATTGAGATACTGTTTCCTTTCTATCTATCTTGAGCCAGTCTGCCCATTCTCCTCTGACATCAAGGCATTTTCGTCCACACAAATGCTGCTCACTAGATATTTTCTTGTTCGGACCATTCTCTGTAAACCCGAGAGATGGTTGTGTCCCCCAGTAGATCAGCAGTTTTTGAAATACTCAGACAGCCCTTCTGACACCAACAACCATACCATGTTCAAAGTCACTTAAATCCCCTTTCTTCCCCATTGTGATGGTTGGTTTGAACTTCAAGTCATCTTCACCACATCTAGATGCCTAAATGCGTTGAGTTGCTGATGTGATTGGCTAATTAGCAATTTGTTACCAAGCAATTGAACAGGTGTTCCTAATAAAGTGGCTGGTGAGTGTATTTTAATGCTAGAGGATTCTTGCACCTGCAGACATTTGTATAAATGTAGCCTTAGGCCTCCACACCGTTTAGCCGCATACACCAGATTCCTGCAGCAAGAAGCAGCATATTCTTGCATCTGGAATGATGGGTGCATATGAAAAGCGGCAGCCGCTCACTCAGCCTTTTTAAACTGACAGGCTGACAGCGGCCACCACCCTTCATATGTAGCCACCCACCATGAGCTTACCTACAGTTAGGGAAGGATGTCTGAGCCTGGATGCATTCAGCTGTGTCTGGCCTTGAACTTCTGTTCCTAACAGCTGGTAGCTAGTTGTGCAACTACACGTGAATATGCCGCTATTCAATTTCACCTGTCATTACAGCTGCAAGAATCTGATTCTGGAATCCGGTGTATACAACTAGACGTCCGTGTGAAGGAGCCCTAAGGGGTTATGTAAGCTGGTGGTATAGTGAAATATTACATCTTCAATATTACATCTGTGAGCTAGAAAAAAATGCATTTGACCTGCTTTGCCTACACTTCAAACGCACCTAAGCTTGAAAACTGATCGACATGAGCCATTGACAGTCAGTATGGGGTTGTTTTGCTTTGTACATTTCAGCAGTTATTACTTAAGTTTGGCAACCTGTAAAATCCTCCATTAGGCTAGGTTCACATTGATGCATGTGCAGGTTTTGTAATGCGTTTTTAGGATGTGCTTAATGTTGCTAGGAGCAGGTGCCTTTTGTCATGTTGGAAAAGCACCAAAATGCATGTACGTGCATTTTTCATGCGTTTTTTGCTATTCCATTGAATCTGTGGATCTAAAAAAGCGCAGTGCTGCATGTGCACTGAAAAACGCATGGTTGTGAACCTAGCCTTACACAGCTATCGGCCTCAAAGAATAGTGTTCTTGTATGTGTAGCGACCTCACCCCTCTCACCCCTTCTCGGCTTGTTTTTCCTTGTCTAGGGGTGTTAGTGCTGGGGGGAGGGATGAGATACACCATGGCCCATGTCCTCCATAGTGAAGAGGTGAAGGCCAGAAAGATCGGGCTTTGTGTAGGTGTCCTAGAGTCAAGTCCTGTCCTTCGTCCCTGACTCCTTTGCTCCTAGTAACCAGAATTCCACACAGTGAATAGGTCCAACACCGTTTTATTCTTCTCAGCGAATAAACATACAGCACGGTTAAGTTGGATTCTTTTGCAACAACTTAGTCTCAATGGGGTTAGGTCGAGGCACAATCCTTTCCCTTCTCTTGCCAACCACTGTGGTATCACCAGTGGCGAATAGTCACTGCCACTGACTGTGAAGTAGAACGTGAATTACCTTCACTAGCACGGCCCCTGTCAGGGGAAGGATATCCGTCCAAGGGAGATACCGGAGGGCTCTGTCACCAGCGATGCTGCGCCGGACTCTCCAGAGAAGTTCTGCACACCAGACCTCACGAACTCAGACACGGGCACCCAAGGAGTTGGGGCCCCCTCGGACTCCTCCACCCTCACGGAACTCAGTCGAAGGTACTGAGCCCCAGGCATCCGCCATAGTACCTCACCCCAGGCTAAAGGTGCCTGAGATGGACTCCATCTCCGCACCGGCCAGGTCAAAGGCACCTGGGCCTGGAACGCCAGCACCCAAGCTGAAGGTGCCTGGGTGCGGCCACATCCTCCGACTCTGCACTCTGACCCTGTGGTAAGGGCGTCCGCCCCTTTTATCTCCTCTCCCTTCACGCTACAGCGGGTTCCCCGCCCCGCTGTACCAGCTCCAGGGGAGGACAAAAAGGCACAGTCCTGCGGTGTGAGTTCACCTCCGGCCCCCGGCAACAACACCACCTATAGGCCCAGGGAACCTCACACCACCAGAGTCCTCCAAGAACCATAAAAGGACCTCAGATTCCCTAGCAATCAGTGCATCTGGGTTACACTACCACCCAGATGCTTCCCCTAAATTCAAACACCCGCTACATATGCAACAATCAGAATTCTCTTGCTGAAGTTTAGAGCAGTCGAAGATGAATTCTGATTTGCTATAGCTTACCTACTTAGTTTCTTGAAGGCTGTATATCTCGGAATGGGTTATTTACTACAGCAATGGCTTGCTATAGAAGTTGGATTTGTAGCACTACAATCTTTGCAGAGATCCAGAAATACCTGCTGGTTCTTTGTACAGCGTTTCATCTAGAGGCCATGTCATGCATTGATGATCCTTCTCTGAAAATCAGTTTTATGAGAAACTTTTGGGTGTTTCTGAAATGTTGTTCCACCTGCTTGGCTGTCTTTAAGAATGTAAAGGGTTATGTACTTTTGATTTGCAAATGCCTAATGTTGCCATTATGCGATAACTATCAAGGTGTTTCCTGGTTTACCGTCTAAAAATAAAGTACCCAACTCTACTGCATTTCCCTGTCTTAGTTTGCACATCTACAGTATCTGTGTAATCCAGCAAAGCTGGGCTACAATAGATGGTCAGCAAAAACCTGTCAAGATTGCAAGGCAGTCGTGACTGACAATACTTCACTGCAGAGAATACAACCTGTGAGAGGAGACATGGTCACTCATTAAAGTGGTAGTAAACTCTCAACATACTCTACAAATTGATGTCTCTAGATGTCTTTAACCTGCAAAGTTCTTCTGCAATCTGTCACTTCTGTGATATCACCAGCGCATTGCAAACGGTCTCTCTCGTTCACGGTACTCATCATAATGTTCAGTTAATATGCTTTGTCCTCACTGCAATAAAATACCGCAAGATCACAGTCCCATCAGCGCACAGAGCGTCAGAGCATCAATATGCAGGACATGGTTGCCATAGAAATCTGGAACAAAAACGAGGTTTGGCTGAGGCATTATTCAAATTATAGAAAAATACTTGTGCTAATACATGGTTGTATTCCCAAACAATATTTCTTTTGAAAATCAAATTTTGTTTTGTGATCTGATGATGCCACCAATTTCAATTTCACCTCATGTTGCTACAGAAAATTATTTTTCGTGGCCCGGAATCTTTTTTTTTTTTTTCCAGGGAATTCTCTTTTCTTGTGCTCATGCGCATTTCTTTTTCGATTTTGTCTCACACAATTTTACCATCATTGATTAGAAAATATATATTTTTCCAAAAATTTCTAACATGCCCAATTACTCAAATTCAATGGCTGCATGAAAATCGCTGCGGCCCACTAATGGTGCAAAATTGGGACGAAAATTAGTAGAAAATATTTTCAAAAGATAATTCTTTCGGACTTCAACCCATGCATGGCCGACCTAATGACAGCTAAGGTCTACAATATCCCTTTAAGAGAACATAAAACACCAATCCTGGAGCAGCTGCCACTAAATGGTGCAAACACCACAAACTAATATGATTAAAAGACTGAAGCGCTCCAATAACTAAGTGCAAAAAAGGATTATACAATAATAATCAGTGTGTATATGCACCCCTAAAAAACACATCTCTACAGTATTGTGCTGCAACAACTATAAATACAATTATTTCATAATCCTCTATATCCAATAAATACAGATAAATAAAATTGGATATATAAAAATCTAGTAAATTATTAAATATAAACACTCTATGTACAAAAAATATATATTTTTCAATAAACGTGCAAATATATAAATGTCCAATCAATTCAAATAGTCCATGAGATTTCCAATTCCACTGTGTATACTGAATCACTCTTCTTGGTTCTTTAAGTCTGAAGAACAGTAAACTGGCCCTTTCTTTAGAAAGTTTGGAGACCCCTACTTTGGGGTATGCGCTCTCCTAATCCAGTGGACTGCTCAAACGAGGTCACACATGCTTTCCAGCGTCATTACTCATCGGTCAGCTAGATCTACGGTGCTTCTCTTATGGTCCCCTCTCCCCAGTATAGGGAATTCACACAGGATATCCACGCAGGACAAAGAGGCTAATAGTGCAAAATGTCTGCTTAACACTTTAGGTGAAATCCTAAAGATGTGCACTCGCATATAAAAACATATATTGGTATACAGAATACTGGCAATCCATCCAACAAAATGGCCTTTAGTTCCTGCCCAGTATGTCAACGTCTGCCCAATTGGCTTCCTTAAATGCTAAGGCATCACTGCGCATGTGCGAGATTACAACAGTAAATGACAAAGGGTGGTATTAAACTGCACAACAGACTCGAACACAGTAGCTAACATGGCGCCGACTGCTGCAGTGGAGCAAGAATTTACACAAACTTTGAAAACAAGTAAGAAAAATCCAAAGGGGGGGGGGATTAAAGAATGGTATGTAAAGCTTTATCATACTGGTTTTATGAAGAAGTGACAGTTTTTTCTACCGCTTTAAGATTTTAATTGCCCTGTGAAGTGATGACAAGAATTTCCTAAAGATTATACTTGTACATGTACATTCAGAACAATCCACTTACTGACCTCTGAAGCTCCATTCACTAGCAGAAATTCATCCTCCAGGCTCACAGATGCACCAAGGCCATTCAAAGTCCAAGAAAGGAATAGAACAAAAGCTGAAATTTAGAATGCCTAAATTTTGCAGCTGTAGAAATCGTCCAAATCTGTTTTTTTGTTTTATCAGCAGAGCACTTTCTTGTGAAAGCAGTCCTAGCGGTTAAATGGCTTCCTGAGAGCACTTCCTGCCTCAGTACTCCTCTCAAGAACCTTTAAAGTGTTTATAAACCTCAGACATGGAATTTGAAAAAAGCATATCCCTCTATAGTGTGTACATGTCTCAATTAGGAGAGCCAAGTGTCATTTCTGTCTGCTTCTTCGCACCTCTATCTGCATTAGTCATTCTGACACATTTTCCCAACACCAAGAGAAAGGTGGCAAAGCCGACTGATCACATTTTCTGGCATTGCCAGCCGATATGGGAGTTTTGGATGGGGGTCACTCATACTCTCCATGACCTGCTGTCCCTTCCAGTCCCCCTCACTATTGGTTTGCCTCCTAGGCCTAGTAGAGATTGCACAACGCAGGGCTCAGGACTTTCCTCTCAATTTCACCTTACTCCTGTAAGGCCATCAGTTTGTGCTGGAAGAAGCCATAGGCTCCTTCATTAACTTACTGAAAGGGTCTTATGGTTCTGCTCCTATATAAAGCCATGTACTTAAGTGGGGGTTGCCCCAACGTTCAAAAAAAGTATGGCGGTGTTGGCTTTCAGCCACGGACACGCTTAAGTCCTTCCACTGATGTCACCAGAAGTCTTGAATTCTTTCTGCCTTAGGTGAACTGGAGTTCATAGTGATCCATTACTGCTTTATGTAATGCTCTCTAATTTGAGAGGGCTCATTCTTGCGTACTTTATGGAAATGTTGCACGAATGGGAAGGGTGGGGAGTTTCCTTTTACTTGGCTGTTAGGCTCACCGACCTGGTGAGTTTTATCACTGGGTTGTACACTGTTGTGGATTGTGCTGTCATGTTTTTTTTGGGGGGGAAAAGCCTTATAAACAATTTTCCCTAAAAAGTCAGCAGTTTGTGATTGGCAGCCTCAGCTTTGCCCCTGTGTGCTGTGAGAGGTGGGTGTCTGTTCCCTTCAATTAGCACATAGAGCTCTCCTCAAACTCTGCAGTGTAGTTTCAACTGTCTGACCCCTTTTTTTTCTGACAGCTCAGACAAACCTTTTATAAATTTTGGACTTTGAAGGGATTAAGGGAAGGCTGCAGATATACAGGTACAACTTATGTAGGGCAGTCGCTTCACTGGGTGTATAAATACAGGCCTGCAACCACTTGACATCCTGATTCAAGCAGTGGGCTGACTCATGGGAGGAGTTGTGCAAATATCGAGATGCTTGATGGGCTGGTGTCAGTCTAGAGTGCGAGTTTCTATGCAGACTGCATTTGCATGCAGATTGCCCTAAATGATGCCTACATGTGATCCTCTGAACTGAAATTCAGTGACTGAAAGGGGTGGACAAGGACAGGCTGGCTTGGGATTCTATGAATAAAATTTAGCAGTTTATGCTTGCTGACATTAATGGTATTATGGATCGTTGGTGAATTCATGCTAGAATTTAAGTTATTGTAAAGTCTCTAAAAAAATTGACTAAAACATGTTTACCACCTCTGTGCAGTTGGTTTTTTCAGAGCAGCCTAGATCCTCTTCTCGGCTCCCTCTTTGCTGCTCCTGGCCCCTCCCTCCTATTGAGTGCCCCCATAGTCAGCAGCTTCCTATGGGGGCACTGGAGCCGAATCACAGCTCCGCGTGTCCATTCAGACACGGAGCCCTGACCCGGCCCGCCCCCTCTCTCCCACGATTGGCTGGCTGACTTAGATTGACAGCCGTGGGAGCCAATAACACCACTGCTGTATCAGCCAATCAGTAGGAGTGTCCCGGACGGCTTAGACATTTGTAGACATTGCTGGAGAGAGAGGGGCTCAGGTAAGTAATTGGGGGATGCTGGGACAGCTGCTACACACAAGGTTTTTTTATCTTAAAGTGGTTGTAAACCCACTTTTTGGACTTCTACCTATAGGTAGTGGAAATATCTCCTAAACGTCTGTCGTTTAGGAGATATTTCACTTGTAGTCCGCCGAAAATTGCAACGGCGCATGTGCGGGGACGAAACAAAACTAAGTGCCGTTTCTTCCCTAGCCTGTGCCATTAATCGCGGCTCCATGCGTGGGAGTGACGTCACGTGGCTCCGGCGAGTCACAGAGCCGGAGTCTGCGGCCCGGAAAGAAAGAGGGTCCAAAAGATGGCCGCTGCCTACACAGGGGACATCGCTGGATTCTTTTGCAGGTAAAGTGGCACATAATGGGCTAGTATGTGATGCATACTAGCCCATTATGCTTTTCATTTGCAGGCTATACAGTGAGCAAAAGTGGGAGTAAAACCCATCAGGGTTTACTTCCTCTTGAAGAAAACAAAGCCTCTCGTAGCTTGAAGCCTCCCATGGCTTATTTTTGCAAATTATGTGCTGTAATGGGTTAGCTTTCTTCTCCCTCTGAAGATGATGGCCTTAGGCTACTGTGTGCATAACAAGCGAGCCAGTTTTATTGTGCTGTTAACTATTTGGCCATGACTTTCAGTAACTGAATGCTCGATGAAAGACTGAGTGCATATTCAGGATATGTAGTTGTAAAGCTTGTATAAAAGTGGTATTGAGCCTTCAGTTAAACAGTGAGTGAAGGGTCTGGACAGGCTAATCTAGCTAAACAAGTAGTGTCATTTACCATTGTGGTTGCCTTGGAAACAGAGGCCCTAAAAGGAACAAACCTGGCTGTCTATCCCATGCGGACTACGACCTGCACGAGCTTATGACAGGGGTCGGCAACCTACGGCCTGTGGGAGATGCACATCAGCGCTAATGAGACAGCGGGAGCTTCCGGTGTTAACTTTCCAGGTAACTATTTGCTAGGTGGTCCTAGCAACAAATCACCAGCTTATTGATATGGAAAAACTAACTCCGGAAGCTCCCGCTGTCTTATCAGCGCTGCTGTGTGGCTCTCCTATGTTAATTCAGCTCTCTGCTCTCTCCCTTTCTGCATGGGGCAAGGTAGGAAAGGGCAGAGCTGCTGCTGGGGGGGGGGGGGCTGTGTAATGTAAAAAGGTCCAGAGATACGGGGGGCTGTGTAATGCAAAGGGGTCCAGAGGCACAGGGGCTGTGTAATGTAAGGGGGGTCCAGACCCCTACAGTGATGCCAGAGCCTCAAGGGAGTGAAACTGCCTTTGTATTAGTAAAGCACCTTTTTAAAGTGAGGTAAACCTGTGTACTGTTATTACTGTTAGGATTATTATCTTTTATTAGCAGGTGAATGCGACCCTCTATGCATTCACATGCATTGAATCCAGCTCTTAAAACAGAGTTCCACCCAAAAGTGGAAATACTGCTTTAAGCACTCCTCGCCCCCAGACATGCCACATTTGGCGTGTCATTTTTTTGGGGCGCATTGGATAACTTGTTTTTTTTGAGAGGGACTTCCTGTTCCACGTCCTCCCTCTTCTTGGCCACCTAGGCAACTCCTCCTCTTGCCCTAGGTGGCCCCTCCCTGCCAGCATTCTTCTGGGACACGTCACAGGTCCCAGAAGATTGGCTGGCCAATAGCAGTGAAGCCGTAAGCTGTCACGACCGGGTGCCCACAGTTGCTATGACAGCGGAGATGAGGGGGAGAGGAGCGAGGCTCCGGGCGACCGCATCGCTGGACCGTGGGACAGGTAAGTGTCAAGTCAGCAGCTAAGCTTGTTGTAGCTGCTGACTTTTAATAAACTAAAAAAACGGGTGGAGCTCCGCTTTAAGTGGAAAAGGTGGTTGACCCCTGGCTTATGAAATATGTAACTAAAAACAAATAATGCTGTGCTAATGTTAAATGTATCCAATCTCTTGGTGTATCAATATTCCAGTGCAATAAATACTAACATAAATGCAAAATGTGCAAATGTACAATGTGATATAAATCTACAGGTGTATCAATTTTCATGTTCAATATGTGCCAACATAAATACAGAATGTGCCAATATACAATGTGATATATTATGATAGTCCAAATATATATCCCATGCTTGAGTGTAATCAAGTAATTTAATGGTTTCAGGATAAAGATGAAACTTATTTAATCTTCACAGATCCTTAAAGCGGTTGTATACCCGCTGCTGATTTATTTTAAAAAAAATTCATACCTGAAAGGTACCGCATACTAGCTCATTATGAAATACTTACCTTAGAACGAGGCGTCGGGAACTTATCTGGTCCACGTCGAGGGAGATGTCATCTTGCCTCGACGTGTCTTCCGGCTATCGCCGCTCCAGCGCTGTGAGTGGCTGGAGTGGCAATGTCGTCACTCCCGCACGTCGGCAAGGTCCGGCGGCTGCCGGGCTTTAGCCAAGAATCCCACTGCGCATGCGCTGCTGCATTCAGCGGCTCATTGCGAGGGGAATATCTCCTAAACCGTACAGGTAAGCCTTATTATAGGCTTACCTGTAGGTAAAAGCTCAAAATTAGGGAATACAACCGCTTTAAACCGTGCTTTATGTGAATTCACTTCAGTGCTCACTATTAGAAATGCTCTCACGCACATAGCACTTTAATATAATAGGGGGGAGAAGGGGTGGGGAGATCGGGGCCTTTTTTTTTCCTCCCCTCTTCCCCACGGGGGGTATAGGAGAAAGATGAGGTAGAGGAGAGAAGAAAAATCAGGAGGATGTAGGGATAGACCCATATTGTTAATGTGATGTGTATATTTTAAATGTAATTCTATTTATATGCTTATTGGAAATGTAATGAAAGCTATATTTATGTATAAAAAATGTAATAAAACAAATTTACAATAAAAAAAATGCTCTCGCCACAAAAGTGTGACCCCACACGTGTGTGTGTGTGTGTGACCCCACACGTGTGTGTGTGTGTGTGTGACCCCACACGTGTGTGTGTGTGTGTGTGACCCCACACGTGTGTGTGTGTGTGTGTGACCCCACACGTGTGTGTGTGTGTGTGACCCCACACGTGTGTGTGTGTGTGTGACCCCACACGTGTGTGTGTGTGTGTGACCCCACACGTGTGTGTGTGTGTGTGTGTGACCCCACACGTGTGTGTGTGTGTGTGTGTGACCCCACACGTGTGTGTGACCCCACACGTGTGTGTGTGACCCCACACGTGTGTGTGTGACCCCACACGTGTGTGTGTGTGACCCCACACGTGTGTGTGTGTGTGTGTGTGTGTGACCCCACACGTGTGTGTGTGTGACCCCACACGTGTGTGTGTGTGTGACCCCACACGTGTGTGTGTGTGTGTGTGTGTGTGTGTGTGTGTGAGACCCCACACGTGTGTGTGTGTGACCCCACACGTGTGTGTGTGTGTGTGTGACCCCACACGTGTGTGTGTGTGTGTGTGACCCCACACGTGTGTGTGTGTGTGTGTGTGTGACCCCACACGTGTGTGTGTGTGTGTGTGACCCCACACGTGTGTGTGTGTGTGTGTGACCCCACACGTGTGTGTGTGTGTGTGTGTGTGTGACCCCACACGTGTGTGTGTGTGTGTGTGACCCCACACGTGTGTGTGTGTGTGTGTGTGTGACCCCACACGTGTGTGTGTGTGTGTGTGTGTGACCCCACACGTGTGTGTGTGTGTGTGTGTGACCCCACACGTGTGTGTGTGACCCCACACGTGTGTGTGTGACCCCACACGTGTGTGTGTGTGTGACCCCACACGTGTGTGTGTGTGACCCCACACGTGTGTGTGTGACCCCACACGTGTGTGTGTGACCCCACACGTGTGTGTGTGTGACCCCACACGTGTGTGTGTGTGTGTGTGTGTGTGACCCCACACGTGTGTGTGTGTGACCCCACACGTGTGTGTGTGTGTGTGTGTGTGTGTGTGACCCCACACGTGTGTGTGTGTGTGTGTGTGTGTGTGTGTGTGTGTGACCCCACACGTGTGTGTGTGTGTGTGTGACCCCACACGTGTGTGTGTGTGTGTGTGACCCCACACGTGTGTGTGTGTGTGTGACCCCACACGTGTGTGTGTGTGTGTGTGTGTGACCCCACACGTGTGTGTGTGTGTGTGTGACCCCACACGTGTGTGTGTGTGTGTGTGACCCCACACGTGTGTGTGTGTGTGTGTGTGTGACCCCACACGTGTGTGTGTGTGTGTGTGACCCCACACGTGTGTGTGTGTGTGTGTGTGTGACCCCACACGTGTGTGTGTGTGTGTGTGTGTGACCCCACACGTGTGTGTGTGTGTGTGTGACCCCACACGTGTGTGTGTGTGTGTGTGTGTGACCCCACACGTGTGTGTGTGACCCCACACGTGTGTGTGTGTGTGACCCCACACGTGTGTGTGTGTGTGACCCCACACGTGTGTGTGTGTGTGACCCCACACGTGTGTGTGACCCCACACGTGTGTGTGACCCCACACGTGTGTGTGACCCCACACGTGTGTGTGACCCCACACGTGTGTGTGACCCCACACGTGTGTGTGACCCCACACGTGTGTGTGTGTGACCCCACACGTGTGTGTGTGTGACCCCACACGTGTGTGTGTGTGACCCCACACGTGTGTGTGTGTGACCCCACACGTGTGTGTGTGTGACCCCACACGTGTGTGTGTGTGTGTGTGACCCCACACGTGTGTGTGTGTGTGTGTGACCCCACACGTGTGTGTGTGTGTGTGTGACCCCACACGTGTGTGTGTGTGTGTGTGACCCCACACGTGTGTGTGTGTGTGTGTGTGACCCCACACGTGTGTGTGTGTGTGACCCCACACGTGTGTGTGTGTGTGTGTGTGACCCCACACGTGTGTGTGTGTGTGACCCCACACGTGTGTGTGTGTGTGACCCCACACGTGTGTGTGTGTGTGTGACCCCACACGTGTGTGTGTGTGACCCCACACGTGTGTGTGTGTGTGACCCCACACGTGTGTGTGTGTGTGACCCCACACGTGTGTGTGTGTGTGACCCCACACGTGTGTGTGTGTGTGACCCCACACGTGTGTGTGTGTGTGTGACCCCACACGTGTGTGTGTGTGTGACCCCACACGTGTGTGTGTGTGTGTGACCCCACACGTGTGTGTGTGTGTGTGTGACCCCACACGTGTGTGTGTGTGACCCCACACGTGTGTGTGTGTGTGACCCCACACGTGTGTGTGTGTGTGACCCCACACGTGTGTGTGTGTGTGTGACCCCACACGTGTGTGTGTGTGTGTGACCCCACACGTGTGTGTGTGTGTGTGACCCCACACGTGTGTGTGTGTGTGTGACCCCACACGTGTGTGTCCCCACACGTGTGTGTGTGTGTGACCCCACACGTGTGTGTGTGTGTGTGACCCCACACGTGTGTGTGTGTGACCCCACACGTGTGTGTGTGTGACCCCACACGTGTGTGACCCCACACGTGTGTGTGTGTGTGTGACCCCACACGTGTGTGTGTGTGACCCCACACGTGTGTGACCCCACACGTGTGTGTGTGTGACCCCACACGTGTGTGTGTGTGTGACCCCACACGTGTGTGTGTGTGTGACCCCACACGTGTGTGTGTGTGTGACCCCACACGTGTGTGTGTGTGTGACCCCACACGTGTGTGTGTGTGTGACCCCACACGTGTGTGTGTGTGTGACCCCACACGTGTGTGTGTGTGTGACCCCACACGTGTGTGTGTGTGACCCCACACGTGTGTGTGTGTGTGACCCCACGTGTGTGTGTGTGTGACCCCACACGTGTGTGTGTGTGACCCCACACGTGTGTGTGTGTGACCCCACACGTGTGTGTGTGTGTGACCCCACACGTGTGTGTGTGTGACCCCACGTGTGTGTGTGTGACCCCACGTGTGTGTGTGTGACCCCACGTGTGTGTGTGACCCCACGTGTGTGTGTGTGTGACCCCACACGTGTGTGTGTGTGTGACCCCACACGTGTGTGTGTGTGTGACACCCCACACGTGTGTGTGTGTGTGACACCCCACACGTGTGTGTGTGTGTGACCCCACACGTGTGTGTGACCCCACACGTGTGTGTGTGTGTGT
This sequence comes from Rana muscosa, assembly GCA_029206835.1. NCBI lineage: Eukaryota > Metazoa > Chordata > Amphibia > Anura > Ranidae > Rana > Rana muscosa. Next base: position 224,099,309 of record CM055125.1, on the reverse strand, counting down.
GACCCCACACGTGTGTGTGTGTGTGTGTGTGTGTGACCCCACACGTGTGTGTGTGTGACCCCACACGTGTGTGTGTGTGTGACCCCACACGTGTGTGTGTGTGTGACCCCACACGTGTGTGTGACCCCACACGTGTGTGTGACCCCACACGTGTGTGTGACCCCACACGTGTGTGTGACCCCACACGTGTGTGTGACCCCACACGTGTGTGTGACCCCACACGTGTGTGTGACCCCACACGTGTGTGTGTGTGTGTGACCCCACACGTGTGTGTGTGACCCCACACGTGTGTGTGTGTGTGTGACCGTGTGACCCCACACGTGTGTGTGTGACCGTGTGACCCCACACGTGTGTGTGTGTGTGTGACCCCACACGTGTGTGTGTGTGTGTGACCCCACACGTGTGTGTGTGTGTGTGACCCCACACGTGTGTGTGTGTGTGTGACCCCACACGTGTGTGTGTGTGTGACCCCACACGTGTGTGTGTGTGTGTGACCCCACACGTGTGTGTGTGTGTGACCCCACACGTGTGTGTGTGTGTGACCCCACACGTGTGTGTGTGTGTGTGACCCCACACGTGTGTGTGTGTGTGTGTGTGTGTGACCCCACACGTGTGTGACCCCACACGTGTGTGTGTGTGTGACCCCACACGTGTGTGACCCCACACGTGTGTGTGTGTGTGTGACCCCACACGTGTGTGTGTGTGTGACCCCACACGTGTGTGACCCCACACGTGTGTGTGTGTGTGTGACCCCACACGTGTGTGTGACCCCACACGTGTGTGTGTGTGACCCCACACGTGTGTGTGTGTGTGTGACCCCACACGTGTGTGTGTGTGTGTGTGTGTGACCCCACACGTGTGTGACCCCACACGTGTGTGTGTGTGTGTGACCCCACACGTGTGTGTGTGTGTGTGACCCCACACGTGTGTGACCCCACGTGTGTGTGTGTGTGACCCCACACGTGTGTGTGTGTGTGACCCCACACGTGTGTGTGTGTGTGACCCCACACGTGTGTGTGTGTGTGACCCCACACGTGTGTGTGTGTGTGACCCCACACGTGTGTGTGTGTGTGACCCCACACGTGTGTGTGTGTGTGTGACCCCACACGTGTGTGTGTGTGACCCCACACGTGTGTGTGTGTGTGACCCCACACGTGTGTGTGTGTGTGACCCCACACGTGTGTGTGTGTGTGACCCCACACGTGTGTGTGTGACCCCACACGTGTGTGTGTGTGTGACCCCACACGTGTGTGTGTGTGTGACCCCACACGTGTGTGTGTGTGTGACCCCACACGTGTGTGTGTGTGTGACCCCACACGTGTGTGTGTGTGAGACCCCACACGTGTGTGTGTGTGTGTGTGTGACCCCACACGTGTGTGTGTGTGACCCCACACGTGTGTGTGTGTGACCCCACACGTGTGTGTGTGTGACCCCACACGTGTGTGTGACCCCACACGTGTGTGTGTGTGACCCCACACGTGTGTGTGTGTGACCCCACACGTGTGTGTGTGTGACCCCACACGTGTGTGTGTGTGACCCCACACGTGTGTGTGTGTGTGACCCCACACGTGTGTGTGTGTGTGACCCCACACGTGTGTGTGTGTGACCCCACACGTGTGTGTGTGTGTGTGACCCCACACGTGTGTGTGTGTGTGTGTGACCCCACACGTGTGTGTGTGTGTGTGTGACCCCACACGTGTGTGTGTGTGTGTGTGACCCCACACGTGTGTGTGTGTGTGTGACCCCACACGTGTGTGTGTGTGTGTGACCCCACACGTGTGTGTGTGACCCCACACGTGTGTGTGTGTGTGTGTGTGACCCCACACGTGTGTGTGTGTGTGTGACCCCACACGTGTGTGTGTGTGTGTGACCCCACACGTGTGTGACCCCACACGTGTGTGTGTGTGTGTGACCCCACACGTGTGTGTGTGTGTGACCCCACACGTGTGTGTGTGTGTGACCCCACACGTGTGTGTGTGTGTGACCCCACACGTGTGTGTGTGTGTGACCCCACACGTGTGTGTGTGTGTGTGACCCCACACGTGTGTGTGTGTGTGTGACCCCACACGTGTGTGTGTGTGTGACCCCACACGTGTGTGTGTGTGTGACCCCACACGTGTGTGTGTGTGTGACCCCACACGTGTGTGTGTGTGTGACCCCACACGTGTGTGTGTGTGTGACCCCACACGTGTGTGTGTGTGTGACCCCACACGTGTGTGTGTGTGTGACCCCACACGTGTGTGTGTGTGTGACCCCACACGTGTGTGTGTGACCCCACACGTGTGTGTGTGTGTGACCCCACACGTGTGTGTGTGTGTGACCCCACACGTGTGTGTGTGTGTGACCCCACACGTGTGTGTGAGACCCCACACGTGTGTGTGTGTGTGTGTGTGTGTGACCCCACACGTGTGTGTGTGACCCCACACGTGTGTGTGTGTGACCCCACACGTGTGTGTGACCCCACACGTGTGTGTGTGTGACCCCGTGTGTGTGACCCCACACGTGTGTGTGACCCCACACGTGTGTGTGACCCCACACGTGTGTGTGTGTGACCCCACACGTGTGTGTGTGTGACCCCACACGTGTGTGTGTGTGTGACCCCACACGTGTGTGTGTGTGTGACCCCACACGTGTGTGTGTGTGTGACCCCACACGTGTGTGTGTGTGACCCCACACGTGTGTGTGTGTGTGTGTGACCCCACACGTGTGTGTGTGTGTGACCCCACACGTGTGTGTGTGTGTGACCCCACACGTGTGTGTGTGTGTGTGACCCCACACGTGTGTGTGTGTGTGTGACCCCACACGTGTGTGTGTGTGTGTGTGTGACCCCACACGTGTGTGTGTGACCCCACACGTGTGTGTGTGTGTGTGTGTGTGTGACCCCACACGTGTGTGTGTGTGTGTGTGTGACCCCACACGTGTGTGTGTGTGTGTGTGTGTGACCCCACACGTGTGTGTGTGTGTGTGTGTGTGTGTGACCCCACACGTGTGTGTGTGTGTGTGTGTGACCCCACACGTGTGTGTGTGTGTGTGTGTGACCCCACACGTGTGTGTGTGTGTGACCCCACACGTGTGTGTGACCCCACACGTGTGTGTGACCCCACACGTGTGTGTGACCCCACACGTGTGTGTGTGTGACCCCACACGTGTGTGTGTGTGTGACCCCACACGTGTGTGTGTGTGTGACCCCACACGTGTGTGTGTGTGTGACCCCACACGTGTGTGTGTGTGTGACCCCACACGTGTGTGTGTGTGTGACCCCACACGTGTGTGTGTGTGTGACCCCACACGTGTGTGTGACCCCACACGTGTGTGTGACCCCACACGTGTGTGTGACCCCACACGTGTGTGTGTGTGTGACCCCACACGTGTGTGTGTGTGTGACCCCACACGTGTGTGTGTGTGTGACCCCACACGTGTGTGTGTGTGTGACCCCACACGTGTGTGTGTGTGACCCCACACGTGTGTGTGTGTGACCCCACACGTGTGTGTGTGTGACCCCACACGTGTGTGTGTGTGTGACCCCACACGTGTGTGTGTGTGTGACCCCACACGTGTGTGTGTGTGACCCCACACGTGTGTGTGTGACCCCACACGTGTGTGTGTGTGTGTGACCCCACACGTGTGTGTGTGTGTGACCCCACACGTGTGTGTGTGTGTGTGACCCCACACGTGTGTGTGTGACCCCACACGTGTGTGTGTGTGTGTGACCCCACACGTGTGTGTGTGTGTGTGTGTGACCCCACACGTGTGTGTGTGTGTGTGACCCCACACGTGTGTGTGTGTGTGTGTGTGACCCCACACGTGTGTGTGTGTGTGTGACCCCACACGTGTGTGTGTGTGTGTGTGTGACCCCACACGTGTGTGTGTGACCCCACACGTGTGTGTGTGTGTGTGTGACCCCACACGTGTGTGTGTGTGTGTGACCCCACACGTGTGTGTGTGTCCGTGTGTGTGTGTGACCCCACACGTGTGTGTGTGTGTGTGTGACCCCACACGTGTGTGTGTGTGACCCCACACGTGTGTGTGTGTGTGACCCCACACGTGTGTGTGTGTGTGACCCCACACGTGTGTGTGTGTGTGACCCCACACGTGTGTGTGTGTGTGACCCCACACGTGTGTGTGTGTGTGACCCCACACGTGTGTGTGTGTGTGTGACCCCACACGTGTGTGTGTGTGTGTGACCCCACACGTGTGTGTGTGTGTGTGACCCCACACGTGTGTGTGACCCCACGTGTGTGTGTGTGTGTGTGTGTGTGTGTGTGTGTGACCCCACACGTGTGTGTGTGTGACCCCACACGTGTGTGTGTGTGTGACCCCACACGTGTGTGTGACCCCACACGTGTGTGTGTGTGTGACCCCACACGTGTGTGTGTGACCCCACACGTGTGTGTGTGACCCCACACGTGTGTGTGACCCCACACGTGTGTGTGACCCCACACGTGTGTGTGACCCCACACGTGTGTGTGTGTGTGACCCCACACGTGTGTGTGTGTGACCCCACACGTGTGTGTGTGTGTGACCCCACACGTGTGTGTGTGTGTGTGTGTGACCCCACACGTGTGTGTGTGTGACCCCACACGTGTGTGTGTGTGACCCCACACGTGTGTGTGTGTGTGTGTGACCCCACACGTGTGTGTGTGTGTGACCCCACACGTGTGTGTGTGTGTGTGTGTGACCCCACACGTGTGTGTGTGTGTGTGTGACCCCACACGTGTGTGTGTGTGTGTGTGACCCCACACGTGTGTGTGTGTGTGTGTGACCCCACACGTGTGTGTGTGTGTGTGTGTGTGACCCCACACGTGTGTGTGTGTGTGACCCCACACGTGTGTGTGTGTGTGACCCCACACGTGTGTGTGTGTGTGACCCCACACGTGTGTGTGTGTGACCCCACACGTGTGTGTGTGTGTGTGACCCCACACGTGTGTGTGTGTGTGACCCCACACGTGTGTGTGTGTGTGTGTGACCCCACACGTGTGTGTGTGTGTGTGACCCCACACGTGTGTGTGTGTGTGTGACCCCACACGTGTGTGTGTGTGTGTGTGACCCCACACGTGTGTGTGTGTGTGACCCCACACGTGTGTGTGTGTGTGTGACCCCACACGTGTGTGTGTGTGTCCCCACATGTGTGTGTGTGTGTGTGTGTGTGACCCCACACGTGTGTGTGACCCCACACGTGTGTGTGTGTGTGTGACCCCACACGTGTGTGTGTGTGTGACCCCACACGTGTGTGTGTGTCCCCACACGTGTGTGTGTGTCCCCACACGTGTGTGTGTGTGTGACCCCACACGTGTGTGTGTGTGTGTCCCCACACGTGTGTGTGTGTGTCCCCACACGTGTGTGTGTGTGTGTCCCCACACGTGTGTGTGTGTGTGTCCCCACACGTGTGTGTGTGTCCCCACACGTGTGTGTGTGACCCCACACGTGTGTGTGTGTGTGACCCCACACGTGTGTGTGTGACCCCACACGTGTGTGTGTGTGACCCCACACGTGTGTGTGTGACCCCACACGTGTGTGTGTGTGTGACCCCACACGTGTGTGTGTGTGTGTGACCCCACACGTGTGTGTGTGTGTGACCCCACACGTGTGTGTGTGTGTGACCCCACACGTGTGTGTGTGTGTGACCCCACACGTGTGTGTGTGTGTGACCCCACACGTGTGTGTGTGTGTGACCCCACACGTGTGTGTGTGTGTGACCCCACACGTGTGTGTGTGTGTGTGTGACCCCACACGTGTGTGTGTGTGTGTGTGACCCCACACGTGTGTGTGTGACCCCACACGTGTGTGTGTGACCCCACACGTGTGTGTGTGACCCCACACGTGTGTGTGTGTGTGTGTGTGACCCCACACGTGTGTGTGTGACCCCACACGTGTGTGTGTGTGTGTGTGACCCCACACGTGTGTGTGTGTGTGTGTGACCCCACACGTGTGTGTGTGTGAGTGTGTGTGACCACACGTGTGTGTGTGTGTGTGTGACCCCGCGCTGCGCGCGTGTGTGTGACCCCGCGCGCGCGCGTGTGTGTGACCCCGCGCGCGCGCGTGTGTGTGACCCCGCGCGCGCGCGTGTGTGTGACCCCGCGCGCGCGCGTGTGTGTGACCCCGCGCGCGCGCGTGTGACCCCGCGCGCGCGCGTGTGACCCCGCGCGCCGCGCGCGCGCGCGTGTGTGTGACCCCGCACGCGTGTGTGTGACCCCGCGCGCGTGTGTGTGACCCCGCGCGCGCGTGTGTGTGACCCCGCGCGCGCGTGTGTGTGACCCCGCGCGCGCGTGTGTGTGACCCCGCGCGCGCGTGTGTGTGACCGCGCGCGCGCGTGTGTGTGACCCCGCGCGCGCGCGTGTGTGTGACCCCGCGCGTGTGTGTGACCCCGCGCGCGCGCGTGTGTGTGACCCCGCGCGCGCGCGTGTGTGTGACCCCGCGCGCGCGCGTGTGTGTGACCCCGCGCGCGCGCGTGTGTGTGACCCCGCGCGCTGCGCGTGTGACCCCGCGCGCGCGCGTGTGACCCCGCGCGCGCGTGTGACCCCGCGCGCGCGCGTGTGACCCCGCGCGCGCGCGTGTGACCCCGCGCGCGCGCGTGTGACCCCGCGCGCGCGTGTGACCGCGCGCGTGTGACCCCGCGCGCGTGACCCCGCGCGCGCGTGTGTGACCCCGCGCGCGCCGCGCGTGTGTGACCCCGCGCGCGCGTGTGTGACCCCGCGCGCGCGCGCGTGTGACCCCGCGCGCGCGCGCGTGTGTGACCCCGCGCGCGCGCGCGTGTGTGACCCCGCGCGCGCGCGTGTGTGACCCCGCGCGCTGGCGCGTGTGTGACCCCGCGCGCGCGCGCGCGTGTGTGACCCCGCGCGCGCGCGCGCGTGTGTGACCCCGCGCGCGCGCGCGCGTGTGTGACCCCGCGCGCGCGCGCGCGTGTGTGACCCCGCGCGCGCGCGCGTGTGTGACCCCGCGCGCAGCGCGCGTGTGTGACCCCGCGCGCGCGCGCGTGTGTGACCCCGCGCGCGCGCGCGCGTGTGTGACCCGCGCGCGCGCGCGTGTGTGACCCCGCGCGCGCGCGCGTGTGTGACCCCGCGCGCGCGCGCGTGTGTGACCCCGCGCTGCGCGCGCGTGTGACCCCGCGCGCGCGCGCGTGTGACCCCGCGCGCGCGCGCGTGTGACCCCGCGCGCGCGCGCGTGTGACCCCGCGCGCGCGCGCGTGTGACCCCGCGCGCGCGCGCGTGTGACCCCGCGCGCGCGCGCGTGTGACCCCACGCGCGCGCGCGCGTGTGACCCCACGCGCGTGTATCCATTTTCATGTGCAATATGTGCCGACATAAATACAGAATGCGCAAATATACAATAATGTGATATATTCATATAATTCTACTGATAGTCCAAATATATACTGTATATCCCATGCGGTCACCCTGGACTAACAGATCATGCTTTCCTCCTTGCTTCTCCATTTATGTTCCTCCATTGTGACTCGGTATATGTCAAAAGAAAGCTCCAAATACTGCTTATATTGTTTTAAGTTTATATTGATATACACTGTATACAGTTGGTGCCCCAATAAATGTTTCATGCACATATTTTAATTATCATTTTTAAACGATATAAGCATTATTTGGAGCGCTCTTGACATATACCGAGTCACAATGGAGGAACATCAATTGAGCAGCAAGGAGGAAAGCATGATCTGTTAGTCCAGGGTGACCGCATGGGATATACAGTATATATTTGGACTATCGGTAGAATTATATGAATATATCACATTATTGTGTATTTGCGCATTCTGTATTTATGTCGGCACATATTGCACATGAAAATTGATACTCCTATAGATTTATATCACATCGTTGTACATTTGCACATTTGGTATCTGTTGGTATTGCACAGGAATATTAATACACCGAGAGGTTGGATACATTTTATATTTGCGCGGCATTGTTTTTTAGTTTAATAATTCCCATTTTTTATAGTGGAGTGTTTGCTGCTTGCTTAGATTACATGATAATCACCCTAGTTGCTTGCAAGATACTCTATATAATTTATCCGTGAAATACTTGCCTTTCACCAGGAGCAAACCTTCTCTAGGTCTGAACGGCCTGCCTATTCATTTCCAGCTTGTGACCATGGCCGTGTTCTGTGCCAAGGTTCGGATTGCTCAAGCAGTGCTCATACCAAGTATAGGAAAATCCACTTTACTCTTTCGTCCATGGACCGACACAGCTTCTCTATTGACAAAGTGGGTATTATCCATTAATTAGGAGTGACTAGGCAGAAAACTTGTAAAAAGTGTTCCATCACACCACCTACAGTACCGCCCAGTGGGCAGACCCTCTGGGTATATCCCCTGAGTCTGTGTCTCGCAGATCAGTTTTTTTCTGTCTAGCAAGGAGTAGGACATGGCTCCCTTCGGGCCCATTGGTCCGGGGGGAAAATATATATTTTTTTGCTACATTTTGTTTCCTGCGATCTTCGATCAGTTGCCGACTGGGTGACAGGCTGGATCCTCGATCCTTGTAGTCTCCCCAGTTTCGGCCATCGAGCGTGTGCCGACCCTAGCTACGCGCTGGGTTTTCCACGACATACCCGTCCCACGGGTGGCCGGTGAGCCTACGCTCCAGGGCCTGCATCGGACCGCTCAGCTTCGGCTGACCTTACGGCCGAGTCGCAGCAGCCTGGCCGGTGAGCTTGCGCTCCAAGGCTTGCATCAGACCGCTCAGCTTCGGCTGACCTTACGGCCGAGTCGCAGCAGCCTGGCCGGTGAGCTTACGCTCCAAGGCTTGCATCAGACCGCTCAGCTTCGGCTGACCTTACGGCCGAGTCGCAGCAGCCTGGCCGGTGAGCTTACGCTCCAAGGCTTGCATCAGACCGCTCAGCTTCGGCTGACCTTACAGCCGAGTCGCAGCAGCCTGTCCGGTGAGCGTCGCGCTCCAGGGCATACATATGATCGTCCCCTTGGGTCCAATCACAGCATGCCTGGCCAACAGTCACCTTCCGTGCGCGGAAGATCTGTTTGGAATGTCTTCCAGCATAATACATGCAGGATAAGCAAGTAAACTCCCCTGCCTCGGTTGGGTGATTTGGCTGGAGAGACCAAGTAAGTGGTTTTGCCCCTTTCTTCCCTCTCTCCCTGCCTTTCCCTCCTCCCTGGGCTTCTAGCTAAAGGTTACTGGGTGCTGGGGGTCACCTAAGGGGTTCCACTGGAGCGGGGCTGGCTGTAACATTTAAAAGAAATGTCATTTCTGCTTACCTGTATGTGCTTCCTCCTCCATGCTGTCGGCGGCCATTTTGCGGTGGTCCATGCCGGGTTCGGCCTCTAGTGACTGCCCGGTGGCCATCTTCCTATGGTTTTGGCGCCATTTTCTTGTAGTTCCACACCCACTGGCCTCTATCGACTGATCGGCGGCCATGTTTGTAATGATCCATGCTATATGTATATATTGCCGTTCGGCGGCCATCTTTTTGTGGTCTACGGCTGCCTTGGCCTCTATCTTCGGCTCGGCAGCCATTTTCTTAGAGCCCACATTATCTCCCATACAGACGTTTTGGCGGCCATTTTGCGAGAGTCTCCGGCCTCTAGGGTGCATTACACTGGCGCAAAAAATTCACACAGGAAGCGCTGATAAAAAAAGCAGACTGACACAGCAGCAGTGGGACAGCATCACAGGCGCAGCACATGGCAGCATAGCAGTACCGGTCCAGGGTGGTGAGTTCTCTGGGTGACCCAGCATCTCTGCAGCGCAGGAGGGTGGCCTATTGATATCTTGCCTGGAGCCCTGTGGGTGTCAGCGTGTGGTCAGCATGGCATCTGAGCCAGATGTCTTCTTCCCGGAAACACCAGATTTAGCAGCTGGTGCCCCTGAGGTGTCTATGAACGCTTTGTTGGCAATCCTAGAGGCGTTTGCTGCCAGGGTGGAAGCAGCACACAGGAATACAGGGGGTAGGAAATGCCCCCATCTACTGCAAGCTTCTGGGGATAATTCTGATGCAGAACTAGGTCCAGCTACGGCTCTGGGCCCAGAATCTGATGCATCAGAGACTGCAGGCCGTGACCGGACAGTGATGATGACTCAAAGTCCAGGTCACTATGCGAGACGGCTTTGGTATCTGACCTTATTACTGCAGTGTGGGATATGCTAAAATACTTGGAAAATACTGCAGAAGCAGCAGAGACTCCGGTCCACTTTGGGTTTCATAAACCTGCCCGCACTGCTAAGGTGTTCCCTTGTGTGTGTGTTATTTTGATAAGCTCTTATACAAGGAATGGGAGAATCCACTGAGGGTCTTTACAGCCCCAAAGAGGTTTGCGGTACGGTACCCCTTTGAGGAGAGTTTTCTGAAGAAATGGACCTCTCCCCCTATAGTGGACCCTCTGGTGTCCAGACTTAATAGAGCCACCACAATTCCAGTAGAAGGGGCTCCTGTTTTCAAGGACCCTGTGGATAAGGCTGAAGCGCTCGCTACCTATACTCAGTGGTAGGCTCGGCAGTACGCCCGGCATTGGCTGGGGCCCTAGTCTCAGACACTTACTGAATGGGCAAGATTGCTACTCCAGGGGTTAAGGAGCAAGATGCTCCTCCTGATGAGACAACATTGGCCGACCAGTTGGCCCAAGGCCTTAGGTTTGTCTGCGAGTCAGACATGGATACTATTCCCCTGCTGTCAAAAGCTTCGGTTTATGCAGTAGCAATACGCCGCCTGATCTGGCTAAAGGACCTCCAAGAAAGCCCTGTTGGATCTGCCTTTTAAGGGTGACAGACTTTTTGGGGCCTCTATGGATGACATCAAGGATGCCACAGGAGGTAAAAGCACTTTGCTTCCTCAAACTAGCAAGGGTAGGGGCCACGGCAAGGGCCCTCCTTTACTGCACGCAAGCGTTTTTTTCGTTCCCCTAGGGCGACAGGGAAAAGACCCCAGGCCGACAAGGCGACTGCCCAAGGACAAATGCGTCCTTGGTCCCGCAAACCCAACAAGCCTGCGGACAAATCTGCATCCGCATGAAGGTCCGCCCCCCACCCAGCTCTCGGGTGGGGGGACGTCTTCGCAAATTCGCGACTCAGTGGACAGCTATAGTCTCCAAGTGGGTTTGCGAAGTAATCTCAGGCTACAAGATAGAATTTCTCTTGTCCACTGGACAGATTCATCACCTCCAATCTCCAGCTACTACCGACCTGTTGGGAGGCCCTGTATGGGGCGGTCCAGGGTCTACTGGAACGCGGGGTAGTTATTCCTGTTCCAGAACGGGGTCAGGGTTTTTACTCAAATCTGTTCATTGTGCCGAAGAAGGATGGGGTTCATCCAATTTTGGATCTCAGAGCCCTCAATTGCTTTGTGACGGTACAAAGATTTCGGATGGAGTCGGTTCGATCTGTAGTCACGGCTCTCCATCTGGGGGACTTTCTGGCCTCCTTGGACATCAAGGACGCATACCTGCATGTCCCCATATACTCCAGACACCAGAGGTTTCTGCGATTTGCTATCGGGAAGAACCACTACCAGTTTGTGGCCCTCCCGTTTGGCCTTGCCTCAGCACCCAGGATGTTCACCAAGGTGCTCGCTCCGATTCTGGCACTTCTAAGACAGCGGGGTATCGCTGTCATGGGCTACTTGGACGACCTTCTACTGAAGGCCCCTTCAAGCTCAGAATTAGAGGTAAGCGTGTCCATTACCTGTCAGACTCTTCGAGACTGTGGTTGGATACTAAACACGCAAAAGTCAGTATTGGTGCCCACTCAACACCTAGTGTACCTGGGGTTGATTCTGGATTCCTCAGAGGCAAAGGTATTCCTCCCTGTGGAGAAGTTGCAGACCCTCCGGGCTGCAGTACGGCAGCTGACTTCCAGGAATTGGTCGTCACTCCGTTTTTTGCATGCGAGTGTTAGGTCTCATGGTAGCCTCCTTTGAGGTGGTCCCATATGCTCAATACCACACTCGAGTATTACAGAAGGAAGTTCTGTCCAGATAGAACAGATGTCCTTCATCTCTGGATTATCAAATCTGAGTGAGCCACCTAGTCAGGAGATCCCTGGTATGGTGGCTGACAGCACCGGCTCTAATGGCCGGGAAGTAATTTCTTCCAGTTTACTGGATAGTGATCACGACGGACGCCAGCCTTACAGGTTGGGGGGGGGAGTCTGGGGTGTTCAGTCGGCGCAAGGTCGCTGGACCCCAGAGGAAGCCCTCCTGCCGATCAATGTCCTGGAAATCCGGGCGATCAGGCTGTGCCTCTATAAAGGGTCTGAGGCAGGAAACCAGACAACGCCACAGCAGTGGCATATGTCAATCATCAAGGAGGAACAAGAAGCTCAGCTGCAGCATCGGAGGTCGCTCGCATCCTGAAGTGGGCAGAGAGGAGCGTACCGGCACTGTCGGCCGTGTACATTCCGGGTGTGGAAAACTGGCAGGCGGACTACCTGAGCCACCAGACGCTGGACCAGGGAGAATGGTCCTTACACCCAGAGGTGTTCCAACTCCTCTGCCAAAGATGGGGCACACCAGACGTAAATCTTCTGGCTTCCTGACTCAATCGGAAGGCATTGCGGTTTGTGGCCCGGTCAAGAGACCCATGGGCAGACGCAACGGACGCGTTGGTGGCATTGTGGGGTCAGTATCGGCTAATCTATGCCTTCCCTCCCTTAAGGCTTCTTCCTCTTCTGCTCCACAGAGTGGAGGCAGAGGGAATTCCAATGACCCTATTTGCTCCAGATTGGCCGATCTAGTACGTCTGGTAGCAGACGTCCCCTGGCACCTACCACTACGGAAGGACCTGCTATCACAAGGTCCCATACTCCATCCTGCTTTACAGTCACTGGCTTTAACAGCATGGCTGTTGAGAACCAGGTACTGCGAGACCGGAGCCTGTCAGATTCAGTAATCTCTAATATGAGAAGTGCTCGGAAACCGTCCTCTAGGGAGGTTCATCACCGCACTTGGAAGGCCTACATCTCCATGTGTGAGGAAATGAAATGGCATCCGCGTACTTATTTGGTTTCCAGAATCCTGCTGTTTTTACAGCATGGGGTGGACCAAAGGCTTGCCCTAAGTACGATTAAAGGGACAGATATCTGCCCTGGCTGTCTTTTTTTTCAGCGACCCCTGGCGACTCACTCTCTCGTGAGTACATTTGTGCAGGGGGTTCGACATGTGGCCCCTCCGGTCCGTCCCCCGGACCTGGTCCTCTTGGTGCTTCAGAAGGCACTGCTTGAGAATATTAGAGATATTCCCCTGTTGACACTTTCTCAGAAAGTGGTCCTTTTGGTGGCTGTTACGTCAGTTAGACGAGTCTCTGAGCTGGCAGCCTTGTCCTGCAAGGCTCCCTATTTGATTTTCCACAAGGATAAGGTGGGGCTGCGGCCACAGCCTTCCTTTCTTCCGAAAGTCGTTTCGGCTTTTCATCTCAACAAAGACATTGTACTTCCATCCTTGTGTCCTCATCCGTCGAATCCTAAGGAGTCTGCGTTGCATTCCTTGGACATTGTCCGAGCTTTGAGAGTATAGCTCTGCTACTTCCCTGTTCCGAAAGTCAGACTCACTGTTCGTTTCGGTGGCTGGTCCCAAGAAGGGCCAAGCAGTCTCGTCGGCCACCATCTCTAGGTGGATCCGACAGATGGTAATCCAGGCTTACGCCTTAAAGGGTCAAGCGCCCCCCTTTGCGGTCACGGCGCATTCAACCATAGGTGCCTCTTGGGCTTTCCGACATCAAGCGTCTGTTTCCCAATTATGTAAAGCGGCGACTTGGTCATCCACTCACACTTTCACAAAATTCTACAAAGTTGATGTAGGTGCATCTTCGGATGCCTCTTTCAGCCGCAAGGTTTTGCAAGCGGCTGTTTAGAGTTGCAACCCCTCCGTTGGAGTGCTGTTTTGTGTTTTGGGGTGAAGTTTTTTTTATGCTATTACCACCCCTCGTTTTTTTCTGACACTGCTTTGGGATGTCCCACTTTGTCACTAGAGAAGCTGTCGGTCCATGGACGAAAGAGTAAATAGGATTTTTTACTCACCGTAAAATCCTTTTCTCTGAGTCCATGGACCGACACAGCACCCACCCCTCTTAAGTTTGTACTGCTTTTTGAGGAACTGATCTGCAAGATGCAGACTAAGGGGATATACCCAGAGGGTCCGCCCCCTGGGCGGTACTGTAGAAGGTGTGATGCAACACTTTTTACAAGTTTTCTGCCTAGTCACTCCTAATTAACGGATAATACCCACTTTGTCAATAGAGAAGCTGTGTCGGTCCATGGACTCAGAGAAAAGGATTTTACGGTGAGTAAAAAATCCATTTTTTTTTATTTTTTATAGCTACTTGGTATTTTCTGTGAATCTGATAAAAACACTTTGCCAGAACTCCCTTCTGTTACAAAACCCAGCACACCTCACTCCTCTTGCTGCACTAGTATTAAATTGAGAATCCAGTGATGAAAATGCAATTCTGTGTAATGGGTGTGAAAGGCCTTTGCCTTTACAATTGCGTCATTAAACAAAGGCAACAATTCCTAAGCATATTCAACAGACCAGCAAACGCTAGTTTTATTGACTTGGATGTGATTTGAAAGAATTGCGATCATATAGAAACTGATCGCATGTGGGATCCCCATGACGTTTTCTGATCCTAAACCTGACATTGGCGTTGCCTTTAAAGGGGTTGTAAACCCTCGTGTTTCCTATGCATTCTATGCATTAAGGTGAAAAACTTCCTGTGATGCAGCTGCCCCCCCAGAGACCCCCTTTTACTTGCTTGAACCCTGTCTTTCCAGTGACAGGGACAAACACACCAGCTCCAGCCGGTGTCTCGGGTCCTGATTGAATAGATTGGCAGAACAGCCATTGGCTCCCGCTGCTGTTGCTCAAATCCAGTGAAGCGGGAGTCGGGGCCGAGTCCTGCTGTCAATGGACACAGCAGCAGGCCACGGTAGCGCGCCTGCACGAGTTCCCCAAGGGAGAGCGGCTCTCTGGGGCACTCGAAGAGGAGGAGCCAGGAGTGCCGCTGAGGGACCTTAAGAGGATCGGGGCCACTCTGTGCAAAACCAACTGCAGAGGAGGCAAGTATGACATGTTAGAAGGGTAGCCATTGTCTAGCCTGAATTTGTAGGAGGAGGGTGGGGACGTTATATTCTCCCCATCCTCCCCCTGGTTTGCTTCGGCTGCATTTCCGGGTCGTTTCTGATGTCATTTCCGGTTCCGGGTAGCTCGCGCGGTGGCTGAGTGCAGGCAGCGTGTGGAGCGGTGTCCCTTCCTATGGGTCGGTGTGATTTACTGATGGTCGGTCAGTTGGGGGTAAGTGCACGGCTCTCACTTGTCTTCTTCCCCGCTACAGGTAGCTGACGGGGTTCAGCGGTCCAGGCGTCTGGTGTTAGGTCTGGCCTTTCCTCACAGAGCTAGTGCAGCTATTGGCAAGTTCGTTGCGGGGGACCTTTCGTGGCAGCTGTCACTTTCACTCACAGTGGTCGGTACAGGTAGGTTAGGGGTTGCTTGGGGGGGTGCAGGCTGTCTTTTGTCGCTTGTCGCTGCCAGCACTGTATTGTACATGTCGGAGTGCTTTTTTGATTTTACTGCTGGGATTTAATTTCTCCATGCCACCCCACGCCCAGGGTGTGCTTCTCTCCACAGGTCATCCAGGGGTTATAAGTCCTTTTCGTCTAAGGTCGCTGCCATGTGGGCTCAGTTTCAGGTGGTTTCATGTTGGAGCGTTATTGACACAGAATTGTTTTGTAGGCATTTCGCAAGTCAGATCTCCGACATGTGCTACCTGTCAGTCTGCTGCTCACACCGCCAACTGGTGTCCCAATGTTGATCATCCGGGGGTAGCCGGGGCCAGCAGGTTGGGCAGTCCGTCCTTAGGGCCCTCAGGGCTGGTTGACAAGCTTGGCAGGCCCATTCATGTGCTGGGCAAGTCACAGCTGTGTAATTACAATTATACCTCATGTAATTACAACCAGTGCAGACTGCTGCATGTCTGTGCAAACTGTTTTAGGGCCCATCCTAAAACCGCCTGTCCAGTCAAGCCGTCCAGTGCATCCTGACTGAGCTGGGTCAATGTCTCCAGGTTGGGGTTCTGGTTGGATCTCCACCCGTCCCTGGCTCTCAAGCGGTTCTTGGTGGATGGTTTTGTGGAGGGTTTCCACACGGGTATGATCACACTTCCCTTACACTCACACGAGTGTGCCAATCTGGTTTCTGCGTTACCAATCCTGAATTGGTGGATGATTTATTGAGGGTGGAATTGGCCAAGGGGTTTGTTATTGGGCCTTTTTCTTCCCCGCCTTTTTGTTTGTGGAGAGTGAGCCCCATCGGGGGTGTTAAAGGTAAATTTTCAAATAAATACCGTTTAATTTATGATCTGTCGGCTCCTCATTTGTCACCAGTGCCTAGTCTGAATTCTCTTATACCTTCGGAAGAGTTCTCCTTGAAGTACGCTTGGGTTGATTCCGCTGTTCAGCATGTCCTGCGGTTAGGGAGAGGGGCATGGTTGTCAAAGGCGGACATTGCGGACGCCTTTAAACTCCTCCCGATCATGCCATCTCTCTGGCAATGGTACGGTTTCAGATGGCGGGAGCAGTTTTACTTCGCCACCAAGCTGACGTTCGGGTCCAAGAGCAGCCCTTGGCTTTTTGATACATTTGCCACAGCGCTTGAGTGGATCCTTTCTTCTCAGCTGGGGTGTGGCAAGGTTATTCATTATTTGGATGATTTTGCTGCTGCAAAGCCCGGCACAGCCTCCCAAGGATCTCGCCACTCTCACAGAGTTGTTCAGGGATCTGAACGTCCCCTTGGCTGTCCACAAGATCGATGGGCCATCCACCATGATCACTTTTCTTGGGATCACCTTGGACACCGTCCGCATGATCGCTTATTTACCTCAGGACAAGCTGATCAGGATCCGGGGGGTCATTCATAATCTAGTTAGGTCCCCGGTATGCTCTAAGAGAGCTGCAGTCTCTCTTAGGCATGCTCATTTTTGCCATGACAATCATCCTACAAGGCAGGTCTTTTGTCTCCCGTCTGTTGGCTCTCCTTCCGCTCTACCGAGACTCGGACTCGGTGGTGCGTTTGGGGGCCGGCGCCAGGGCTGATCTGCTGATGAGGGATCAGTTCTTATGCAGCTGGAATGGAATTTCCTTGTTCATATGGCCACCCACGGCAGCCTCCCCGAGGGTGTTTTCGGGGGTCAGTGGCTCGCAGGCCCCTGGCCTTCAGAAGTGGCAGGTATTCCAGGGTTTGCCAGGACAGCCGCGCTTTTTGAGATTTTCCCCATTGTGGCCGCTGCCTGCACCTGGGGACCTTCGTGGTCTGGGCAGACCGTAATCTTTTTTACCGACAACGGCGCCACTGCTGAGATCAACAAGGGGAGGTCTGCTTCTCTGTTCATGTCATTCATGCGCAGGTTGACTTGGTTAAGCCTCAAGTGCAATTTTAATTTTCAGGGACAATTTGTGAGTGGGGTCGATAACGGGGCCGCGGATGCCTTGTCCAGAGCGGACTTTCCACGTTTTTCTGCAGCATCCGGAGGCGGATCGGAGGGGCTTGCCTGTCCCGTCTTTTGCCCAGCTGACGTTGGATTAGACGCTCTCGGGGCTCAAGCGGCCTGCCTTATCAATGCATCCTTGTCCGCTAACACCATGCTCAAGGGTATTCAGAAGACGCAAGGTAGACCAGTGGTCAGACGCTTACCTATTTCTGGGCTGATCTTCCGGGGGCTGTCAGATTTGTTGTCCCTCTCTCCTTTCGATTTGGGTCCCAGCTTGGTCCTGAAAGCTGCAGTATACCTCAGCTTCTTTGGGTTCCTCAGGCCGGGGGAGGTGTCCAGGGCGCGGCTCCACGCTCCAGTTCTCCTCAGAGGTAATCTTGTCAGGTTGGCGGATCATTTTGTACTACAGCTCCCTAGGAGCAAGACCTGTCGGGTAGGGCAAGGTTTTGCCATCCATTATTACAGGACCAACACGGCCTGGTGTCCTGTGATGGTGCTGGATCAGCTTATGGGCTTGTTCTCTGCCACCCTGCTCAATAGCTCTTTGCTCCCCTTTCCTACGCAGGCCCTAACTTCCAGTCTCTTCATTTCCCATGTCAGGGTTTTGATTGGCAGGCTGGGTTATGACCCTAGTCAGTACTCAGGGCACTCATTTAGGATTGGGGCTGCGTCCGCGGCTTCCAAGCAGGGGGTTCCGTCGCATGTTATTCAGTACATGGGGTGTTGGCGGTCTTCATGTTATAAGCGGTACATACCGGATCCCCATGTAGAGGTGAAACGTGCTTTTACTGTTTTTTGTTGAATTAATTGTTGTTTGCTTTTCATAAAATTCTCCGTTCATACCTAGTCAGTGTCTTTTTTGCCCTCTTTTAAGCTTACTCTCACGGGCGGCCATGGCACAACTCAGGTCGCCAGGGTTGGGGGGTAGGCGGTCACTGCTTCTATTCGGTATCCAGACTCTGACTACAAGTGTTTTTTTTTGTTTGTTTTTTCACCAAAAAATAACTTTTACATATCCTTTAAGTCATTTGAGGGTAGATTCACATAATCTACTGTTGAATATTTGAATCTAGTCCGATGGTTAACAATAAATCAGCATGGCTCCAGGCTGTATGTCTTGGACCAAATCCCTCTGTCCTTTTTTTCTGGAGTTGTCAAACTCCAGGTTCACATGGTATTGGGAAGAGATGATCGAAATTTGCATTACTATTTGCACCATTCAGAGACCTTCAGCTTTAAGTTTTGGCCCTTGGCGTGCTGTTGCCTTCTGCAGTCAGTTTGGCTAGTCCTTAGACTTCATTGGCAGCAGGTTTTGTAACATGATCACAGTATAGCCAGTAGTGTTTACTTTTTAACTAAAAAATGTAGTAGAGTGGATTTAGACAGGAGTCCCAGTTGTCATGCCAGCTTTGTCTTCAACACTTTTTTGGCTATGAGAGGCTTGTGGGTTCACAACAGATGTTGTAGCCTCTAGTTTTCTTGTAGAGAATCCAATTGCTAAGGATATTTGACCACTAGGTTTAATAATGTGGTGGAACCAGATATCAAAGTTTAGTGGATGTAGGGAACATTCTCAGAGCTCTTCTATAAAATGTAAATCCGCCGAAAAGTGGTGGTTTGGGTAAAGCCTGGCAGGCTGAGTCCAAACCGGCTTTCTATATATTTTGGGTACTGAAACTGAGGCCTCGCTGATGTTGTTTTTTTTTCTTTCTTTAGCAAAAGGCAAGGGTTTTATATACAGACACTGTAAAATGGATAAAGCAGTTCAGATGCAGCCGAGGAGTCACAGTACAGTCAATACAGCAACTCATGTAAAGCTCAAAAGGCCAAGGGTTGGCCAGTGTTGGCATTAAATCAGATGTCCATGAAAACTTCCCAGAAAAACAAAATGGAGATAAATTTAGCCAAGAGTGCAATTCCTAAATTGCCTGCCAGAGACCTGTGTTCATACCTTTCGACCAAATTTTTAACTAAGAGGGAGCAAACAAAAAGCAGGAAAACAAAGGGAGAGAAAGGGGGAAGGGGGTTAGCCAGTAGGGGAGGGAACATAGTCCAGCATGGAATAACTGACTCAAACAAACAAATTTTGGCCGTATTGAAACTCTCTAGGCAGTGTTGCTGGACTATTAACTCCTGGTAGGAGGTAGCATTAAAAGATTGACATGGGTACAATGTGTAGCGGACCTTCTCCTCCCTATGGTGGAAATAAGCTGTGAGGTGTTCCCTGTGTTCATTGTCATTGTTTTTAGACAGCCACAAAGAAATAAGAGGTGTGGGAGGTTGTTTCCCTAAAGAAGGTATGCAAGCCCTGGCTGCTTTTAGCATGGAAACCGATTAATACTATGAAAGTGGGCCACTATTGAGGTGAAGTAACTCATAGGTGCGAGACCCCAGCTCCACGGATGTGAGTTTAGGTACCAACAGGAGACCTTGGTCCCAAAAATTTTGAATTTTTGGATATCGGCAAAAGATATGCAAGTAAGACCCTTCTTCCCTCACACCCCCAGCAAAGATTCAATGTGCGGGAAGAGCTTATGTAGAGTAGTCAGAACCCTGTGTACCAACGGCATTATATTTATAGCCCTGCTCTTGATACTATTTGCAATGGAAGATTTGTGTGCAAAAAGGACTGCCTGCTCTACCTGCACTGGACAGAAGGTTACTGATGTAATTCTTGCCTATTCCTGACCACCTGGGATTTTTTTTTGTCAACTATTGGGTCTTCGAGACCTTTTTGCATCTTTAAATATACAAAAAATCCAGAAGGGAATAGTAGGAGCATCGTCTGAAATGTAGCAATTTGTTTTGTATAGAATGACCATTTATCGCTTGTATGAATAGGCTTGAAAGGGACTTTTGCATCTCAGAAGTTTTAGATGCGACGGGACCATAGTGACAAGGTTCTAAACCTCTCCACTGTTTCCGAACAATTAACTGTAAGGGATGTTCCGTAACCGAGTGTAACATTACACAAGCTGGCATCTTGTATTGTAGCAACCTTTGTCCTGTGGTCAATTTCTGGTGGAACCGGTTCCACGTGTACAGAACGTAGCCATGGCTAACCTCAAAATGTGAAATTGTATATTGCACGGTTTTTGTTCCCATTCTATGCCCCTATCTTTGCAAACAATCTCTGCTTGTCCTGATAGCGATGATAAAAGAATGATTTATCCGGCTTTGGAATTCTTAGGAAAAAGTTTATTGGACACTTTTTCTTTACTTTTAAACGTCTGTGCGTTGTATTTAAAAGCTTTCCTATTTTAAATGCAGTTTGCTTTCCTTATAATAGAACGATATTTATGGTATAAAGTAGGGCTTAAAGAGCTCAAATATATTGCAAATGATTCTCGTGTACTTGGCAAAAAAATGACTTGACTGGTGTTTGCTTGCGGACAATAACTAATCAGTGGCAGTGATTTCATCACCTCTGCAGCCTAATGCCAGAGAGTTGGTGATGTGAGGCACACTAGGACATTTACAACCACTGAAAATGTATTCAGCGCAGATGGCATTTAGGCCATGTAATTGACTTGTTACAGCTACAGAGATTGGTTATAGCATGATGGTGCCAGCTTGTTTTAAAGCCTGGTACATGCCAGGATTCCCTTTTTTCTTCCTAGACCTTCATTTAACAGAAAATTCTCAGGCTATGTGCATTTAATGTGTTTTATGCATGTTTATCTGTAAAAGCCTCCCTTGTGTGGCCAAAAAAAATCTGGCACTGCTGCCTGGCACCACCATCTTAGATGGGGTGTTGGCAGACTCAGAACTGTCACTTATAGGGAATCTTGGGGCACAGCAAAATGCTTGTAAGAACAATACGACTGGAAAGGCTTTCTGTACAGAGAACAGAATCCTACTTTGGGCAATATCCAGTTAAGGGCTGATTTGCAGATCAACTGCCTCCCACCTTGCAAAGGGAGATTAAAGATAAAGTGATTCCAGCAACAGCTATTAAAGTAACTTTATATACATTCTATATAGAAGCCTTCTATTAACTTGCAGTCCCTGCAGCCATTACCTGACCTACTTTTAAACAAAAGATAGATAAGTGGACAGATAAGACTTACTGAAAACTGTTAGAACTTGCAAAATTCTAATGTCATTCAATTGAAGCTATGTTGTAAAATACTTCCACAGAAAGAGCCTGAGTTTGCCTGAATTTCATTTGATACCAGTTTTAGTTTTACACACGGACATGTTTACAGTAATTTTAACTTGTGCATAAACTCAACACTGTCAAATGCAGAAGTACAGTATCTCACAAGTGAGTACACCCCTCGCATTTTTGTAAATATTTTCATATCTAATGTGACAACACTGAAGAAATTACACTTTGCTACAATGTAAAGTAGTGAGTGTACAGCTTGTATAACGGTGTACATTTACTGTCACCTCAAACTCCACACAGCCATTGTCTAAACCGCTGGCAACAAAAGTGAGTACACCCCTAAGTGAAAATGTCCAAATTGGGCCCCAAAGGGTCAATATTTTGTGTGGCCACCGTTATTTTCCAGCACTGCCTTAACCCACTTGGGCATGGAGTTCACCAGAGCTTCACAGGTTGCCACTGGAGTCCTCTTCCACTCCATGACCACATCACGGAGCTGGTGGATGTTGGAGACCTTGCACTCCTCCACCTTCCATTTGAGGATGTCCCACAGATGCTCAACAGGGTTTAGGTCTGGAGACTTGCTTGGTCAATCCATCAACTTTACCCTCAGATTTATTAGCAAGGCAGTGGTCATCTTGGAGGTGTTTGGGGTCCTTATGTTGGAATATTGCCCTCTGGCCCAGTCTCCGAAGGGAGGGGATCATGCTTTGCTTCAGTATGTCACAGTACATGTTGGCATTCATGGTTCCCTCAATGAACTGTAGCTCCCCAGTGCCGGGAACACACATGCAGCCCCAGACCATGACACTCCCACCACCATGCTTGACTGTAGGCAAGACACACTTGTCTTTGTACTCCTACCCTGGTTGCTGCCACACATGCTTGACACCATCTGAACCAAATAAGTTTATCTTGGTTTTATCAGACCACAGGACATGGTTCCAATAATCCATGCCCTTAGTCTGTTTGTCTTCAGCAAACTGTTTGTGGACTTTCTTGTGCATCTTTAGAAGAGGCTTCCTTCTGGGACGACAGCCATGCAGACCAATTTGCAGTGTTCAACGTATGGTCTGAGCACTGACAGGTTAACCCCCCCACCCCTTCAACCTCTGCAGCAATGCTGGAAGCACTCGTATGTCTTTTTCCCAAAGACCACCTCTGGTTATGACGCTGAGCACGTGCACTCAACTTTTTTGGTCGACCATGGCGAGGCCTGTTCTGAGTGGAACCTGCCCTGTTAAACCGCTGTATGGTCTTGGCCACCGTGCTGCAGCTCAGTTTCAGGGTCTTGGCAATCTTCTTATAGCCTAGGCAATCTTTATGCCTCTGATATCCACATAGGATGAAACATGTCAGGCTGGCTGATGCAAGTAGGCTGAGAGCCGCGGAACTGGTTTTTTTTTTTTTTGTTTTTTTATGCCTTGATGTTTTCTGCTATCTGTAAGTAGACTACAATAAATGTTTATGCCTTTTACCTACGGGCTTCACTATGCTGCCTTTTTTTCTTTACATCGGGAAAATTTCTGGCTGAGATTTGCATAACATCCATATTCGCCTTCTGAGTTTTGGAAATTGCCTTGATGTTGGTCTTTCCTATGATTATCTGATCTGGAGTATTCTGCTGTCATCATTTGACCCTCCACAACATTTGAATACATTGTCTACTTATTTCCACTTTCTGGTAAGCAGATTGTGAGCACGGTGGTGTGCTTTAAAAATCCTTTTCTCTTATCATCCATGGACTGACACGGTGTCTCTTTACACTTTACACGTGGGTTATGTCCCTGCTTGCAGGAGAAGACCTAGGCAGAATGTGAGATGTTATACATACATTCTAAAAGCCAGAGCTGAACAGCCCCACCCAGGGGGCGGTCCCTCCGGGCATAACCCTCCCACTACAGTCAGCAGACTTCAGTTTTTTTCTGCCTAGCAGAAGGAGAAGACGTGGCTCCCTCAGGAGCCAGTCTCCTGACCTATTTTATTCCTTTTTGGAATTCTTTTTTATTTTATTTTTGAGAATCTTCTATCAACTGTCGGCTGGGCAACAGGTTGGGTACAAGATATCCTCGTAGTCTTCCCTGTCCGACCATCGAGCGTGCTGATCCTCGCCTTCTGTGCGTGAGACTCAGTTCACGACAGGCCCCATGACTCCAGGGGTGGCCGGGTTTGCTTTCATGCTCCCACGGTCCTCTCAAGACTGAACAGCTCCTGACTGACTGTATCTTTCGCGGTGGACCGGGCCGACAGCTACTCAGTACTGCACTGTGATAGTCCTGTCAGAAACACCAGTGTGTCCCTCAGGGGACGGGTAAGTAGTCTCTCCTGCCTGCAGGTGAGTACAAAGGGCTGTGTGTTTCTCTGTGGGGGATTTTCCCTGTCTCCCCCTGTATTTTGTCGCTCTCTGTCACCATTACTGGCGCTGACTGTGTGGGGTGCTTGGGGGTCACACTATTCTTGGGGGGCTCATGCTGGTCTGCAATGTATGCCTTGGGGCTTTTTTTTTTTTTTTTTTTATTTTGGGGCCTGAGCGCCGAGTGGCGCTGTGCGTGTGTGCTGTTTCATTTTAACTGCGTCATGGCGGCCATCTTGCCGCGGATCGCCTCAGTGAAGTGCGGCGGCCATTTTCTTGTAGCCCGCGCGCTTTTCAGCACTAGTTTGGCCTCTAGCGCTGCTATAGCAGCGCGAATCTCCTCAGTCTCCTCACAGCTTACCAGCGCTGACACAGCGCGGTACAGACAGCGGAACTAAGCGGTCCCTGGTCCGGTTTGGTGAGTCCCCTGGGCGCCCCCTCCTCAGTCAGCACAGCCTGTGGGTGGACTTTTTATCTGAGAGAGTCTCAGAGAGGGACAATATGGAGTCTGTGTCACCAGCTTCCCCTAAATATGTCAGTGGCAACAGGCAGTGCTTCAGCACTGCGGTCCCTATGGACCTGTTGTGGGCAGCCCTGGAATCAATTTCTGACCAGGATGGGAGCTGTGTGCAAGCGCAAGGTGCAAAAAGGCGCCCTCTCCCCACTTTATCTACTCGAGGGCAGTGCGCTGATTCAGATATGGGCCTAGCCACTATCGCTCAGGACCCTAGTTCTGAATGTATGGATGGTTTTGAACAGGACATTCCTTATGAGGGAAACTCCAGTTCTGAGTCAGTAAATGACAGGGCGCTTGTTAGTGTGCTCATGACTGCGGTGAGGGACACTCTCAAGCTCAAATGCTGCGGATGCAGAACCTCAGGCGGATACTGTCTCCTTTGGTTCTTTTAAGGCCAGGCCTTCTAAAGGGGTTTTTTCCATTGTACTTTCTTTGACCAGCTCATTGATAAGGTCTGGGAAAAGCCGCAGAAGAATTTTTTTATGGTCCCGCGGCGTTTGTCTATCAGGTACCCCTTGAAGATGCCCTACTTAAAAAGTGGGCTTCTCCCCCAGTGGTCGACCCTCCAGTCGCCCGGTTGAACAAGGCCATCACTCTCCCGATGGAGGGGACTCCTGCATTTGAGGACCCCACTGACAGGAGGTCAGAAGTGGTGAGCAGAACCATGTTTGCCTTGTTGGGATCCGCCCTACGACCTGTGGTAGCGGCGACCCTTGTGTCTAAAACACTTACAGGTTGGGCAAAAATGTTGCACCTAGCTGTACAGGAGCATATTCTTCCTCCAGACACAGTTGCTCTGGCCCACCAACTGGTTCAGGGCCTGGTTTCTGTGTGCGACGCCACGCTGAACGCGGCCCCTTTAATATCCAGGGCCTCTGTCTCGGCGGTGGTATTGCGTCGTCTTATCTGGTTGAAATGCTGGTCTGCTGACCTAGCCTTAGGAAGCTCCTGACGGATCTACTATTTTAAAGGCGGTAGACCTTTCGGTGCTGCTCTGGATGACATCGTCATGGATGTCACGGGAGGTAAACGCACTCTTCTTCCTTAGACTAGCAAGGGTGAGGAGGCCCGCCGCAAACAGGGGCCTTCCTTTCCAGCAAAACAGGGGTTTTTTCGTCAGTCAGAGTCCACAGGTAGGCCCTCTCAGACTGACGGCAGTGCGGCTGGTGGGCACAAGTGCCCCTGGGTGCGTAAGCCAAACAAGCGGCTCCCAAGCCCGCCTCCGCGTGAAGTCTTGCCTCCGCCCGACTCTGGGGTGGGGGGACGACTTCGCAGGTTCACGGATCGGTGGACCTCCCGAATCTCCGACTGGTGGGTGTGCGAGGTGGTCACCTCAGGTTATAGGATAGTATTCCGATCCTGGCCCCCACACAGATTCTTTCCCTTGAATCTTCCGCTCCTTCCTACCTGTCGGGCAGCCCTCTTGGGGGCTGTACAGGATTTGATCAGGTCCGGAGTGATTGTGCCGGTTCCGTCACAGGAGAGTTTTCAGGGATTCTGCTCGAATCTGTTTGTCGTCCCAAAAATAGGACGTGGTTCGACCTATCCTGGACCTCAAGGCCCTGAATGCCTTAGAGAAGGTGCAGAAATTCCGCATGGGATCCATTCGCACGGTGATCGCTACACTCCACCAAAGGGATTTTCTTCTGGCGTCCTTGGACTTCAAGGACGCCTACTTGCATGTTCCGATCTGCGCAAGTCACCAGAAGTTTCTGCGCCTTGCGATCAGCGAAGTCCACTCTCGATTGTGGCTCTTCCTTTCGGCCTTGCCTCGGCACCAAGGGTGTTCACCAAGGTGCTTGCTCCGGTTCTAGCCTTCTGTTACAGCGAGGTATTGCTGTCGTGGGCTATCTGGACGGTCTTCTGCTATGAGCAGAAAGTGGCTCAGACTTAGAGGAAAGGTGACTATCGTCAATTAGACCCTCAGGGACTTCGGGTGGTTCCTGAACATTCAGGAGTCAGTCCTGGTCCCGACTCAGTGTCTGGAGTCTCTAGTTCTGGTTCTGAGACTCCTTGGAGGCAAAGGTATCCTACCTCTGGAGAAGTTGCTGACACTTCAGTCTGCGGTGCGGGTGCTGACATCCCGAACATGGTTGTCAATCCGTTGTTTGCATGAGAGTCCCGGGACTCCTGGTGGCCTCCTTCGCGGCCATTCCGTATGCCCAATCACACACCAGGGCATTGCAGAAGGAGATCTTGTCCACCTGGGACAAATCCCCGTTGTCCTTGGATCTTCGGATCCAGGTGATTCACCTGGTCAGGGCATCCCTGACAGGGTGGTTGGGACCCTCGGCTCTTCGGTCCGGAAAGTCGTTCCCCTCCCATCCAATGGACGGTACTCACGACGGACGCCAGCCTGACTGGCTGGGGTGGAGTCTGGGGAGTCCTGTCGGCTCAAGGCCTTGGACTCCGGACGAGCCCGTTTACCAATCACTGTTCTGGAAATGCGGGCCATCAGACTGTGTCTCTCCTCAGGTCGGAGAGAGTACGGGGTCGCTCCATCAGGAGCCAGTCAGACAACGCCACGGCGGTGGCGTATGTAAACCATCACGGGGGGACTCGGAGCTCAGCTGCGGCTTCCGAGGTAATCCGTATCCTGAAGTGGGCCGGAAGAAACGTGCCGGCTCTGTAGGGGCGGACTATCTGAGTCACCAATCGCCAGACGCCGGACCAGGAAGAGTGGTCCTTGCATATTTCAACTCCTTTACCGACGGGGGGGCACGTCGGATGTGGACCTGATGGCCTCTCGACTCAGTCGCAAGGGTCGAGGTTGTGGCCAGATCCAGGGATCTTTGGGCGATGACTCGGATGCGTTGGTGGCCCCATAGGGTCCTTATCGCCTGATATAAACTCCGGTGATCCTAATTGTTCCGGATTGGCCTCAGCGTCACTGGTACGCTGATCTGGTACGTCTCGTTGCGGACGTTCCCTGGCGGTTGCCGATGAGGGAGGACCTTCAGTCTCAAGGTCCTATGTTTCATCCGGCTTACAGTCTCTGGCTTTAACGGCAGAGCTGTTAAAAGCCAGGTGTTGAGGGACCGAGGTCTCTCGGACTCTGTCATTTTGACCATGTTAAGGACACGGAAGTCTTCCTCCAGGCAGATCTATCACCGTGCCTGGAAAGCTTATATCGCCATATGCAAAGCGCTGGACTGGCGTCCTCGGACGTATTCCGTCCCCAGAATCCTGCGTCCTCTACAGTGTGGAGTGACCCAAAAGCTTGCTTTGAGTACCATCAAGGATCAGATTTCGGCCTTGGCCGTCTTCTTTCAGCGACCTCTAGCGGGTCATTTCTTGGTTAGCACCTTGTGTTGGGGGTTCGCCATGTGCTCCCTCCTGTCAAGCCTTCTCTCCCACCGTGGGATCTGAATTTGGTGCTCTAGGTCCTCCAGGAACCTCCTTTTTGGGAATATCCGGGATATTCCTCTCTTGTCTTGTCTCAGAAGGTGGCCTTTTAGTGGCAATCACTTCTGTTTGACGAGTGTCTGAGTTGGCGGCTTTGTCCTGCAAGTCGCCATATTTAGTCATCCATAAGGATAAGGCGGTGTTGCATCCGCGACCTTCCCTTTTGCCAAAGGTGGTGTCTACCTTTCACCTACATGAGGACATTGTCCTCCCGTCCTTGTGTCCTCACCCATCGCATCCCAGAGAGTTTGCGCTGCACATATTGGATGTGGTACGAGCCTTACGGGTGTACCTGTCTGCTACTGCTTCTATTCGGAAGTCCGACTCACTATTTGTGACTGTCTCTGGTCCATAACAGGGCCAAGCGGTTTCGTCTGCCATCATTTTTAGGGGAATCAGACAAACCGTCATTCAAGCCTATGCTCTCAAAGGGCCGGCGCCTCCCATTCCGGTTACGGCACATTCCACCAGGGCAATTGGTGCTTCCTGGGTTTTCCGACATCAAGCGTCGGTTGCACAAGTGCGCAAGGCGGCGACCTGGTCGTCTGTTCATACCTTTTAAGTTTTTTATAAGGTTGATGTGGCTGCATCTTCGGATGCTTCCTTCGGCCGCAGGGTGCTGCAGGCCGCTGTTTAAAGTTGCGACTCCTCCGTTGAGGAGCTTTGCCTTCTTGGAGTGAAAGTTTTTGGTTTTTCCATTTATACTGCTCCCATCCCTCCTTGACACTGCTTTGGGACATCCCACGTGTAAAGTGTAAAGAGACACCGTGTCAGTCCATGGATGATAAGAGAAAATAGGATTTTTTGTACTCACCGTAAAATCCTTTTCTCTGACATCCATGGACTGACACGGCACCCACCCTTCCTTTTTAAGTTTGTACTGCTTTGTTACGAACTGAAGTCTGCTGACTGTAGTGGGAGGGTTATGCCCGGAGGGACCGCCCCCTGGGTGGGGCTGTTCAGCTCTGGCTTTTAGAATGTATGTATAACATCTCACATTCTGCCTAGGTCTTCTCCTGCAAGCAGGGACATAACCCACATGTAAAGTGTAAAGAGACACCGTGTCAGTCCATTGATGTCAGAGAAAAGGATTTTACGGTGAGTACAAAAAATCCTATTTTTTGCACACTGAAGTTTGGTGGCGGTATTTCATCATTTTCACATCTATCCAACATTGATTTTTCAACTTTTTGGACTTTTTTCATTCACATTTTATGTAGCGCTGACTTTTGTACTTTATTTGTTTGCTATCTACAGACTGTGCTAGCTGCTTTTTATTCATTCACATTTATATATAGATTTTTTTATTTCACCGTTAGCGCAGATATTTTTGACTGTTTTTAATCTTTATGTAGAGCAACAATCATTTTTTCAGATCCTCAGAGTTCTTTGCCATGAGGTTCTATGTTGAACTTCCAGTGACCAGTATGAGAGAGCGATAACACCAAATTTAACGCACCTGCTCCCCATTTACACCTGAGACCTTGTAACACCGAGTCACATGACACTGGGGAGGGAAAATGGCCAATTGGGCTTAACTTGGAAATTTTTACTTAGGGGTTACTCACTTTTGTTGCCGTTGGTTTAGACATTAAGGCTGTGAGTTATTTTGAGGGGACA
Source organism: Rana muscosa (assembly GCA_029206835.1). NCBI lineage: Eukaryota > Metazoa > Chordata > Amphibia > Anura > Ranidae > Rana > Rana muscosa. Next base: position 224,069,863 of record CM055125.1, on the reverse strand, counting down.
GCAAATTTACACTGTTATACAAGCTGTGCACTCACTATACATTGTAGAAAAGTGTAATTTCTTCAGTGTTGTCACATGAAAAGATATTTACAAAAATGTGAGGGGTGTACTCTAGTGAGATACTGTAAATATTGTATTTCAACATCTTGTAAGAATTGTCATGCAGTTTGATATTTCGCTAAGTCTTTGCACCAGTCTCCTGTATTCTATCTGACCACTTAGAGGGCATGATGCATGAAGAGTACGCAATTGAGCTTACCTCTGACGCTCCAAGATCAGTTGCTGGGGTTTTGAGAGGAATGTTCTATTTCTTTCAAGATGGGCCAAATGTTTATAATTGGTGAAAGGTCTGGACTACAGGCAGGCCAGTTAAGCATCTGGACTCTTCTGCTACAAAGCCATGCTGTTGTCATAGATGCCATATGTGGTTTAGCATTGTCCTGCTGAAATATGAAAGGCCTTTCCTGAAATATCAGGATGAGCATATGCTGATCTAAAACCTGGAAATATCTCTCCGCATTGTGTCCCTTACCAGATGTGCAAGCTGCCCATTCCATATGCTCTAATGAAAATGGTTGCCAAAGGGTGCCAAATTCCAATTTTATCTGACCACAGAACAGTTTTCGCCATTTTAAATGAACTTTGGCCCAGAGAAGACAGTGTTTCTGGATCATTTTGAGTTTTTTTTTTTTTTTCACAATAGAGCTTTACCTTGCATTTTTTGCAAGGCACAGCAAACTGTGTTCAGACAGTGATTTGTGAAAATATTCCATAGTCCATGCAGTGAAGTTCATCACATAATCATGCTTATATAGCACTACCCGCGTAGGAGCTGCTGGTTTAAAGTTTTGGGCCTGCTGTTACCTTTTCTGTGCACCGCACTCGTGTCAGGGATCCTTCTTGAAGAGCTTTTATAAATGTTCGCACCAACACTTGGATACGTTTTCTTCAAGGCTTTATTTTACCAGTTCCAACAGACGGATAGGGGCGTTTCAGGTACTTTGCGGATCATGGGCACAATCCCAGATCCAGAGGACAAACCGTTCCACGCTGGATTCAGCAACCACCGGATAGGCCTTCTCTCACTGGCCTAGTCACCGGTGTGAAGCTCGCTCAGTCTCTGCCACAGACTTGACGAGTGCCGTCGCGTCGTTCCACAACCTTCCGCCACAAGATCGTGTAACCACACTGACACTTCGCAAAAGTTCCTTCAGAAGTACACAGCTCACGGTGCCAGAATCTTTCAGCCAGTCCGGCAGCACCGTGAGGCAAACTGGCCAGGATGCGTCCTTCAATTGAGTCTCCAATTGTTCCACTTCTAACCACAGGCAAAACCGCGTAGGACCATCCCTGGACTAGTAGGCCCCAGCAACTCCTGGGCCTTCTTCTCAGTTGCAGAGCCTCGGGCCAGCAGGCCCCGAGGCCGAAAATGGCTCGCACATCCCTGAGGCCAGGAGGGCCCTCGGGTCAGGATCCGGCAACGAACCCCGAAAGAGCGGTCTCTGCCTCTTAAGTACCCCCTCCCAGAATGCACAGCGGGTTGACCACGCCCCCTGAGCAGTTTCTGGGAAAGGAATACCCAATACACATAGCCTGCTGCATTTCCAACCCTGACCCGTGGTGACCGTGACACCTACTGTCAGGTGGAAAACGCGCAGCCCAGCTAGACTGAAACAGAGCCAGTAATTTACATAATTCTTTTTGAGCTGAACTACAGCTCCAACAACTAAATTTAACATATAGCGTCTACCCAACAGGAGTAGGGTGCCACACTTATTTTTAATGCAGTGCTATCCGAGGGCCTGAAGATCACGTGCATCCAATATTGAGTCCCTTGTGCAGAGATTTCTCCAGATTCAGAGAATCTTTTGATATTTACTGTAGATTATATATTTAATGTATTTGCAGTTTTAAGATGAGGCACATACTAAAATTGTTTAACAATATTTAGACTGAGCTTTTCAGATTGGTGAACCTCTGCCCTCTCCTCCTGGGACACTCTGCTCTTTGTATACCCAGTAATGTTACTGACCTGTTGCTAATTAGTCAAAATAGTTACAAAACATTCTTCCATCTTTCATACCACTTAGCTTTTTGTTGCCCTTTCCTAACTTTGAGATGTGCTGCTGCCATCAATTTCAAAATGGTCATCTTAAAATTGGACCTTTTTTCTTCATTTGATAGTTTTTCTATTGTGAATAAAAGTAGGGGTTTGCAAATAATTGCATACTGGTTTTATGAAGATTTTTCACAGCGCCCTAACATTTTAGAATTTGGGTAGTACCGGTCAACCCCCTTTTTGTCAAAGTGATAAGAAAATCTATCAATTTGAGGTATGTGTGTGTTATTCAGACCCCCTTAAATTTTTCACTTTGTTATATTGCAGCCATTTGCTAAAATAATTTAAGTTCATTTTTTTTTCCTCATTAATGTACACACAGCACCCCATATTGACAGAAAAACACAGAATTGTTGACATTTTTGCAGATTTATTAAAGAAAAACTGAAATATCACATGGTCCTAAGTATTCAGACCCTTTGCTCAGTATTTAGTATTTGCACTCTTTTGATCTAATACAGCCAGTGGCGGCCGGTGCTCAAATTTTTTGGGGGGGCGCAAACAAACTGGAAAAAAAAAACCATCAATTGCCGCCACTGTGCCCATTAAACGCAGCCACTGTGCCCAAACGCCACTAGTTTGTCCCCCAATAATACAGCCAGTTTGTCCCCCAATAATACAGCCAGTTTGTCCCCCAATAATACAGCCAGTTTGTCCCCCAATAATGCAGCCAGTTTGTCCCCCAATAATGCAGCCAGTTTGTCCCCCAATACGCAGCCAGTTTGTCCCCCCAATACGCAGCCAGTTTGTCCCCCCAATACGCAGCCAGTTTGTCCCCCCAATACGCAGCCAGTTTGTCCCCCCCCAATACGCAGCCAGTTTGTCCCCCCCCAATACGCAGCCAGTTTGTCCCCCCCCAATACGCAGCCAGTTTGTCCCCCCCCCAATACGCAGCCAGTTTGTCCCCCCCCAATACGCAGCCAGTTTGTCCCCCCCCCAATACGCAGCCAGTTTGTCCCCCCCCCAATACGCAGCCAGTTTGTCCCCCCCCCAATACGCAGCCAGTTTGTCCCCCCCCAATACGCAGCCAGTTTGTCCCCCCCCCCAATACGCAGCCAGTTTGTCCCCCCCCCAATACGCAGCCAGTTTGTCCCCCCCCCAATACGCAGCCAGTTTGTCCCCCCCCCAATACGCAGCCAGTTTGTCCCCCCCCAATACGCAGCCAGTTTGTCCCCCCCCAATACGCAGCCAGTTTGTCCCCCCCCAATACGCAGCCAGTTTGTCCCCCCCCCAATACGCAGCCAGTTTGTCCCCCCCCCCCAATACGCAGCCAGTTTGTCCCCCCCCCAATACGCAGCCAGTTTGTCCCCCCCCAATACGCAGCCAGTTTGTCCCCCCCCCAATACGCAGCCAGTTTGTCCCCCCCCAATACGCAGCCAGTTTGTCCCCCCCCAATACGCAGCCAGTTTGTCCCCCCCCAATACGCAGCCAGTTTGTCCCCCCCCAATACGCAGCCAGTTTGTCCCCCCCCCAATACGCAGCCAGTTTGTCCCCCCCCCAATAAGCAGCCAGTTTGTCCCCCCCCAATACGCAGCCAGTTTGTCCCCCCCCCAATAAGCAGCCAGTTTGTCCCCCCCCCAATAAGCAGCCAGTTTGTCCCCCCCCAATAAGCAGCCAGTTTGTCCCCCCCCCCAATAAGCAGCCAGTTTGTCCCCCCCCAATAAGCAGCCAGTTTGTCCCCCCCCAATACGCAGCCAGTTTGTCCCCCCCCAATACGCAGCCAGTTTGTCCCCCCCCCAATACGCAGCCAGTTTGTCCCCCCCCCAATACGCAGCCAGTTTGTCCCCCCCCCCCCAATACGCAGCCAGTTTGTCCCCCCAGCCCTGCATTTACCTTCTTCGAGTCAGCGCCGTTCTTCTTCCGTCCTCGATGTCGCTTCAGCCAATCAGGTTACCGGTAACCAGACCCGGTGAACCTGATTGGCCAGGGAATGCATTCTGTGCATCCTCTCATTAGGTATTTAGAAGCCGATTACAGCCCTCAGGCTGTAGTCGGGAAGCCTATCAGAGGCGTTGGCTCTGATAGGCACTTCTAAAGGCCAACCAGACACTGTTATTCAGATGGCCGGCGCTCAAGGGGCCGGCCATCTGAATAGTGGGCGGCAGCAATACATAGGTTCATGCAATGCATGAACCTATGTATTGTTGTGGGTGACGGCCGGGTGCAGAAGCGAGCGGCGGCGGCGCTTCTGCGCCCACTATGGACGCACCGCCACTCATTGTGTCAAGAAAAGGACATTTAAAAAAAAAAACTCTTAAAGGGCCCGTCTTTTTTTTTTTTTTTGGTGACCACAGGAGGGGGGGCGGCGCCCCCTATGGACGGGCCGCCACTGAATACAGCCATGAGTCTTTTTGGGAAAGATGCAACAAGTTTTTCACACCTGGATTTGGGGATCCTCTGCCATTCCTCCTTGCAGATCCTCTCCAGTTCTGTCAGGTTGGATGGTAAACGTTGGTGGACAGCCATTTTTAGGTCTCTCCAGAGATGCTCAATTGGGTTTAAGTCAGGGCTCTGGCTGGGCCATTCAAGAACAGTCACGGAGTTGTTGTGAAGCCACTCCTTCGTTATTTTAGCTGTGTGCATAGGGTCATTGTCTTGTTGGAAGGTAAACCTTCGGCCCAGTCTGAGGTCCTGAGCACTCTGGAGAAGGTTTTTGTCCAGGATATCCCTGTGCTTGGCCTCATTGATCTTTCCCTCGATTGCAACCAGTCGTCCTGTCCCTGGAACTGAAACGCCCCCACAGCATGATGCTGCCACCACCATGCTTCACTGTTGGGACTGTATTGGACAGGTCATAAGCAGTGCTTGGTTTTGTCCACACATACCGCTTAGAATTAAGGCCAAAAAGTTCTATCTTGGTCTCAGACCAGAGAATCTTATTTCTCACCATCTTGGAGTCCTTCAGGTGTGTTTTAGCAAACTCCATGCGGGCTGTCATGTGTCTTGCACTGAGAGGCTTCCGTCGGGCCACTCTGCCATAAAGCCCTGACTGGTGGAAGGCTGCAGTGATGGTGGACTTTCTACAACTTTCTCCCATCTCCGGACTGCATCTCTGGAGTTCAGCCACAGATATTATTGGGGGGTTCTTTACCTCTCCCCGATAGCTCAGTTTGGCTGGACAGCCAGCTCTAGGAAGGGTTCTGGTCGTCCCAAACGTCTTTAATTTAAGGATTATGGAGGCCACTGTGCTCTTGGGAACCTTAAGTGCAACAGAATTATTTTTTTTTGTAACCTTGGCCAGATCTGTGCCTTGCCACAATTCTGTCTGAGCTCTTCAGGCAGTTCCTTTGACCTCATGATTCTCATTTGCTCTGACATGCACTGTGAGCTGTAAGGTCTTGTATAGACAGGTGTGTGGCTTTCCTAATCAAGTATAATCAAACACAGCTGGACTCAAATGAAGGTGTAGAACCATCTCAAGGACGATCAGAAGAAATGGACAGCACCTGAGTTAAATATGAGTGTCACAGCAAAGGGTCTGAATACTTAAAACCATGTGATATTTCAGTTTTTCTTTTTTAACCACTTGCTTACTGGGCACATATATACCCCCTTCCTGCCCAGGCGAAATTTCAGCTTTCGGCACTGTCACGCTTTGAATGACAATTGTGCGGTCGTGTGACGTGGCTCCCGAACAAAATTGAAGTCCTCTTTTTCCCACAAATAGAGCTTTCTTTTGGTGGTATTTGATCACCTCTGCAGTTTTTTTATTTTTTGCGCTATAAACAAGAGCGACAATTTTTTGCTATAATAAATATCCCAATTTTTCTCAGTTTAGGCCGATACGTATTCTACATATCTTCTATGCAATCAGCGTTGATTGATTGGTTTGCGCAAAAGTTATAGCGTTTACAAAATAGGGGGTAGTTTAATGGCATTTTTATAAAAAAAACATTACTCTTTCGTCCATGGACCGACACAGCTTCTCTATTGACAAAGTGGGTATTATCCGTTAATTAGGAGTGACTAGGCAGAAAAACTTGTAAAAAGTGTTGCATCACACCTTCTACAGTCCCGCCCAGGGGGCGGACCCCCGGGTATATCCTCTGTCTGCATCTCGCAGATAAGTTTTTTTCTGTCTAGCAAGGAGTAGGACATGGCTCCCTTTGGGCCCATTGGTCCGGGGGAAAAAAAGATATAAATATTTATTTATTTTTGCTACATGTGTTTCCTGCGATCTTCGATCAACTGCCGACTGGGTGACAGGCTGGATCCTCGATCCTTGTAGTCTCCCCAGTTTCGGCCATCGCGCGTGTGCCGACCCTAGCTACGCGCTGGGTTTTCCACGACATGCCCGTCGCTCCACGGGTGGCCGGTGAGCCTACGCTCCAGGGCCTGCATCGGACCGCTCAGCTTTGGCTGACCTTACGGCCGAGTCGCAGCAGCCTGGCCGGTGAGCTTACGCTCCAAGGCTTGCATCGGACCGCTCAGCTTCGGCTGACCTTGCGGCCGAGTCGCAGCAGCCTGTCCGGTGAGCGTCACGCTCCAGGGCATACATATGATCGTCCCTTTTGGGTCCAATCACAGCATGCCTGGCCAACAGTCACCTTCCGTGCGCGGACGATGATCTGTTTGGAATGTCTTCCCATACTACATGCAGGATAGGTAAGTAAAACTCCCCTGCCTCGGCTGGGTGATTTAGCTGGACATTCCTGGAGAGATCAAGTAAGTGGTTGTGGCCCCTTTCTTCCCTCTCTCCCTGCCTTTACCTCCTCCCTGGGCTTCTAGCTAAAGGTTGCTGGGTGCTGGGGGTCACCTAAGGGGTTCCACTGGAGCGGGGCTGGCTGTAACATTTAAAAGAAATGTCATTTCTGCTTACCTGTGTGTGTGTTTGTGTGTTTGTGTGTGTGTGTGTGTGTGCTTCCTCCTCCCATGCTGTCGGCGGCCATTTTGAGGTGGTCCATGCAGAGTTCGGCCTCTTGTGACTGCCCGGAGGCCATCTTCCTGTGGTTCGGCCACACCCACTGGCCCCTATTAGCTGATCGGCGGCCATGTTTGTCCACCCTGTATGTATATATTGCCGTTCGGCGGCCATCTTTTTGTGGGCTACGGCTGCTTGACCTCTATCTTCGGCTCGGCGGCCATTTTCTTAGAGCCCACATTATCTTCCATACAGACGTTTTTGGCAACCATTTTGCGATAGCCTCCGGCCTCTAGGGTGCATTACACTGGCGCGAAAATTCACACAGGAAGTGCTGATAAAAGAAGCAGACTCACACAGCAGTGGGACAGCATCACAGGCGCAGCACACGGCAGCATAGCAGTACCGGTCCAGGGTGGTGAGTCCTCTGGGTAACTCGGCATCTCTGCAGCGCAGGAGGGTGGCCTATTGATATCTTGCCTGGAGCCCTGTGGGGGTCAGCGTGTGGTCAGCATGGCATCTGAACCAGATGTCTTCTCCCCTGAAACACCAGATTTAGCAGCTGGTGCCCCTGAGGTGTCTATGGACGCTATGTCGGCAATCCTAGAGGCGTTTGCTGCCAGGGTGGAAGCAGCACACGGGAATACAGGGGGTAGTAAATGCCCCGTCCCCTGCAAGCTTCTGGGGATAATTCTGATGCAGAACCAGGTCCAGCTACGGCTCAGGGCCCAGATTCTGACGCATCAGAGACTGCAGACCGTGACCGGACAGTGAGGATGACTCCAAGTCCAGGTCAGTACGCGAGACGGCTGTGGTATCTGACCTTATTACTGCAGTGCGGGATACGCTAAAGTTGGAAAATACTGCAGAAGCAGCAGAGACTCCGGTCCACTTGGGTTTCATAGACCTGCCCGCACTGCTAAGGTGTTCCCTTGTGTGTCTTGATAAACTCTTATACAAGGAATGGGAGAACCCACTGAGGGTCTTTACAGCCCCAAAGAGGTTTGCGGTACGGTACCCCTTTGAGGAGAGTTTTCTGAAGAAATGGACCTCTCCCCCTATAGTGGACCCTCCGGTGTCCAGACTTAATAGAGCCACCACAATTCCTGTAGAAGGGGCTCCTGTTTTCAAGGACCCTGTGGATAAGAAGGCTGAAGCACTCGCTTGCTTACCTATATTCAGTGGTAGGCTCGGCAGTACGCCGGGCATTGGCGGGGGCCCTAGTGTCTCACACACTTACTAAATGGGCAAGATTGCTACTCCAGGGGGTAAGGAGCGAGATGCTCCTCCTGATGAGATAATATTGGCCGACCTGTTGGTCCAGGGCCTTAGGTTTGTCTGCGAGTCAGACATGGATACTATTCCCCTGCTGTCTAAAGCTTCTGTTTATGCAGTAGCAATACGCCGCCTGATCTGGCTAAAAGGCTGGTCTGCGGACCAGACTTCCAAGAAAGCCCTGTTGGCTCTGCCTTTTAAGGGTGACATACTTTTTATGGCTTCTCTGGATGACATCAAGGATGCCACAGGAGGTAAGAACACTTTGCTTCCCCAAATTAGCAAGGGTAAGGGGCCACGCCAAGGGCAAGGGCCCTCCTTTACTGCACGCAAGCGTTTTTTCGTCCCCCCAGGGCGACAGGGAAAAGACCCCAGGCCGATAAAGCGCCTGCCCAAGGACAAAAGCGTCCTTGGTCCCGCATACCCAATAAGCCTGCGGACAAATTTGCGTCCGCATGAAGGTCCACCCCCACCCAGCTCTCGGGTGGGGGGACGTCTTCGCAAATTTGCGACTCAGTGGACAGCTCTAATCTCTGACGGGTGGGTTTGCGAAGTAATCTCCTCAGGCTACAAGATAGTTTCTCTCTTGTCCACCGGACAGATTCAACACCTCCAATCTCCAGCTACTACCGACCCGTCGGGAGGCCCTGTAGGGGGCGGTCCAGGGTCTACTGGAACGTGGGGTAGTTATTCCAGTTCCAGAACTGGAACGGGGTTTTTACTCAAATCTGTTCATTGTGCCGAAGGAGGGGGTTCGTCCAAGCTTGGACCTCAGAGCCCTCAATTGCTTTGTGAAGGTACAAAGATTTCGGATGGAGTCGGTTCGATCTGTAGTCACGGCTCTCCATCCGGGGGACTTTCTGGCCTCCTTGGACATCAAGGACGCATACCTGCATGTCCCCATATACTCCAGACACCAGAGGTTTCAGTCGGCAAGGCAAGGCCAAACGGGAAGGACCACTACCAGTTTGTGGCCCTCCCGTTTGGCCTTGCCTCAGCACCCAGGATGTTCACCAAGGTGCTCACTCCGATTCTGGCACTTCTAAGACAGTGGGGTATCGCTATCACAGGCTACTTGGACGACCTTCTGCTGAAGGCCCCTTCAAGCTCAGAATTAGAGGTAAGCGTGTCCATTACCTGTCAGACTCTTCGAGACTGTGGTTGGATACTAAACACGCAAAAGTCAGTATTGGTGCCCACTCAACGCCTAGTGTACCTGGGGTTGATTCTGGATTCCGCAGAGGCAAAGGTATTCCTCCCTGTGGAGAAGTTGCAGACCCTCTGGGCTGCAGTATGGCAGCTGACTTCCAGGAATTGGTCGTCACTCCGTTTTTGCATGCGCTCAATACCACACTCGAGTGTTACAGAAGGAAGTTCTGTCCAGATGGAACAGATGCCCTTCATCTCTGGATTATCAAATCCGAGTGAGCCACCTAGTCAGGAGATCCCTGGTATGGTGGCTGACAGCACCGGCTCTAATGGCTGGGAAGTAATTTCTTCCGGTTTACTGGATAGTGATCACGACGGACGCCAGCCTTACAGGTTGGGGGGGGAGTCTGGGGTGTTCAGTCGGCGCAAGGTCGCTGGACCCCAGAGAAAGCCCTCCTGCCAATCAATGTCCTGGAAATCCGGGCGATCAGGCTGTGCCTCTTCAAAGGGTCTCAGAGGCTGCAAGGGCGTCCAGTCAGGATCCAGTCAGACAACGCCACAACGGTGGCATATGTCAATCATCAAGGAGGAAAAAGAAGCTCAGCTGCAGCATCGGAGGTTGCTTGCATCCTGAAGTGGGCAGAGAAGAGCGTACCGGCACTGTCGGCCGTGTACATTCCGGGTGTGGAAAAATGGCAGGCGGACTACCTGAGCCGCCAGATGCTGGACCAGGGAGAATGGTCCTTACACCCGGAGGTGTTCCAACTCCTCTGCCAAAGATGGGGCACACCAGACGTAGATCTTCTGGCTTCCCGACTCAATCGGAAGGTATTGAGGTTTGTGGCCCGGTCAAGAGACCCATGGGCAGACGCAACGGACACGTTGGTGGCATTGTGGGGTCAGTATCGGCTAATCTATGCCTTCCCTCCCTTAAGGCTTCTTCCTCTTCTGCTCCGCAGAGTGGAGGCAGAGGGAATTCCAATGATCCTAATCGCTCCAGATTGGCCTCAGCGTCCTTGGTACGCCGATCTAGTATGTCTGGTAGCAGACGTCCCCTGGCGCCTACCACTACGGAAGGACCTGCTATCGCAAGGTCCCATACTCCATCTTCCTTTACAGTCATTGGCTTTAACGGCATGGCTGTTGAGAACCAGGTATTGAGAGACCGGGGCCTGTCAGACTCGGTAATCTCTACGATGAGAAGTGCTCGAAAACCGTCCTCTAGGAAGGTTTATCACCGCACTTGGAAGGCCTACATCTCCATGTGTGAGGAAATGAAATGGCATCTGTGTACCTATTTGGTTTCCAGAATCCTGCTGTTTTTACAGCATGGGGTGGACCAAAGGCTTGCCCTAAGTACGATTAAGGGACAGATATCTGCCCTGGCTGTCTTTTCTCAGCGACCCCTGGCGACTCACTCTCTCTCGTGAGTACATTTGTGCAGGGGGTTCGACATGTGGACCCTCCGGTCCGTCCCCCGTTAGCTCCGTGGGACTTGAACCTGGTCCTCTCGGTGCTTCAGAAGGCACCGTTTGAGAATATTAGAGATATTCCCCTGTTGACACTTTCTCAGAAAGTGGTCTTTTTAGTGGCTGTTACGTCAGACGAGTCTCTGAGCTGGCAGCCTTGTCCTGCAAGGCTCCCTATTTGGTTTTCCACAAGGATAAGGTGGTGCTGCGGCCGCAGCCTTCCTTTTTCAAAGGTCATTTTGGCTTTTCATCTCAATGAAGACATTGTACTTCCATCCTTGTGTCCTCAGCCGTCGAATCCTAAGGAGTCGGCGTTGCATTCCTTGGACGTTGTCCGAGCTTTGAGAGTATACCTATCTGCTACTTCCCTGTTCCGGAAGTCAGACTCGCTGTTTGTTTCGGTGGCTGGTCCCAAGAAGGGCCAAGCAGTCTCGTCGGCCACCATCTCTAGGTGGATCCGACAGAGTAATCCAGGCTTGCGCCTTAAAGGGTCAAGCGCCTCCCTTTCCGGTCACTGTGCATTCGACCAGGGCAAGAGGTGCCTCTTGGGCTTTCTGACATCAAGCGTCTGTTTCCCAATTATGTAAAGTGGCGACTTGGTCGTCCGCTCACACTTTCACAAAATTCTACAAAGTTGATGTGCATCTTCGGATGCCTCTTTTCGGCCGCAAGGTTTTACAAGCGGCTGTTTAGAGTTGCAGCTGCTCCGTTGGAGGAGTGCTGTTTTGTGTTTGGGGTGAAGTTTATTTTTATGCTGTTACCACCCCTCGTTTTTTCACTGACACTGCTTTGGGACGTCCCACTTTGTCAATAGAGAAGCTGTGTCGGTCTATGGACGAAAGAGTAAATAGGATTTTTTACTCACCGTAAAATCCTTTTCTCTGAGTCCATGGACCGACACAGCACCCACCCCTCCTTTTAAGTTTGTACTGCTTTTTGACTAACTGATCTGCGAGATGCAGACTGAGGATATACCCGGGGGTCCGCCCCATGGGCGGGACTGTAGAAGGTGTGATGCAACACTTTTTTTACAAGTTTTTCTGCCTAGTCACTCCTAATTAACGGATAATACCCACTTTGTCAATAGAGAAGCTGTGTCGGTCCATGGACTCAGAGAAAAGGATTTTACGGTGAGTAAAAAATCCTATTTTTTTACTAATAATGGCGGCGATCAGTGATTTTTTTCGTGACTGCGACATGGCGGACACTTGACACTATTTTGGGACCATTCACATTTATACAGTGAACAGTGCTATAAATATGCACAGATTACTGTATAAATGTGACTGGCAAGGAAGGGGTTAACACTAGGGGGCGAGGAAGGGGTTAAATGTGTGCCCTGGGAGTGATTACTACTGTGGGGGGAGGGGACTGACTGGGGGAGGTGACGATCTGTGTCCCTAATGTACAAGGGGACACAGCATCGGTCTCCTCTCCCTGACAGGACGTGGATCTCTGTTTACACAGAGATCCACGTCCTTGTCTGTGTAATGGGCGATGGCGGGTACCTGGCGGACATCACAGTGACGCGCCGGGCACGCGCCCCCTAGTGGCGCTCGCGGGCCCCCCAGTGGCCGGAGGAGCAGATGCCGTAAAAAGACGGCCTCCCGGATTTGTAGTCACCTTGCGGCCGTATATAGTCATACGGCGGGCGCGAGGTGGTTAATCTGCAAAAAATTTCAACAATTCTGTGTGTTTTTCTGTCAATATGGGGTGCTGTGTGTACATTGAGGAAAAAATATCAACTTAAATGATTTTAGCAAATGGCTGCAATATAACAGAGTGAAAAATGTAAGGGGGTCTGAATACTTTCCGTACCCACTGTGTGTGTTTGTGTGTGTGTGTGAGATTTGAATTAAGACCCAATAGGTGTCAACACTTTAATTATTGAATGGTAAGCACATTAAGACACAACAATTTATGCTGCTCTTTATTCAGTAAATAGGTTCAAGTACCTGGATTTTACCTGGTCTCAGCTTTTTGTAGTCCCTGTTCAGCAGGGCAGTAGTGTGAGGAAGAAGCAGCACAAGGAGCGAATTAGTTCATGTGCTTGACACAAAGCATGCTGACAGAGTGACAGATAAAGCCCATCACTGTGCTGCTTCTCCCTTGACTGCCAAGCCACAGGTTGGGGTGGGTCTGACCTGTGCCGTCTATGGACAGACACAGCCCAGCTCAGAAGTGGACCCACGCATGTGCCCCATACAGAGGCGGCTCTAGGCTTTGTGAGGCCTTGGGCAAATCTTAGTCATGAGGCCCTACTCACTTTCACAATGGGAAAAGTCTGCAACATGATACAAGAGATGGGCTTACGGTAATGACAAGCAAAATGTCACCTGGCTAACAGGGTAACACCACATTGCTGCAGCAGCCACCAAACACTAGGGCCACAGAGTGCAGACAGGTGATCCTTCTATACACTCCTCCATCCCCTACAAGCAGGAGAAGCCGACACATTCGCTTTGAGTGCCCTGCAGTGTATTCTGGGAGGTGTAGTCTCTGCAGAGCACAGGCACTGGCAGGGCAAGTCTACTGTGTGGTGTACAACTCCTGCCATGCAATGTGGTGCAGGCTTTGGGAGAAGGCTAGGACGGCAGTAGAGCCTGCTGTTGGCTGCAGCTGATGAGATGTTCTCCGTTTTGAGGGAGGTGTTACAGCTGGCTGAAACCTCCATGGCTTTACCCAAGTGTGTTGGTCTGCTCCCTCCGCCAGCCTGGGGACACCCAGGGGCATCTTTAATTGATTGGACCCTGGGCAAACATTTTCCTGCCCCCCCACTTCACCCCTACCAATTTCCCTCTCCACGCCAACATCCCAAAAAACAAATACGCACATAGACTTATCTTAAAAAAAAAAAAATGGTCTCACATTTACTGATTGCTCCAGGCTCACTGGTTGTTAGAGGTTAGTGCACATCATTACCACTCACTGGTTGCTAAAGGTTACTGCACAATATTACCACTCACCCATTGGTTGCTAGAGTTTACTGCACATCAATAGTTTACCCATTGGTTGATAGAGGTTACTATACGTCATTACAGCTCACTGATTGGTTGCAAGAGGTTACTGCACATTATTACAGCTCACTGGTTGCTATGGGTTACTGCTTATTATCACTCACTGATTTGTTAGAGGTTACTGCAAATGTATACTGCTCACTGATTGGTTGCTATGGGTTACTCATTATCATTATCGCTCACTGATTGTTTGCTAGAGGTTACAGCACATCTTTACCGCTCACTGGGTGGCAGGGCAGTATTGTGTGTGATGCAAATGTTAGGTTAAAATTGGTTGGATGACAGGCTGCAGTTTGTGGTGATGTGGCAGCATTGGGGTGAGAGGCTGAGATCATATCTCCCCTATAATAGAGTAGGGTGATGGGATGCTAGAGGTGGGGTACAGGAGGGATGAGGCTGATAATGACAGGAAGCAGGGTGGTAGGATGCCAGTGAAGGGGTACAGGGGGATGATAACAGGGGGTGGAGTGGTAGGAGGCCAGAGGTGGGGTAGAGAGGAATAATGGGGATGTTGATGACAATGGGCGGAGTGGTAGGATGTCAGCAAAGGGGGATGACAGTGGGTGGGGTGGTAGGAAGCCGTCAGTGGGGTACAGGGGGATGATGATGGGGGTAGGTAGGTTGGATGCTAGAGGTGGGCTACAGGGGGATGTTGACAGGAGGCAGGGTTGTAGGATGTCAGAGGTGGGTGTATAGGGATGATGATAGTGGGTGAGGTGGTAGAAAACTGGCAGAGGAGTACAGGGGGATGAAGATTACAAGGGATGGTAAGAAACTGGCAATGGTGTACAGATGCGATGATGGTGGGGCGGTAGGAAGCTGGTAGTGGGGGATGAATGACAGGGGGTGGGGTGGTAGCAGGCTGGCGGGGTGGTGCAGGGGGGGATGAAGATGACGGGGTGGGGTAGTAGGAGGCTGGCAGTGGTGCAGGGGGATGAAGATGACGGGGTGGGTGGAAGGAGCTGGTGGTGCAGGGGGGATGAAGATGACAGGGGGTGGGTGGAAGGAGCTGGCGGTGCAGGGGGGATGAAGATGACAGGGGTGGGTGGAAGGAGCTGGCGGTGCAGGGGGGATGAAGATGACGGGGGTGGGTGGAAGGAGCTGGCGGTGCAGGGGGGGATGAAGATGACGGGGTGGGTGGAAGGAGCTGGTGGTGCAGGGGGATGAAGATGACAGGGGGTGGGGTAGTAGGATACTAGGCACAGGGGTTGATGAGGATAGAGATGACGGGGTACATTGGTAGGAAGCTTACAGTGGGAAGTATGATGACAGGAAGTAGGGTGGTGGTATGCCAGGAACAAGGGAAGATGAGAATGATTATGGCAGGGGGTCAGTAGGTGGCATCATATGCCAGAGGATGGCATAATACCAGCTGTGTAAGGTCGCTTGGGAGGTACTACTCTACAGGATGCTGTCAGTGTCGTGCAGGACCATTAGACAGTACCTGTAGGCTGTGGCAGACTGGCTCCTCTGACTGTCAGGCACCAGCTCTGAGACCGTCCATCGGAGGAGAGAGCAGAGAAGCACAACCCCTACGACCATTATCCGCGCTCTGCACATGGCAGGAGACTTGCAGAGCGCGGCAGAAGGGGGGGTGCCGGGGGAGGGGAGTATGTGCAGCCGTCCACTGACCATGAGACCTTCGGGCAGTGCTCAGTCAGTTCCGCCCCTGGCCAGGAAACACTAGTTGCAGGCACCGCAGAGCAGACTTTTGTCCCGCGTTAGAGATGGCCCTGGGGACACCAATCGGGGGGACATTCCCACACAGGTTGGGCAGATTGCAAGGCCCCGGGAAGCGTGGGGCCTTAGGCAATCGCCTAATTCGAGAGCCGCCTCTGGCCCCATAGCACATGGGGCCGAAAGAAGTTAAGGGGCCACCCTGTACAATATGCTATTGCATGGAAGTATGTATATAGCAAATTGACGGCGGCAAAGTGGTTTCAATATCCTGACTGGACGTCATATGACGTCTTCAGGATATTGAGCCGCTGCGCGCCCCCGGGGGCGCGCATCGCGGCGACCGTTGTTGCGGGTTGTCAGTCTGACACCCCGCAACACCGATCTAGGTAAAGAGTCTCCGACTGAGACTCTTTACCACGTGATCAGCCGTGTCCAATCACGGCTGATCACGATGTAAACAGGAAAAGCCGGTCATCGGCTTTTCCTCACTCACGTCTGTCAGACGCGAGTAGAGGAGAGCCGATCGGCTGCTCCTGACGGGGGGTTTGTGCTGATTCATTATCAGCGCAGCCCCCCCCCCAGGATGCCCACACTGGACCACCAGGGATGCCACCAGACCACCAGGGATGCCCACCTTAAGGTATGCCACCCTAGACCACCAGGGATGCCAATTAGATATGCCTAATGGATGCCAATCTGTGCCCACAATGGGCACCACTGATTGGCAGGTATTGTTTGGCACTGATTGGCATCCATTAGTACAAAACATTACAGTACAGTGCCGCCCGTCAGTGCCCGCTCGTGCCGCCCGTCAGTGCCGGTGGGGGACAGCTGCAGCATCAAATCGATGCTGCAGCAACATAAGTATGATTTGATTGATTTTTTTATTCCTCACTACTATCAACTAAAAGGCTTTAAATGTCTTGTCTTTTGTCCAATACCACAAGGGATGGTATATCCAGTAATAATGGTCTCCAGTGTCTGCATTCAATCTTATGCTGTTAATGTACCAAAATTAGCAAAAAATACAAATGGTTATCAAAAATATCTTTAGCTTCATTACAATTCTCCATAATATTACTTTAAAAATTAAAGTATTGTCATGTGAAAAAGCTTCAACCACAGGCAGTTATGCAGGCAATTTGCTATTAATATTGATACGGGCAGCTATATATTGTCAATTCAACTATTTGAATATACTGACAGCCCATATGTTGAGTATCTAATCTTGAGGTTTATAATTTCAGTTTTACATTTGCCTACTGTGCTAGGTTTCTGATTTCTTATTTTTTTTCTCTTGCAGGTGAGCAGGTGGCTGTGTACCGAACTGTGTGCGGCAGTGTGTATGTTGTGGATGCCTACTGCCCTCATCTTGGCGCCAATCTTGCTGTGGGAGGCAGAGTAGTTGGAGATTGCATAGAGTGCCCATTTCATGGCTGGCAGTTCCGTGGAAAAGATGGAAAGTGCACCAAGATACCATATGCTGAAAAAGGTACATGAGCATCTTAAACATCCAGACCTGTAAAGCAAAACTCGAGGCAAATATAGCAAAATGCACATTGGTCGGTTTTATGTGCGAATTGCTCTAAAATATTTTTTTTTAGAGAAAACGACCAGCCTTAATGTCTGAAATCTAACAAAATTGGCGTGGGTGCATATCCATTGTAGGTCAGTTTACTCTTGGTGGCTCCAGTATAGGGGGGCTAAAGGGGGAGAGGTTTGGTCTGCTTGAGAAGTTGGAGCTCCCAGGGTTGACTTTGGAAGCACAGGAATACCCTTTCTTTGGCATGGGACTCATCCATGCAATCAAGGTGGCTAGAGGAACCCTCCTGCTGTGCTTTAATAATCTCAACAGCGAGGACTCCTGCAGCCGCTGATCAAATGAGAATTACTCTTTCGTTCATGGACTGACACAGCTTCCTATTGACAAGTGGGTATTATCCTATCTTTAAAAGTGACTAGGCAGAAAAAACTTGTAACAAGTGTTACATCACACCTTCTACAGCACCGCCCAGGGGGCGGACTCTCTGGGTATAATCCCTCTCTGCACCTTGCAGATCAGTTGTTTCTCGGTATAGCAAGGAGAAGGATATGGCTCCCTTCCGGCCCACTGGTCCGGGGGAAAAAATTCTACGTAAATTTTTTTTTGTTTCCTGCGATCTTCGATCAACTGCCGACTGGGTGACAGGCTGGATCCTCGATCCTTGTCCCCCCCAGTTTCAGCCATCGAGCGTGTGCCGACCCTAGCTACGCGCTGGGTTTTCCACGACATGTCCATCGCTCTACGGGTGGCCGGTGAGCCTACGCTCCAGGGCTTGCATCGGACCGCTCAGCTTCGGCTGACCTTACGGCCGTGTCACAGTAGCCTGTCCGGTGAGCTCGCGCTCCAGGGCATGCATACGATCATTCCCTAGGGTTCATTTACAGTATTCCTGGCCAACAGTCACCTCTGTGCGCGGATGATCTGTTCGGAATGTCTTCCAGCATGATCCATGCAGGAAAGGTAAGTAGCACCCCTGCTTCGGCAGGATGACTTGGCTGGACATTCCTGGAGAGATCAAGTAAGTGGTTGTGGCCCCTTTCTTTCCTCTCTCCCTGCCTTCCCTCCTCCCTGGGCTCTAAGCTAAGGTTGCTGGGGATCACCTGGAGCGGGGCTGCGCTGTACAGTAGCTGTCGTTTAAAAAATGTAATTTTGCTTACCTGTGTGCCTTTCTCCCTCCATGCTGTTGGCGGCCATTTTGGGGTGGTCCATGCCTGTTGGCCTCTAGTGACTGGCAGCCATTTTCTTGTGGTTCGCTCCAATATGTATATATCGCCGCATGGCGACCATTTTCTTGTGGTTAGAGGCTAAAGCGGGCGCGATCGACTGTTCAGCGGCCATGTTTCTTGTGGTTTACGCCTGTATGTAATTACCGCCGCCCGGCGGCTATCTTTTTGTGGCCCGCGTCCGTTTTTTGCCTCTTCGGCTCAGCGGCCATTTTCTGGGGCCTCACATTGTTTTCAATACTGCCGCTTGGCGGCCATTTTGCTGACGTCTTTGGCCTCTAGGGTGCATTTCACTGGCACGAATTCCCACAGGGAACGCTGATGAGAATCAGACTGACAGGCAGCGGTGGGATAGCATCACAGGCGGCGCACACGGCAGCGATACCGTTCCAAGGGTGGTGAGTCCTCTGGGAGATCTGCATCTCTGTAGCAGCTAGGAGGGTGGCCTATTGATACCTTGCCTGGAGTCCCTGTGGGTGACAGCGCGTTGGTCAGCATGGCGTCTGAAACAGACTTTTTTTCCCCTGAAACACCTGAGTTGGCAGATGGTGCCCCTGGAGGCTTTGTTGCCAAGGTAGAAGCGGCGCATGGCAACATGGAGGCTGGAAATCGGCCCTGCCATCTTCTGGGGATAATTCTGATGCAGAACCAGGCCCGGCTGTGGCTCATGGCCCGGATTCTGATGCATCAGACTGCAGACCGTGACCGGTCGGACAGTGAGTGACTCCAAGTCCAGGTCAGCACGCAAAAAGGGCTTTGGTATCTGACCTTATCGCGGCAATGCAGGATACGCTAAAATGGGAGAATGCTGCTAAAGCAGCAGAGACACCAATTCCCCTTTGGGTTCCGTAAACCGGCCCGCATTGCTAAGGTGTTGTGTGTCTTATCTTGATAAGCTCTTGTACAAGGAGTGGGAAGACCCACTGAGGGTTTTTTGCAGCCCCAAAAATTTTGGGGCGGTTCGGTACCCCTTGAGAGTTCCTGAAAAAATGGACCTCTCCCCCGATAGTGGACCCCCCGGTGTCCCGACTTAAGTTACCACGATTCCAGTGGAGGGGGCTCCTGTCTTCAGGGACACTCGCTACCTATACACAGTAGGGGGCTCAGCGGTACGTCCAGCATTGGCTGGGGTTTTTCTGATGGCTCAGACACGGAGTACGCAAAAAGGCTATTAGGGGTTAAAGACACGGGAGACTCCTAACGAGGTAGCTCTGGCCTGGAGTCTGTCGGAGTCCAACATGGATACTATTCCCTTGCTGTCTTGAGCTTCAGTTTATGCGGTGGTGTTACGCCGCCTGATCTGGCTAAGGTGCTGGTCTGCGGACCAATCTTCCTAGAAGGCCCTGTTGGATCTGCCCTTTTAAGGCGACAGACTTTTGGGGCCTCTCTGGATGACATCTTTTAAGATGCCACAGGAGGTAAGAGCACATTGCTTTTGCAATCCAAAAAATGTAAGGAGCCACGCCATAAACTAGGGCCCTCCTTCACAGCGCACAAGCGATTCTTTCATCGCCGATAAAGTGCCGGCTGAGGGACAGAAGTCCCTGGGTTTGCAAGCCCAACCTTGCTTGCCTACCGAACAGATTTTTTTCCCTCTTAACTGCCTGCTTCAGCCGACCTTGTCGGGAAGCCCTACATGGGGCGGTTCAAGACCTGCTGAAACGCAGGGTGGGCCTTCCTGTCCTAGTACAGGAACGAGTTCAGAGGTCCTACTCAAATCTGTTCGTAGTGCTGAAGGGGGGCTTGTCCTGTCTTGGATCTCAGGACCCTCAACTGCTTTGTGAAAGTACAAAGATTCCGAAAAGGAGTTGGCTCGCCCTGTTGCACTCCCCTCCATCCAGGGGATTTTCCGGCATCCTTGATCATCAAGGACACATGCTTGCATGTCTCCATATGCACCAGATGTCTGCGTTGGTGGCCGGGGAAGACCGCTACCAATGGTGGCTCTCCCCTTTTTGGCCTGGCATCAGCACCAAGGGTGTTCACCAAGGTGCATGCCCCGATTCTAGCCCTACTAAGACAGCGTGGCTTCGCTATCATGGGCAACTTGGACGATCTTCTGAGGGTCACTTCAGACTTAAATTTAGAAGTAAGCATGTCTATAACCTGTCATACCCTCCGATACTGGTGGGGTGCTAAACACTCAGAAGTCAGTATTGGTACGGTCCCAACTCCTAGTGTCTAGGGTTGATTCTGGACTCCTCAGAGGCGTAAGTTTTTTTGCTTTTTTTTTTTCTCCCTTGGGGAAAGTTGCAGACCCTTCGGGCTGCGGTGCAGCAGTTGACATCCCAAAGATGGGTTGTCACGGCACTTTTGCCGGCGAGTCCTGGGCCTCATGGTAGCCTCCTTCGAGGCGGCACCATAGGCACTATTTCACACGAGTGTTAGAGGTAAAACTGTCCTGAAGGGTCAAGTGCCCTTCATCCCTGGATTATCAATCTGGGTGAGCCATCTAATCAGGACCTCCCTAGTTGGTGGCCGACATCAACGGCATTTCTGTCTGGGAAGTTGTTAGTTCCCTTTTACTGGATGGTGGTCACGGCGGATGCCTGTCTTCCCGGTTGCAGAAGAGTCTGAGGAGCTCAGTCAACCTGGGTCGCTGGACTCCGGAGGAATCCCATTGCAGATCATTGGCCTGAAATCCGGGCTATCTGGCTTTGCCTCTCCACATGGTTTCAGAGGCTACAAGGGCATCCAGTCAGAATCCAGTCGGACAAACACCACAGTGGTGGCGTATGTCAATCATCAGGGAGGAACAAGCAGCTCTGCTGCAGCATCGGAGGTCGCTTGCCTCCTAAGGGGGCTCCCTTACCAGAGGGGAAGCACGCCAGTCTTATATCTTCTGGCTTCTCGACTCAATCGGAAGGTATTGAAGTTTGTGGCCAGGTCAAGAGACCCATGGGCAAACTCGACAGATGCGTTGATGGCACTGTGGAGTCGGTACCGGCTAATCTATGCCTTTCCTCCTCGGAAGCTCCTTCCTCATCTGCTTTCCAGACTGGAGGCAGAGAGGATTACAATCGTCCCAATTGCTCTGAATTGGCCTCGGCGTCCTTCGTACGCTGATCTAGTACGTCTGGTAGCAGACGCCTTTTGGCATCTTCCGTTAAGAAGGACCTGCTGTCGCTAGATCCCATACGCCATCCTGTTTATACAGTCACTGGCTTGAGAGCCAGGTGCTAAGAGACCGGGACGTGTCAGACTCGATCTCTACCATGAGTGCTCGGAAATCATCCCCTAGGAAGTTTACCATCGCACTTGGAAGACCTGCATATCCAATTGTGAGCAAATGAGGTGGCATCCGCGTGCTTATTTGGTTCCAGAGTCCTGTTCTTCAGCAGTGAACGGGCCAAAAATTTTACTTAAGTTCAATTAGGGGGCAGGTATCTGCCCTGGCTGTCTTTTTCAACGACCCCTGGTGGCTCACTCTCTAGTGAGAATGTTGTACAGTGGGTTCGGCAGGTGGCCCCACCAGTGCACCCTCCACCCCCTCTGTGGGGCTTGTGTAGTAGACGTCCTTTTGGCGTCTACCACTACGAGAGGACCTGCTGGCGCAGGGTCCCATATGCCATCCTGCTTGCAGTCAATGGCTTCAACGGCATGGCGTCTAAGTGTCTCAGAAACCACCGTTTGAGTACATCAGGGAGATTCCCTTGATACTCAAAGTGGTCCTTTTGGTGGCTGTTATGCCAGTAAGAAGTGTTTCTGAGCAGGCAGCCTTGTCATACAATCCCCCCTATCTGATCTTCCACAAGGATAAGGTTGTGCTGCGTTCGCAGCATTCTTTTCTTCCTAAGGTCGTGTTTCGACCTTCCATCTCAAGGAAGACATGTACTGCCATCCTTGTGTCCTCATCCGTCGAATCCTAAGGCGACGACGTTTCATTCCTTGGACGTTGTCCAAACTCTGAGAGAATGTTTGTCAGGTACTGCTACGTTCCAGAGTCCAGACTCACGGTTTGTTTCGGTGGCTGGTCCCAAGTAGGGTCCAGCGGTCTCGTCGGCCACCATCTCTAGGTGGATCCGACAGATCGTGATCAGGCTTACGCCATGAAGGGTCAGGCGCCTCCCTTTCCCGGCGCATTCAACCAGAGCAAGATATGCCTCTTGGTTTACGTCAGTTAAAGATGTGTTTTCTGAGCCGGCAGCCTTGTCATGCAAGGCTCCTTATCTGATCTTCCACAAGGATAGGTGGTGCTGCGTCCACAGCCTTCTTTTCTTCATAGGGTCTTCGACCTTCCATCCCAAGGAAGACATTGTTCTACCATCCTTGTGTCTTTATCCGTCGAATCCTAGGAGACGACTTATTTTTTGGACGCTGCCCGAGCTCTGAGCATCTAGCGTCCATTTCACCAGGTGTGTAAGGCGGCGACCTGCTCGTCCGTTCACACTTTCACTAAACTTTACACGTTGAGTGTGCATCTTTGGCCGCAAGGTATTAACTGTTTAGAGTTGCAACTCTGAGGAGTTCTTTTTGTTTTGGGGTGAAGTTGTTTTAATGCTGTTCCCACCCCTCATTTTTGACACTGCTTTGGGACGTCCCACTTGTCAATAGGAAGCTGTGTCAGTCCATGAACGAAAGAGTAAATAGGATTTTTTTACTCACCGTAAAATCCTTTTCTCTGAGTTCATGGACTGACGCAGCACCCACCCCTCATTTTTAAGTTTGTACTGCTTTTTGACGAACTGATCTGTGAGGTGCAGAGGGATTATACCCAGAGGGTCCGCCCCCTGGGAGGTGCTGTAGAAGGTGTGATGCAAAACATTTTACCAGTTTTTTTTTTTTTTTGCCTAGTCGCTCCTAAATATAGGAAAATACTAGGGCTGTTACTGATTAAAATTTTCGTGTTCGATTAATCGTCTTTTTTTTTTTTTTTAATCGATTAATCGACTAATTTCGATTAATCATAACGCACATAGATCCAACTACTTGTAGCTGATTCCCAGTGCAGCTACCAACCACTGGAAAAATCGATGGCAGGATACAAAAAACACACAAAGGCAGCGCTCGATGGGAATAGCATTAAAACTTTTATAGTCTTCAAGTAGATGACAAAATAAATATTGCACTGGAGATAAAATTGATGTAGCTACATAAACTGTAAAAATGGTGCGAGTAATACCAAACGGTAGAAAAAGCAGTCCTAAAAACATGTAGCCAAGTATGATACTGGTATAAAAATGTGTACGATACCACTGCTGAATCCAGATGAGAAGGGGCTAACATCAGTCCGTCGGCATGTAGATGTCCCGTGAAGGGAACTATCAGAACTCCCAGTGGATAGCTGTAGAATCCCAGGTTGATGGAGGGAAGTGTAACAGCCCTTGCGTGTGGCAGATAGTAAGGTCCCGCCAGCATGCAGATATGAAGGCACAGCAAAGGAGCCCTTCAGATAGACACGGCAAGCCCCGCCAGTGTCTGTGACATCACCGGATCTCCCTGAAGACCCGGAAGCCGGGGGAGAGGTGAGTACCGATCAAAACAATTAATCGATTGAGGAATTAATTAATTTCCACAGCCCTAGAAAATACCCACTTGTCAATAGGAAGCTGTGTCAGTCCATGAACTCAGAGAAAAGGATTTTTCCAACATTCCCATTCGACACAAGTTAATCTAACAAGACTCAAGCGGGGCGGCCATAAATGGGTTGAAATTCAGCTGATCTTTTTTTTTTTTTTCCTCCCTGTTCTAGCTCTTTCCCCACTCTGCCACTACTGTTCTATTCTACCTATTTATTTTATAAGCATATCAGGCCACCAGACGCTGTCCTGGTTGAGAAATGGTTACGATGATGGCACCTTTTTTCCTTTTTTTATATCCATCTTTTATGCTCTATCTTTGTAGCCAAATGTACACCCAGAACTGAATTATAGTAGACATCCAGCTTATCGAGCCATTTAATCCAAACTGCATACAGTGTTTTCAGTGCAGTGTATGCAATCCATAGCTTCTATGGAGCAGTGCTTATGGACAATTTCAATGGAACTATACATCCTTTGGTGAAATGGAGTAACATGAATTGCTTATGGTATTTTAGTTGGTGGATTTGCACACATTTCATCTGACAATATCTGTGTTTGGGGTCGTTATGTTGGAATACTGCCATTCGGCCCAGTCTCTGAATGGAAGGGGGATCATTCTCTGCTTGAGTATGTCACAGTACATGTTGGCATTCTTGGTTCCCTCAATGAACTGTAGCTCCTCGGTGCCGGTGTTCTGCCAAGATGGTTCCGAGCTCGACTGCGCAGGCGCAATCCGAGGCGACGGAATTCTCAGAGCGTGAACAGTTGTTCGGCAGCTGTAGACGCGCTCGCTCCTGATGCTAGGGGAACCAGCTCGACAAAGCGGCGGAGAGTGGGACACGCCGCTCTATAGGGCGGCATTAAACAAGTTGTTGGCCGGGTGACACGCCGCTCTGTACAGCAAGGGGCGGATGAGTGAGTGTGCGCTCCCTGCAATGTTAGACAGCAATTATATGTACAACACTCGCCCTATAGAGTGGCCTGTCAGTGTCCGCTCCCGCTCATGAACATTTTAAAAAATAGAGCGGCGTGTCACCCAGCCATCAACTTGTTTAATGCCGCCCTAGAGAGCAGTCTCCACCGCTTTCTGCGCGGCGTGTATCCTCGGGAGTGAGCGCGTTTACAGCTGACGAACAGCTGTAGATGTTCGTAGATTTATGTGTTCCGAGTGCGCATGCTCAGTCGAGCTCGGAACCATATCGTTAGGGGAACTAGATCGACAAGACACCGGCAGCACTCATGCAGCCCCAGACCAATGATCGACTGTAGGCAAGACACGCTGGTCTTGCTTGTCTTTGTACTCCTCACCAGGTTGCCACCACACACAAAATTGTCCATAAGCACTGCTGCATAGAAGCTATGGATTGCATACGCTGCACTGGCCTGAAACCACTGTATGCAGTTTGGATTAAATGTCTCCATAATAAACTGTGTGTGTACTATAATCCAGTTCTGGGTGTACATTTGGCTACAAGAATAGAGCATAAAGGAAAGATTTTCTTGGCTCTGCTCACAAGCTATGCTGGGTTTTAAAAATTACAATACACTTGACGTAGATTGAAAGTAATCTTGTACTGGGAGCAAATAAACGAATGCTAGCATTGGAAATAACCACCAAGGTAACACTGACTTTCTGACTTTTTTGCATAGGCATGCCCTGTGCCTCACAAGTAACCTTGATTGGCGATTGGTTTGAGCTTGGCGATTGGTTTGAGCTTGGCGATTGGTTTGAGCTTGGCGATTGGTTTGAGCTTGGCGATTGGTTTATCAAGCATTAGAAGTGTGCTTTGTGGGAGTATACAGCAGGGTGTGTCCCTTCTCTCCATACCTAGATTTTAAGTGGTTAGGGGACGGGTGACTTAGAGGATATTTTGTCATTTCCAGTTTCACATGGCTTTTTTTTTTTTTTTTGTAATTTCTGTACATAACAAAGTCTTTATGCCTTTTCAGTGCCTGAGTTTGCCAAGATTAAGACCTGGCCAAGCTGTGAGGTAAATGGAATGGTGTTTGTATGGTATCACTGTGACCGTATTGAGCCCACTTGGACCATCCCTGAAATGGAGGAAATCACCAGTAAGAAGTGGGTGTACAGGGGGCGCACAGAGCACCATGTTAATGCACACATAGAGGTAAGTATTGGGCCTATTGTACCTAAGCTCCCGTGTTTGGATGTTTTAGCTATCCTGTACATTTTTACTCTTGTTTGGTAGCAGTTTATTCAGTGATGTTCTTCCTCTCCTAGTAAGGCATTTGCTTCACTGTGAAATCTTTCCAATAGCACTACAACCTATTGTGGGTCTTGACCTGCTACAGGAGTTTTTGCTTTTTTGGTTTATAACCACCCCTGCCTTCCAATGCACATTCTGTGATTGCGATTTCCCAAATCATGTGAAACATCTTCCAGGGCAGCACAAGATGGGCACCTATTCCAACCTTGATAGTGGGTTTGTTCTGTATCTTTGCCTCCTAGTTCTTTTTTTTTTTTTTTTCTTTTTCACAAAATAAGTTTTCTTCTTTATTAGCAGGAAGAGGCCTGGGTACTCGGTTTTCAGTGTCTGGGAAGGGTCAGTACTTCATAGGGATAAAACACCTTGGTGGCCTGACCTGGTTCATGCGTCGTATATGCCCAGCTGTGTTCACTTGACCAGAAAAGCAGGTTTGGTAACGTTGCTGCAGCTTCTGGTTACAAGGCTGCCAAAATGCAGGTTGAAGGAGGGCCTGCACTGTCAAAACCTCATGGGAAGACTGTTCCTGCCTTGTACTATGTGCAGCTGCTGTGGGCGCCATGCACTGCTGAGTTCTCTGGCCTCTTTCGCGTCCTGGTGGCGCTATACTGCACATGTGTATGGGAGTCCATGGTAAGCTGCACATCCCCAGCTCAGTGTTCATTCAATAGACTACGAGCAGGCAGGTAAGTGTTACATTGCATGTTTTTCTATAACAAAGGGCTGCCTGCTCCGTTTTTCTTTTTAGTTCAAAGCTTAAATGATGACAGTAAAATGGAATAGGTAAAATTTTCCAGGTTAACATCTGCCTGTGGTGCCAGGGAGTGGGCGTCGCTCAGAAAAGTCTGACCCCTATAAAAACATTGAAATGTGCAGCGCTCAAAACATGGAAATACATATGTCCACAAACTAATGTACACTGTGCAATGACCACAAAAACTAATAGTAATGAAAATGAGATTTTGAAATTCACACCCAAACTAAAGTCCATGTGCCATCATACAAAAGTTGTTTTAAAACATAAATATGTAGCGGGGTCCCCTTTAAGACTCCCAGGACTACCTTACCCAGAACCCCTTTCGGCAATGTTTCCACCCCAGAGCTCATGGGAGGGGTTATAAAAGGAGGAGGCGAGGCTGGGCTCGGTCTCTTTGGGACACGAGACTTCAGTGACTGATCCTCCTGTGCGGATGTGCCGGTGTGCAAGGCCTGAAGCCTGAGGCCTTGTGCAGCACCAAAGAGCCTTCCACCCTGCTGCGAGACTGGATGGCATCTGACTTCGCTTGTCCACAGCCTTGGTTGGATCGGGGACCCGATCGCTGGAGACACTGTGTGTGAGGACACAGTCGGTGGAAGTTCCCGGACTGGGATCGCGTCTGGAGGGGTGAGCGAGCGTATGCTCAGACCATATACTGTTGCTTATGTGCCTATAGACTGCCGTGGCCCACAAGTTTATATCTGATACTCTCACTGGAGATCCATATCAGCAGTTGAACTCCGAGGTTCTTCAGTAAAGTGTTCTATCACAATCTTCCCACTGGATTACAAATGTTGTTCTGTTATGTGCACCACCTTTAAAGACTTGCCGGTGAAGAAACCATCATCCCCTAGAGACTGAGTTTTAGGTATCTGAGCCAGGCCTGGCCAGCTAGTTAGTTTTAGTTGCTGCGCCACAGGGCGCCTAGTTAACGGTCGCCCACGCGGCGCACCTTTACTGTTAATATATGTGTGTTTATTGCTGCAGGGCTCTGCAACCTATTTCATGTAAACTGTTACCACTGTTAACCTTTTTTTTTACCACAATCTAAAGTAAATTAGATACCCCTTTCATTATTGCCTTGGTGTCGGAGTTTAATCATATAGCATAAGAATTATATTGTTGCCATAACTAACTGTGCCAGTAGGGGGTCGAGTAAATTGGCGGAGCTGTCTTCAGGGCCCAAACTAAATCTGCGGCCCTCTTAGTTGAAGGTATCGCTACAAATATAACAGTCTTTAAATGGCGAAAACAAATTGTGTAACAAAGTGGGATTCCACGTGACATCAATGTTGAGGCGAGGACACAGACAATAGAACCACTACCGGTTAGTGAGGAGGCTTACCCAGGGTGGGAGGACTCAAATGGGCATATGCTCAGTGAGTCATCAAGGCGCAACCACCAAAATATGGGACCTCCACGTCTGGGTTCCAGATCAAGTTTTAAGGCAATCCAATTGGTCAAGAGATGTCACCAAGAAGCGGTCTTCAGAAGCAGCCAACTTGTCAGACCAAATCCTCTCGTGTTCAAAATAGCATGACCTGGGATCATAATTGATGCTTCCTGCAGGAATGATTGAAAATTACAGCAGTTGCATCCAGAAGCTTTTATGTGAAACTGCCTTGATCTACCAATATAACACTTATCATCAGAACAAGGCCTAAAACATGTGCATAAAGGTTCGTACTTTAAAGTGAAAATCTCAAACCCATGCCATGCCCACTATTGTGACAAAATCAATCCTTCCACTAAGACTTCCCTCTCACCAATGAAAGCTGAGCTGTGCTGTTCATTTTACTAAAGAATGAGGAAGTCTCCATGGGTGTGAATTGAGAGGCCTGTTACCCTCTATGTACTAGCAAGAATGCTTTCTGTATGAGTGATGTGCAAGCAATATGCGGGCAGTCATGTTTACTCTTTCATTCATGGACGGACACAGCTTCCTATTGACAAGTGGGTATTATCCTTTATTTAGGAGTGACTAGGCAGAAAAACTTGTAAAAAGTGCATCACACCTTCAGGACCGCCCAGGGGGCGGACCCTCCGGGTATATCCCCTCTCTGCATCTTACAGATCATTATTTTTCTGCCTAGAAAGAAGGACATGGCTCCCTTCGGGCCCACTGGTCTGGGGGGATTTTTTTCTATGTTTTGTTTCCTGCGCTCTTCGATCAACTGCCGACTGGGTGACGGGCTGGATCCTTGTAGTCCCCCCAGTTTCGGCCATCGAACGTGTGCCGACCCTAGCTACGAGCTGGGTTTTCCACAACATGCCCGTCGCTCTACGGGTGGCCGGTGAGCCTACGCTCCAGGGCTTGCATCGGACTGCTCAGCTTTGGCTGACCTTACGGCTGACCTGCAGTAGCCTGGCCGGTGAGCTCGCGCTCCAGGGCATGCAGACGATCGTTCCCTAGGGCTCAATCACAGCAGGCCTGGCCGATTGTCACCTCTGTGCGTGGATGATGATCTGTCCGGAATGTCTTCCAGCATGATCCACGCAGGAAAGGTAAGTAGCTCCCCTGCTTCGGCAGGGTGACTTGGCTGGACATTCCTGGAGAGATCAAGTAAGTGATTGTGGCCCCTTTCTTCACTCCCTGCCTTCCCTCCTCCCTAGGCTTTGAGCTAAGGTTGCTGGGTGCTGCATCTTTGTATCAGCTAGGAGGGTGGCCTATTATCTTGTGTAGCGACCTCAACCCCCTTTACCTGCCTTTGGCTCCTCGCAGGTAGAGAAGGCACACCACAAGCCCGTACCCTCCTGTGTAAAGAGGTTGAGCGGTGTTAGCGTGTCTCCACGGCCAGAAACCAGAATCCTCCATAATGATTCTCAACTCTGCAATAGATAGAGATAAGGCCTTGTTCTCCCCAGTAACTTGAATGTCCACACCAGCTGCAACTCCAACGGAGAGTTTATTTTCTCGTTGCAAAACAGTCTCCGATAGGAAAAGGTTGGAGTAAAAGACAGGACAGCATAAGGTGTGGAAGAGGTCCAGGCACAAACGCAATCGCTTCACTGCTCGGCTTCTCAAGCAGACTCAGCCCAGATGGATAGTCTCCCTAGGAAGGGACTAGCAGCCAAATGGTACTCTAACTTAACCGCACAGTCTCTGCCACAGACCTGGTGAACTTGGTCTCTGCCACAGACCCGGTGAACTTGGTCTCTGCCACAGACCCGGTGAACTTGGTCTCTGCCACAGACCCGGTGAACTTGGTCTCTGCCACAGACCCGGTGAACTTGGTCTCTGCCACAGACCCGGTGAACTTGGTCTCTGCCACAGACCCGGTGAACTTGGTCTCTGCCACAGACCCGGTGAACTTGGTCTCTGCCACAGACCCGGTGAACTTGGTCTCTGCCACAGACCCGGTGAACTTGGTCTCTGCCACAGACCCGGTGAACTTGGTCTCTGCCACAGACCCGGTGAACTTGGTCTCTGCCACAGACCCGGTGAACTTGGTCTCTGCCACAGACCCGGTGAACTTGGTCTCTGCCACAGACCCGGTGAACTTGGTCTCTGCCACAGACCCGGTGAACTTGGTCTCTGCCACAGACCCGGTGAACTTGGTCTCTGCCACAGACCCGGTGAACTTGGTCTCTGCCACAGACCCGGTGAACTTGGTCTCTGCCACAGACCCGGTGAACTTGGTCTCTGCCACAGACCCGGTGAACTTGGTCTCTGCCACAGACCCGGTGAACTTGGTCTCTGCCACAGACCCGGTGAACTTGGTCTCTGCCACAGACCCGGTGAACTTGGTCTCTGCCACAGACCCGGTGAACTTGGTCTCTGCCACAGACCCGGTGAACTTGGTCTCTGCCACAGACCCGGTGAACTTGGTCTCTGCCACAGACCCGGTGAACTTGGTCTCTGCCACAGACCCGGTGAACTTGGTCTCTGCCACAGACCCGGTGAACTTGGTCTCTGCCACAGACCCGGTGAACTTGGTCTCTGCCACAGACCCGGTGAACTTGGTCTCTGCCACAGGAGAAGACATCCCTCCAGAGAGTTACCGGGCCCCTTCCTTCATGTGACTTCTCACCGGTCCCTCGGAACAGTTCCTCCCCCGGCCTCCTCATCCAAGATATGGGTCCCCTCGCAAGGCGGCACCCTGGGATTCCTCGATCTTTGCTGGGTCCCAGCCGAAGGTGCTGGGCCCAAGGCCTTTGCCGCAGTCCCAGGACTAAAGGTGCCTGGGACTGATTCACCGACCTCCGCCCCTGGGCCGAAGGTGCCCAGGGCAGACTGGGACACACTCCTTAGGGTAGGACCCCTGACCATGACCGAAGAACAACCCCGAACAGGCAGCCTCCGCCCCTTTTATATCCTCTCCCAGCATGCACAGCAGGCCTGCCACACCCACGGTACGGCTGCTGAGGGGACACACAAGGCACAGCACTATATCAGCGGTTCAACCCTGGCCTACTATGGCAGCGCCACCTGCAGGCCACAGGGTTTGAGCACAACTACCACTCACACTTCCCCTAAATTTAGGACCCTGCTACACTTGCCTGGAGTCCCTGTGGGTGTCAGCGCGTGGGTCAGCATGGCGTCTGAAGCAGACGTTTTTCCCCCTGAAACACCTAACTTGGTAGCTGGTGACCCTGATGTATCTGTGGACGCTATGTCAGCAATCCTAGAGGCTTTTGTTGCCAGGGTGGAAGCGGCACACAGGAACATGGGGGGGGGGTAGTAAACGCCCCCGTCCCCTGAAATCTTCCGGGGATAATTCTGATGCAGAACCAGGCCCAGCTCATGGCCCGAATTCTGATGCATCAGAGACTGCAGACCATGACCGATCGGACAGTGAGAATGACTCAAGTCCAGGTCAGTACGCAAAAAGGCTTTGGTATCTGACCTTATTAGTGCAGGATACGTTAAAATTGGAGACTGCTACAGAAGCTGCAGAGATACCGGTCCCCTTTGAGTTCCATAAACCGGCCCGCACTGCTAAGGTGTTTCCTTGTGTGTCTTATTTTGATAAGCTCTTGTACAAGGAGTGGGAAAACCCACTAAGGGTTTTTACATCCCCAAAGAACTTTGCGGTGCGGGGTACCCCTTTGAGGACAGTTTCCTGAAAAAATGGACCTCTCCCCAGGCTTAATAAAGCTACCACAATTCCAGTGGAAGGGGCTCCTGTTTTCAAGGACCCTGTGGATAAGAAGGCTGAAGCATGCGCTCGCTACCTATACACAGTGGTAGGCTCAGCGGTGTGCCCAGCATTGGCTGGGGCCTTAGTGTCTCAGACACTTACTGAATGGGCAAAGTTGCTACTCCAGGGGTTAAAGGAGCGAGAGGCTCCTCCTAATGAGGTAGCTTTGGCTGACCAGTTTTGGTACAGGGCCTTAAGTTTGTCTGCGAGTCAGACATGGATACTATGCTCTTGCTGTCTACAGCATCGGTTTATGCGGTAGCATTACGCCGCCTGATCTGGCTAAAGGGCTGGTCTGCGGACCAGGCTTCCAAGAAGGCCCTGTTGGATCTGCCCTTTAAGGGCCACAGACTTTTTGGGGCCTCTCTGGATGACATCATCAAGGATGCCACAGGAGATAAGAGCACATTGCTTCCTCAAACCAAGAAGGGTAAGGGGCCACGCCAGGGGCAAGGGCCCTCCTTTACTGCACGCAAGCGGTTTTTTTCGTCTGCCCAGGCCGGCAAAGCGCCTGCTCAAGGACAAAAACGTCCTTGGTCCCTCAAACCCAACAAGCCTGCGGACAAATTTGCGTCCGCATGAAGGTCCGCTCTCGAGTGGGAGGACGTCTTCGCGACTCGGTGGACATCTCTGATCTCCGACCGGTGGGTTTGCGAAGTGATCTCCTTAGGCTACAAGATAGTTTCTCTCTTGTCCACCGTACAGATTCTTTCCCTCCAACCTCCAGCTACAGCCGACCCGTCGGGAAGGCCCTGTATGGGGCGGTCCAGGGTCTGCTGGAACGCGGGGTGGTCATTCCAGTTCCAGAGCAGGAACGATTTCATGGTTTTTGCTCAAATCTGTTCGTAGTGCCAAAGAAGGATGGGGTTCGTCCAATCTTGGATCTCAGGGCCCTCAATTGCTTTGTGAAAGTACAAAGATTCCGGATGGAGTCGGTTCGATCTGTAGTCACTGCTCTCCATCCAGGGGACTTTCTGGCATCCTTGGACATCAAGGACGCATACCTACATGTTCCCATATACTCCAGACACCAGAGGATTCTGCGATTCGCAATCGGGGAGGACCACTATCCGTTTGTGGCCCTCCCGTTTGGCCTTGCTTCGGCACCCAGAACGTTCACCAAGGTGCTCGTCCCGATTCTGGCCCTTCTAAGACAGCGGGGCATCTCTATCGTGGGCTACTTAGACGACCTGAGGGCCGCTTCAAGCTTAGAATTGGAGGTAAGCATGTCTATAACCTGTCAGACTCTCCGACTGTGGTTGGGTACTAAACACGCAAAAGTCAGTATTGATGGCGACTCAACGCCTAGTGTATCTGGGGTTGATTCTGGATTCCTCAGAGGCAAGAGTATTCCTCCCTGTGGAAAGGTTGCAGACCCTTTGGATTGCAGTGCGGCAGCTGATGTCCAAGAGTTGGTCGTCACTCCGTTTTTGCATGCAAGTTTTGGGCCTCATGGTAGCCTCCTTCGAAGCAGTCCCATATGCTCAATATCACACTCGGGTGTTACAGAAGGAGATTCTGTCCAGATGGAACAGATGGCCATCTCTGGATTATCAAATCCGGGTAAGCCACCTGGTCAGGACATCACCGGCTCTTCTGGCAGGGAAGTAATTTCTTCCTGTTCATTGGATGGGGATCACGATGGACACCAGCCTTGCAGGTTGGGGGGGGGGCGGGTCTGGGGTGTTCAGTCGACGCAAGGTCGCTGGACCCCGGAGTAATCCCGCCTGCCGATCAATATCCTGGACCTCCGGGCGATCAGGCTGTGCCTCTTCAAATGGTCTGAGGCTGCAAGGGCGTCCAGTCAGGATCCAGTCAGACAATGCCACAGCTGTGGCATATGTCAATCATCAAGGAGGAACAAGAAGCTCAGCTGCAGCATCAGAGGTCGCTTGCATCCTGAGGTGGGCAGAAAGGAGCGTACCGGCACTGTCGGCCGTGTACATTCCGGGTGTGGAGAACTGGCAGGCGGACTACCTGAGTCGCCAAATGCTGAACCAGGGAGAATGGTCCTTGCACCCCAAGGTGTTCCAGCTCCTCTGCCAAAGATGGGGCACGCCAGATGTAGATCTTCTGGCGTCCCGACTCAATCGGAAGGTATTGAGGTTTTTGGCCCGGTCAAAGGACCCATGGGCAGACGCAACGGACGCGTTGGTAGCATCGTGGGGTCAGTATCGGCTAATCTATGCCTTCCCTCCCATGAGGCTCCTTCCTCATCTGCTTCGCAGAGTGGAGGCAGAGGGAATTCCAATGATCCTGATCGCTCCAGATTGGCCGTCTGGTAGCAGACATCCCCTGGCGCCTACCACTACGGATGGACCTGCTATCGCAAGGTCCCATACTCCATCCTGCTTTACAGTCACTGGCTTTAACGGCATGGCTATTGAGAACCAGGTACTGAGACCGGGCCTGTCAGATTCAGTAATCTCTACTATGAGAAGTGCTCGGAAGCCATCCTCTAGGAGGGTTTATCATCACACTTGGAAGGCCTACATTTCCATGTGTGAGGAAATTAAATGGCATCCGCGTACTTATTTGGTCTCCAGAATTCTGCTGTTTCTACAGCGTGGGGTGGACCAAAGGCTTGCCCTAAGTACGATTTAAGGGGCAGATATCTGCCCTGGCTGTCTTTTTTCAGCGACCCCTGGTGGCTCACTCTCTCGTGAGTACATTTGTGCAGGGGATTCGACATGTGGCTCCTCCGGTCCGTCCCCCGCTACCTCAGTAGGACTTGAACCTGGTCCTCTTGGTGCTTCAGAAGTCACCGTTTGAGAATATTAGGGATATTCCATTGACACTTTCTCAGAAAGTGGTCTTTTTGGTGGCTGTTACGTCCGTTAGACAAGTTTCTGAGCTGGCAGCCTTGTCATGCAAGGCTCCCTATCTGATCTTCAACAAGGATAAGGTGGTTCTGCGGTCGCAGCCTTCCTTTCTTCCAAAGGTCGTTTCAGCTTTTCATATCAATGAGGACATTTTACTTCCATCCTTGTGTCCTCATCCGTCGAATCCTAAGGAGTCTGCGTTGCATTCCTTGGACGTTGTCCAAGCTTTGAGAGTATACCTATCTGCTACTTTGTCCTGGAAGTCAGACTCACTGTTTTGGTGGCTGGTCCCAAGAAGGGCCTAGCAGTCTTGTCTGCCACCATCTCGAGGTGGATCCGGCAGATGGTAATCCAGGCTTACGCCTTTAAAGGGTCAAACGCCCCCCTTTCCTGTCACGGCGCATTCGACCAGGGCAATTGGTGCCTCTTGGGCTCTCCGACATCAAGCGTCTGTTTCCCAATTATGTAAAGCGGTGACTTGGTCGTCCGCTCACACTTGCACCTACATCAACCTTGTAGAATTTAGTGAATCTTCGGATGCCTCTTTCGGCCTCAAGGCTTTGCAGGCCGCTGTTTAGAGTTGCAACTCCTCCGTTGGAGGGGATATACCTGGAGGGTACAAACGTTTTTTTATTTGGAAGTTCAAGTGTAAAGTTACAATACAGTGCTGATTAAGTCAATCAACAAATCTGGGAATGTTCATAAAATATCATATGGTAATGTTAAATATGAGAATATGGTACAGGTCACATATAGAATAAAAAGTGTTATTCTTAAGATGGTGTAATACAATGAAGAGTGTAAGAATTATTTTTATCAGTTTTTGCTGCACAGTAAAAACCTTAACATATAGAAAATAACCCACGAATAGTTATGTTTATGATAGAATCTAGTAAGACCATTTTTTATTGTAGATATTAAGGGGTTGTAAAGGTTCATGTTTCACCTTAATGCATCCTATGCATTAAGGTGGAAAAACATCCGACAATACCAGCCCCCTGTTTTACTTACCTGAGCCCATTCACCTGCTGCACTCGCCCCCGACGTCCTCTTCGCCGCTCAGCCTGGCCATTGATTGGCTAGAGTGGATGGATTGAAAGCAGCTCAGCCATTGGCTCGCGCTGCTGTCAATCACATCTAATGACGCGGTGTGCCGGGGCCGAGTGATACAGCCGGTGGCTATAGCCGCTCACTGTATCACGGGAGCGCGCCCGCAAGAACTAACCACCATGCGGGAGAGCTCGCATGAAGGTAGTTCTTGCGGGGAGGAGCCGAGACAGCCGCCGAAGACCCCAGAAGACCAGGTTCGGGGCCACTCTGTGCAAAACGAGCTGCATAGTGGAGGTAAGTATAAAATTTCTGTTTAAAAAAAAATTGCCTTTACAACCCCTTTAAGGCTGTCGTGTAAGGTGTGGTAGATTCTTTCAGATTAAGCATTTCCATCCTAGCTAAAACCTGCGGTCATAATAGGTTGTTGGATTTCCAGTTAAAGGCAATTATCCATTGAATGGAGCTGCATAATAAGTGGAATAATCTATTACAGGGTGTGGGTATATTGGCGTAGAGAAGACAAATATGTGAAGTGGGAACAATTTTTTTGTTTGGATGTCCTCTCAAATTCTATCCACTGCAGCATGCCAAATCGGTATTTACAGCTCCAGAACGTGTGCAGAAATGTGCCAGGTTCAGAGCAGCCCCTAAAACAATTTGGGGAAGCTGTAGGGTAGAAAGAATGAATTTTGGAAGGGGTGAGATGCCATCTGGAGAACCGCTTCACCGGGTTTCCCTGAAAGATTGCTTTTACTTTTGGGGAGGTTATCTGTCATGAAGGGCCACATTTCCATGGAGAGGAAACATTCCAACTCTAATTCCCATTGAAGCAGGTCCAGACTTATCTGGCATTGTGAAGTTGAGGTAGTTGTATAGCTGTGAGATCAGACCTCTGTCTCTCGACGAGGATATACATATTTGTTCAAAAGGTGTGCTTGGAGGATGAATAGATGGCAAGTAATGCTCTGCATAAAAGGATCGCATTGGCAAATAATGAGGGTATTCAGATGATGGAAGATTATGTTTAGATTGGAGCAAGGAGAAAGAGGGGAATTTGGACTTAATTTGTAAGGATTTCATTGTGGTTAGGTTATTTATCCAGAGGGAGAATATAACACTATTACTGTAGGCTAGATTAAATCTAGGATCACTTAGGAAGGAGGCTAATGTTGGGATGACAGAGAGTGTAAAGGTACATTTGATTTTAAGCCATAGTTGACAAAAGTGTGCAACTATTGTGTTCTATTTAAGGAAAGTACGATGGGAATTTAGCTTGGACCACAGGATTCCTTGTAAGTATAGTGGGGAGATTGAAGTGGATTCAAACTGTTTTTCAAGGTATGTTATGGTTCGGGGTGAACCATCGGGATAATTGTGTGAGTCTGGCCGCCAGAAAATGGTGCCAGATATTCAGAAGACCAAGCCCTCCTTTTGATTGTGGTCTATGCATGAGAGCATAGCTACATCTGGGTAAATCGGCCCAAACAAATATATTAAACTCCCTTTGGGGGGATTAGATTCAATTTTTTGGGATGTTAATAGGGAGAGCACGGAAGTATTATAGAAGTTTGGGAATGATGCCGAGGAAGGAAATGTGATAAGCCGACCAAGATTTGAGAAGAGAGCTAATATGAGTGAAGAGGGGGGTAGTTAGTTTTATATAATAAATTGTGAGAAGATGTGACATGGATACAAAGATATTTGAATGATTGGGAGCACCATATAAATGAGAATTTTTTTTGCAATAAAATTTGCATATTATGGGGGAAATTAATAGGTAAAGCTGAACATTTATTTATGTTAATCTTTAGGCCAGAACGGTTATGGAAGGTTTTAAGTTCATTAAGGAGAGTAAGTATGGAGATGAGTGGATCAGTTAGAAATAGGAGAGCATCATCTGCGTATAAACTAAGTTTGAATCCGCTATGTCCTTTGTATCCCTTAATAACATTGTTTCTGATTGCTTGAGCTAAGGGCTCTATTGCTAATGGAAATAAGTGGGGATAGAGGGACAGCCTTGTCTGGTGCCCCTACTAAGGGGGAAAAAAAATCAGAATTTTCTCTTTTCGTCCATGGACGGACACAGCCTTCTCAATCATTGACATATGGGTTATGTTCCTGTTCATAGGAGAGGACTAGGCAGAACATGTAACGTGTTTAAACTTTTAACATCGGAGTTGAACAGCCCCGCCCAGGGGGCGGTCCCTCTAGACATAACCCTTTGCCCTGCAGTCAGCAGCTCAGTTTTTTTTCTGCTTAGCAGAGAAGGACGTGGCTCCCTTTGGGCCCAGAGTCCAGAAGAATTATTATTATTTTTTTTTGTGATATCTTCTATCAACTGCCAGCTGGGCGACAGGCTGGATATTATAGATCCTTGTAGTCTTCCCAGTTTCCGGCCATTGAGCGTGCCAGTCCTTGGCTTCGCGCTGGTTCTGCCACGATGTACCCCATGGCTCCAGGGGTGGCCGGTGAGCACATGCTCCGGGGTCCACATATGACTGGACTGATGTCTCACTCAGTGGATCGGGCCGACAGCTACTCCAACTCGGTTGTAGGCCTGTCGGACGCACCAGCGACTCCTCACGGGACGGGCAAGTACTATTCCTTCTGCCTCGGCAGGTGGGAACAGCTGGGCGTTTCAGGGAATTGGGGGTTCTCCGGTCCTCTTTCCCTGCTCTGTCACATTTCCCCTTCTGCTCTAGCGGGGCGCGCTGCGACCGGGGCGTACCTGTGGGTGGGGCGCTTGGGCTCGCTTGTCTGTGAGGGGTGCTCTGTTCTGGAGAAGTCCCTGTGCGGCCTTCTCGTCCACATCGCATTGCTCGGGTGCCATTTTTGCGGGGCTGCCGCCATTTTCTTGTATGCCTGCTGTTTTACATGTAATTTCCCATTGGTGGCCATTTTGCCGTGGCCGCGCTATGGCGCAGGTTGTTGCGGGCGGCCATTTTTTGTGGTCGCGCCCTTTTCTTGTGCTGGCGGCCATTTTGGATGGGGCTTTGGCCTCTACTGCTGGCTTCATGTAAAGCGCGCAGCACATTGGTCAGTTTTCTCCTCACACACGCTGTGTACAGATGGAGGCGGGCAGCGGTGCTGAGCGGTCTCCTGCTGGGTGGTGAGTCCCCTGGGTATCCCCCCCCCCCCGGTCAGTGCAGCAAGGAGGGTGAACTTTTCAGTTTGTCTGTGTCCCTGAGAGTTGGCAGCAATGGAGTCAGTGTCTGGTCCTTCTTCCCCAAACATGCCAGAGGCGGCAGCCGGTGACCATGGACGCTTTGTCGGCAGTCCTGGAATCATTTGTTGCCAGGGTGGAAGCAGCGTGCAAGTGTAAGGGGTGTAAAAAGCGCGCCATCCCCAGGGGAATGCGCTGACTAGCTGCAGCACAGGACCCTGGTTGTGGGTTATCAGAGAATGCGGACCAGGACCTTCCTTGTGAGGAAGACCCTTCATCCGGGTCAGCGCATGACCGGGCACTTGTGGGTGCACTTATCAATGCTGTGAGGGACTCCCTTAAGCTGGAAGGTGCAGCTGAGGCACCCAGTCAGTCTTTTGGGTCGCACAAATCGACCCGCTCTGTGAAGGTGTTAACCTATGTGTCCTTCTTTGATAAATTCATAGATAAGGAATGGGAATGGCCACAAGTCCTTTTGTGGTCCCTCAGTGCCTGGCGGTCAGGTATCCTTTTGAGGAAAGCATTTTGAAAAAATGGGCTTTTCCTCCGGTTGTTGACCCCCCTGTCGCTCGGTTAAATAAAGTAACCACTCTCCCTGTAGAGGGGACCCCTGCATTTAAGTAACATACTGATAGGAGGTCCGAGGCTCTGAGCAGGTCTATATTCACCTTGCTGGGGTCTGCGTTGCAGCCTATTGTGGCTGCTACCTTGGTGTCTCAGACGCAAAGATTTTGCACCAGACTGTGGAACACCAGCTCCCTCTGTAGTGTATAAGACTGGCCGACCAGTTGGTGCAGGGCCTTGTGTATGTCTGTGATGCCACTCTGGATGCAGCCCCCTTAATCTCCAGGACCTCTGTATCTGCGGTGGTTATGCGCCGCCTAATTTGGCAAAAATGCTGGTCCGCTGACCAGGCCCAGGGTCGCTGGACTCCGGACGAATACAGTCTGTCGATCAATATCCTGGAACTTTGGGCGATCAGACTGTCTCTCTCTCCTCGTGGTCGAGGAGACTACAGGGACGTCCGATCAGGATTCAGTCAGACAACGCCACGGCGGTGGCTTATGTCAACCATCAGGGGGGAACAAGGAGCTCGGTTGCAGCGTCTGAGGTCGCCTCACATCCTGCGGTGGGCGGAAAGAAGCGTGCTGGCTCTGTCGGCCGTCTATATTCCGGGCGTAGAAAACTGGCAGGCAGACTATCTGAGTCGCCAGATGCTAGACCAGGGGAAATGGTCCTTGCACCCGGAGGTGTTTCAACTCCTTTGCCAGAGGTGGAGCACGCCGGATTTGGATCTCCTGGCCTCTCGACTCAAGCGCAAGGTGTCGCGATTCATGGCCAGGGCCAGAGATCCCTGAGCAGATGCATCAGACGCGTTGGTGGCCCCGTGGGGCCAGTATCGGCCAATTTTATGCCTATCCCCACTGAAGTTGCTTCCGCTCTGCAGAGTGGAGACTGAGGGGGATCCTGTGATTCTAATCTCTCCAGATTGGCCCCAGCGTCCTTGGTATGCCAACCTTGTGCGCCTGGTGGCGGACGTACCCTGGCGGCTGCCAATGCGGGAGGATCTTCTGTCTCAAGGTCCCATACTTCATCCTGCTTTACCGTTGCTAGTTTTAACTGCATGGCTATTGAAAGCCAGGTACTAAGGGACCGAGGTCTTTCGGATTCGGTCATTCCAACCATGCTGAGGGCACAGAAATCTTCCGCCAGGAAGATCTACCATCGTACTTGGAAGGCCTACATCTCTGTGTGAAGAGATGGAGTGGCGTCCACAGATGTATTCGGTTTCCAGGATCCTGCTGTTTTTACAGCGTGGAGTGGATCAGAAACTTGCCTTAAGCACCATTAACCACTTAAGCCCCAGACCATTATGCAGCTTAATGACCAGAGGTGTTTTTACAATTTGGCACTGCGCTGCTTTAACTGGAAATTGTGCGGACATGCAATGTTGTACCCAAACGAAATTTGCGTCCTTTTCTTCCCACAAATAGAGCTTTCTTTTTATGGTATTTGCCTCTGCGGTTTGTTTTTTTTGCGATATAAGTGGAAAGACCGAAAATTTGGGAAAAAATATATTTTCTACTTTTTGTTATAAGAAAAAATCGAATAAACTCAATTTTAGTCATACATTTTAGGCCAAAATGTATTCAGCCACATGTCTTGAGTAAAAAAAATGTCGCGTATATTTATTGGTTTGCGCAAAAGTTATAGCGTTTACAAACTAGGGTACATTTTCTGGAATTTACACAGCTTTTAATTTGACTGCCTATCATTTCTTGAGGTGCTAAAATGGCAGGGCAGTACAAACCCCCCCAAATGACCCCATTTTGGAAAGTAGACACCCCAAGGAAATTGCTGAGGCATGTTGAGCCCATTGAATATTTTTTTTTTTTTGTCCCAAGTGATTGAATAATGACAAAAAAATTACAAAAAGTTGTCACTAAATGATATATTGCTCACACATGCCATGGTTATGTGGAATTGCACCCCAAAATACATTCTGCTGCTTCTCCCGAGCACGGGGATACCACACGTGTGGGACTTTTTGGGAGTCTAGCCGCGTACAGGACCCTGAAAACCAATCACCGCCTTCAGGATTTCTAAGGGCGCAAATTTTTGATTTCACTCCTCACTACCTATCAGTTTCGAAGGCCATAAAATGCCAAAATGGCACAAACCCCCCCCCCCCAAATGACCCCATTTTGGAAAGTAGACACCCCAAGCTATTTGCTGAGAGGCATGGTGAGTATTTTACAGCTCTCATTTGTTTTTGAAAATGAAAGAAAATATATATATATTTTTTCAATTTTCAAAACTTTGTGACAAAAGCGAGATCTGCAAAATACTCAACATACCTCTCAGCAAATAGATTGGGGTGTCTACTTTCCAAAATGGGGTCATTTGGGGGGGTTTTGTGCCATTTGGGCATTCCATGGCCTCTGAAACTGTGATGAGGAGTGAAATCAAAAATTTACACCCTTAGAAAGCCTGAAGGCGGTGCTTGGTTTTCGGGGTCCTGTACGTGGCTAGGCTCCCAAAATGTCTCACACATGTGGCATCCCCATACTCAGGAGAAGCAACAATGTATTTTGGGGTGCAAATCCACATATAACCATGGCATGTTTGAGCAATATATCATTTAGTGACAACTTTTTGTACATTTTTCTTTTTTTTTTTTTTCTTTTTTCTTTTTTTTTCTTTTTGACAAAAAATATATTCAATGGGCTCAACATGCCTCTCAGCAAATAGCTTGGAGTGTCTACTTTCCAAAATGGGGTCATTTTGGGGGGGTTTTGAACTGTCCTGGCATTTTATACACAACATTAGGAAGCTTATGTCACACATCATCCACTCTTCTAACCACTGGAAGACAAAGCCCTTTCTGACACTTTTTTTGTTTACATGAAAACATTTTATTTTTTTTTGCAAGAAAATTACGTTGAACCCCCAAACATATTTTTTTTTTAAAGCAAAGGCCCTACAGATTAAAATAGTGGGTGTTGCATTATTTTTTTCCCACACAGTATTTGCGCAGCGATTTTTCAAACGCATTTTTTGGGGAAAAACACACTTTTTTATTTTTAATGCACTAAAACACACTATATTGCCCAAATGTTTGATGAAATAAAAAAGATGCTCTTAGGCCAAGGACATGGATACCAAACACGACATGCTTTAAAATTGCGCACAAACGCGCATCGGCAACAAACTACATACATTTTTAAAAGCCTTTACAGGTTAGAACATTAGATTTACAGAGGAGGTCTACTGCTAAAATGACTGCCCTCGATCTGACCTTCGCGGTGATACCTCACATGCATGGTGCAATTGCTGTTTACATATGACGCTAGACCAACGCTTGCGTTCGCCTTTGCGCAAGAGCAGGGGGGGGTGTTTTTTTTTTTTTTTACCATTTTTTTATTGCTATCTCAGGGAATGTAAATATCCCCTATGATAGCAATAGGTAGTGACAGCTACTCTTTTTTTGAAAAAAATTGGGGGGGTTAGACCCTAGATCTTTCCTCTGCCCTCAAAGCATCTGACCACACCAAGATCGGTGTGATAAAATGCTTTCCCAATTTCCCAATGGCGCCGTTTATATCCGGGGGAGGACATTCCCTCCCACTGCTTGTAAAAGCAGTCTAGAGGCTAATTATCTGCTAAGATTGCTTTTACATGAAAGCCGATCGCTGGCTGAAAAGAATGATACCAAGATGATACCTAAACCCGCAGGCATCATTCTGGTATAACCATTCAAAGTCCAGCAACATACCAGTACGTTGCTGGTCCTTGTTGGACATGTATTGTAATCTTTTTTTCATGCAGCCTATTGGCTGAACGAAAAAAGAGATTTGATCGGTGGGTCTGCCCACCATTAGAATACCTCCCTTCATCCATCCACTTCTAATGATGGGCATACATGCACCATTTATATATGCCGAAGCATGGGGGCATCCTCCCGCAAAAAAGTAATGCCGCGTACACACGGTCTGACTTTTCCACGGGCAAGCCTCCGTCGGAATTTCGACCGTATGTACGTGGCATTAGGAGCAAAATCGCTCCTCCGCCCCTGCTGCCCACATGCTTCGGCATTTATGCTTTTTTTTTTTTTTTTTTTTAACTCTGGTGGTGAAATCGCCTCCTACAGCACTGGAGTCACGGCTTTATGTATCGTGGGAGAAAACGCTGTTGCTGTCAAGATAAATAATTCCGCGCTGCAGCTGAATGGCGCACCTGAAAACAAAAAATTACATACCTGAAAAGCAAGCATGATAAAACATTGCAGAATAGAATACAGTAAAAAAGAGCAGAACAATAAAACGACAATTTTTTTTACGTAATTTTTTTTTCTTTTTTACACTTTTTTTTGTAACTTTGACAACTGGAACGGTTCGGGTCTCAAATGCGATGGCATCTTGGGAGACCCTGTGTAAGTGTCCTAGTCTGTGAAATGCTGTACCCTACGCTAAACCTTCACTTTTGTGTGGTAGCATTCAAAACATTTACCAATGCAAAGACCAGGATTGTCAGGACAGAGTGGACAAATAACGGGTGTCACGCCTAAATCCGCGCTTGCTACAGACACGACATCTTTTTTGGGGGGCTCGTTGGGTAGGGGTACTCTCGAGGACATACGGAAAATGCCTCTCATGCAGCCGGCTTACTGCATTTGGTTGGGGATGGTGAGGTACAGAACCGCCTGGATACAGGAGTCCTGTGACTATCTCATCCTGGAATTTTAGGAAGGATAAAGTCCCGCCTGAAG
Source organism: Rana muscosa (assembly GCA_029206835.1). Classification (NCBI taxonomy): domain Eukaryota; kingdom Metazoa; phylum Chordata; class Amphibia; order Anura; family Ranidae; genus Rana; species Rana muscosa. The sequence goes on along the minus strand of CM055125.1, from coordinate 224,025,578 downwards.
CTCTGTATATCACATGAGCGTTCAGGAAAGCTAATTGAAATAAGGATAGACACTTTTTTTGTACCAGCGTCTCGCCTTACGGGCAATTGGATACAGCGCCAACTACTGGTCGTTGAGGTCCACCCCTCCCATATTTTGGTTATATTCGTGGACAGAGGGGTTTCTCCACAACACCAGTCACCGTACGAATTTGGACTGTCGTGTCTGCATGAAGGGAGTTAAGAACGAAAACATTCTTACTATCCCTCCACTTCACAGCGAGCAAATTATTACACTTCAAGCAGGCTCTCTCCCCCAGCCTAAGATGGGTATCTACAAGCCCCTGGGGAAAGCCTCGGTGATTAGGTCGCACGGTGCCACATGCTCCAATCTGATGATCAAACAAGTGACTAAACAGTGGCACGCTCGTGTAATAATTGTCCACATACAAGTGGTACCCCTTTCCGAATAAGGGTGACACCAAGTTCCACACTATCTTGCCAGCGCTCCCTATGTAATCTGGGCAGTTCTCTGGCTCTAGCTGACTATCTTTTCCCTCATAAACCGTAAAGCTCCATACATAGCCTGTTGCCCTGTCACAGAACTTATAGAGCTTGACCCCGTATCTGGCACGCTTGCTGGGAAGGTACTGCTTGAAAGACAAGCGGCCAGAAAATTTAATCAGGGACCCAACGCAGACAACTTGATCGGGAATAAACAAGGCTGCAAAACGTTCGTTGGAGTGGTTTATGAGGGGCCGAATTTTGTAGAGCTGGTCGTATTCAGGGTCTCCACGTGGACGACAAAGTTCATTGTTGTTGAAATGCATGAACCGCAAGATCTGCTCGTATCGTTTCCTGGCCATGGAGGCAGAGAACACGGGCATATGGTCAATTGGGCGCGTGGACCAATAGGCACGCATTGACGAGCATTTATATGTGCCCATGTTGAGGGAAAGGCCCAGAAAGGTCTTAAATTCGGAAACCGTAATTGGTTTCCAATCTCTGGCAATGGAAGGCAACTGGGGATTAGCGGCGAATAATTGACCAGCATATAAATTACTCTGGTCCACAATAGATCTATAGAGATCTTCTGTGAAAAACAGCGAATAAAAATCAAGTGGCGTAAAATCGGCTGTTACTAGGCTTGTGCACAACGGAAAAATTCGTTCCGTTTCGGTTCGTTTCTTTCCGGTCCTGTTGATTTGTAATCATTCGTAATTTTGCTAGACGGGATTTTTCGTGTTCGGACTCATTCGTATTTTTGCAAGCGACATTTTTCGTTGAATTTTTTGTTGCTTTATAATTCGTACTTTCGGTAGAGTACGTTGTTTTTCGTTGATTCTGGACACAACTCCTACTTTCGTAACTTTTTTTGGGTTCGTTGATTCGTAATTTTCTGTGTCTCTCTCACGACGACGCTGACTATTATGCCTAATGTGCTTCGAATGGATTTGTACTTTTCGAAATACATAGCGGTTATTTGTAACGATTCGAAATCTCGTATTTTACTTTCGTTTTTTACATGCGGCTATAGCCTCCGCCCCTGTACACCATTTTGAGAGGGTTCAGCACGGTGAGGGAGAAGCAGAGAGCAGAGCAGAGTGTTATTGTGCTTCGAATGGATTAGAAATCTCGTATTTTACTTTCGTTTTTTACATGCGGCTATAGCCTCCGCCCCTGTACACCATTTTGAGAGGGAGTTCAGCACGGTGAAGGAGAAGCAGAGAGCAGAGCAGAGTGAGTGTTATTGTGTTTCCAATGGATTTGTACATTCGTAAGTTTTTTCATAACGAATTATGCCGAAGACATTCGGGCATTCGCTATTTTGCGGTATAATTTATTTCGGATTCGGTTTTATTCGTAATTGCTTTGTTCGGAAATTCGAATGCTTCCGAATGTCCGAAAGTTGCTAAATTCGGACGAATTTCGATTCGTTACGAAACGAATTGCACAAGCCTAGCTGTTACCACCTGAATACCGGGTTGGGCAGTGAATGGGGGAAGTACGGGTTCTGCAGAAGTGTTGGGCACCCAATCAGGATAGGCAAATTCTGCAGGAAGGGCACGACGGGCCTGCCTTTGTCTTCTTGGTGGCAGCCAAGTTTGAAGTGCACTTATGGGACTCGCCACGTCACCACGTGATACTGCAGTGCTGGATGTACGCCCAGGCTGTACTAGGCCGCTGGTGCTTGCCAGTTCACCAGAAGGAATAGCGGCGCTAGTACTACTCTGCTTTATAATACGAGAGCCCTGCGGTTCTTGCTCCTCAACATCAGAAGATCGGGATCGGGTACGCCTGACCTTAGCAGGGACCCCACCTTCGTCGTCAGTGCTATCTGACATGGAGCCGCTTTCTTCACTGTCTTCTACGGGAAGGTATTTTGAGCCTGAATCTGACAGATACGTGACCTCCTCTTCACTATTTGTCATGCTCAGAATCACAAATGACACTGATTGCAGTGATCAGTAAAAAAATGACCACTGCAAACGGTGACACTGTGACTGGGGGTGACTAGGGGGTGTAAGTGTGCCTACGTGTACTGTTAGTGTAGTGTTGGTGCTCTTACTGTGAGATGTCTTCTCTCCTCGCGCCGGATCGAAAAGACCGCCACGAGGAGAGATGACATCACTTCCTCTGCCTGTGTTTACATTACACAGGCAGACGAAGATTGTCATTCGCCGGGAAAGATCGTGAGGGGGTGGCCGGAAACCAATTGCCGCCCCCCTCATCATGGATCGCTTCCGAACGGAAAACACTGCTCACTGTACCGGAGGGGGGTCCGATTGGACCCCCCACCCATACGAAGGCAGTCACGTACAGGTACGTGATTGTGCCTGTCCGTGCCAATTTGCCGACGTGTATATATACAGTGAGTGGTTAAAGGTCCTATCAGCTTTGGCTGTTTTCTTTCGACGGCCTTTGGCGACCCATTCCCTGGTTAGTACTTTTGTGCAGGTGGTTTTACATGTGGCTCCCCCAATTAGACCACCTCTTCCTCCATGGGATTTAAATCTGGTGCTCTCGGTTCTTCAGGAACCTCCTTTTGAGAAAATCAGAGATCCCTCTTGACACTCAGAAGGTGGCCTTTCTAGTGACCATTACATCTGTCAGAAGGGTTTCTGAATTGACGGCCTTGTCTTGCAGGTCACCATACTTGGTCCTACATAAGGATAAGGCGGTGCTACGCCCGCAGCCCTCTTTCCTTCCAAAGGTGGTTTCGGCCTTTCACCTAAATGAGGACATTGTTCTACCGTCCTTGTGTCTTCGGCCGTCGCATCCCAGAGACTGCGCTCCATACTTTAGACGTGGTACATGCCCTGCGGGTGTACTTGTCTGTTACGGCTCAGTTTCGGAGGTCTGTTTTGCTGTTTGTGTCGGTGTCTGGTCCACAAAAGGGCCTGGCGGTCTCGTCAGCCACCATTTCTCGGTGGATCAGACAGACCGTCATTCAGGCCTATGCCCTAAAGGGTCAGGTGCCCCCCTTTCCGGTCACGGCGCATTCAACCAGGGAAATTGGTGCTTCCTGGGCTTTCTGACATCAAGCGTCTGTCTCACAGGTGTGCAAGGCGGCGACCTGGTCGTCCGTGCATACTTTCTCAATTTTAC